>WNWU01000354.1:265470-286655 GCA_012654045.1 Ptyas mucosa | reverse complement strand
AAAATGAGGACCCAGATTGTGGGGGCAATAAGCTGACTTTGTATAAATATACAAAAGTATGAAGGCTATTGCTTAACGCCTTTTAAGCCCCCCTGAGTTTCCGGAGAAGGGCGGCATATAAATCAAATTAAAATAAATAAAAAAAATCCAAATTTCGTATGTTCTTAAACACAAAAAGAAGGAAAGGCAGGCAACCTGTTTTGGAACCAGTGGGTTTCTCCCATTGTTTGTCTACCTGTCTTACCTGGGGGAGGGACAGGACAGCCAATTTCAGAAGCTGATCAGGAAGCTCCTTGAGGACAGATTCCTGCAAGCTTGAACCCTCCATCTTGAGATTCACCGTAAAATAAACCCTCCTTGCTTTGCATTATTAACGTTGGCCATTTGCCTGCTTTGTTAAAAGGCAAAACAGAACTGAAAAAGAAAAGTTGAATAATCACGTCAGCTGGCTGAAGAAAGGGACTTGGCCTTTTGTGGGCTTGGCTGACCCTCAGGGGCTCTTGGCCGAGAAGTCAGTAGGGCTGAGTTTGATTAAATTACATTGCATTAAATTAATAAGAGGACGTTGCTGCGTTTGTTTCATAAATTCTGCATCGGGTTGTAACTCTTCCTGGAGGGTGGCGCTACTGAGGTGGTGGAAAGAGTTGTGTCATTTCTGTACAGGTTGCGTTGAGTAACAAACCCGCCAAACTTCCAAAACTCCTTAGGATGAGAACAGCAACAGCCAGTCCTCCACTTACGACTGTTCGTTTAGTGACCATTCACGGTTACAAGAGCACTAGAAAAAGGGACTTATGACTCTTTTTCAGACTTACGACCTGTGGTCACATGATCAAAATTCAGACACTTGGCACCTGGTTCACATTTATGACGGTCGCAGTGTCCCAGGGGTCACGGGATCCCCCCTTTGCCCCACCTTCTGACGAGCAAAGTCAGTGGGGGAGCCGGATTCACTTAACAAACGTGTGACTCACTTAACAATCGCAGCCATCCACTTAACAACGGCGTCAAGAGAGGTTGTAAAATGGGGCAGAACTTACTTGACAGCTGTCTAGCCTAGCTACAAATACTTTGGGCTCAATTGCGGTCATAAGTAAAGGATCATGAGCCCTGGTGGCGCAGCAGACTAAAGCACTGTTATTAACATCAAGCTGCCTGCAATTACTGCAAGTTCAAATCTCATCAGGCTCGAGGTTGACTCAGCCTTCCATCCTTTCTAAGGTAGGTAAAATGAGGACCCAGATTTGGGGGCAATAAGCTGATTTTGTATGAATATATACAAAAAGTATGAAGGCTATTGCTTAACGCCTTGTAAGCCGCCCTGAGTCTCCGGAGAAGGGCGACATATAAATCACATTTAAAAAAAAAATCATTTGTAGGAAAAAAAGAAGAAATATAGCACCTGTAAAGGCATTTTTTTTAAATGTGCGGAAGATAACTTAAGAAAGCGAGCCCAGCCACGGACTGTGCAATGGGTTGTTGTTGTTTTTTCACATTCTAGTGCAAATACAGGTAGTCCTTGGCTTACGACCACATTTCTGTTAAGTGAGACATTTGTTTTGCCCCATTTTACAACTTTCCTTGTCAGAGTTGCTAAGTGAATCACTGCAGTTGATAAGCTAGTGACCCAGTTGTTAAATGTATCAGCAAATGTGGATGGATGGCACCGTGGCTGCTGGGTCAGTTCAAGACCCCAACCCCCCCCCAAAAAAACCCTCCCAGAAGACCCAGGAGGTTGAAACAGCCTGGATGGGGCTCCCCCTCCGTGGGTGGGTGTGGGTGTGAGAGAGGGGGGGAGGTGAGTGTGGGTGAATGGGGTGGGAGTGCGTATCCTGCACTCCCACCCCACATCGGATCAAATCCTCCTGCGCCCCCTTTCTGAGGGGAGCTTGAGCATCCCATTGGCAACGCCTGACTCGAACTCAGCGCAGCAGCTGTCGGTTGAGTAAATAATGCAGTGCAGGCTGTGTAGCCAAGCTGGTAACGAAGACACTCGCCGGTTCACCACCATGGAGAAGTAATGAAGTAGAAATGAACTGCCTGCCTCCGGAGGCGCAGGAGGAGAGGGAGGGGAGGCAGCCGCTCTACCTCCCAAGCACCCCCCACCCCCCAGAGATTGATGGCATGTGCTGATGTTGGGCACCCAAGCTGACTCTCTCGCTTTGGAGGGCGGTTAATCTGAGGATTCGGGGCTCGTCTGTCATCCTCCAGAGTTCCCCAGGAAGAGGGAGGGAGACTCCCCAGAAGGACAATTGGGGGGGGGACACAGGGACCCCTCCCACGGCCAGCCCAGGAAGCAATGCACGGCCCTTTCCTCTTTTTTGCTGGCTTTGGAGCTTCATTTATTTACTTACTTAGTGGACGGCAAAAAAACCCCATCGGTAACATGTCTGGACTACTGTAATGCTCTCTACATGGGGCTCCCCTTGAGGAGCAACCGGAGGCTCCAGCTGGTCCAGAATGCAGCTGCGCGGGTGGTTATGGGAGCGACATGGCGTTCCCATGTAACACCGCTCCTGCACGAGCTGCACTGGCTCCCGGTGGTCTTCCGGGTGCGCTTCAAGGTTTTGGTTACCACCTTTAGAGCGCTCCATGGCTTAGGACCTGGGTATCTATGGGACCGCCTGCTACCACCAATAGCCTCCCACCGGCCAGTACGCTCCCATAGAGAGGGGCTCCTCCGGGTGCCGTCGACCAAAACAGTGTCGACTGGCGGCCCCCAGGGGGAGGGCCTTCTCTGTGGGGGCACCTGCCATCTGGAACGAGCTCCCCCCGGAGATACGGAGGATCCCGGATTTACGCACCTTCTGCCATGCCCTCAAGACCTTTTTATTTCAACAGGCTGGCTTGGCCTAACTTCTCCCTTTTTAATTGTAAATTTTAAATTTGTTTTAAAACTTTAGGGGTGTTTTAATCTGTTTCAGGCCAAATTATTTAATGGGTTTTATATTGTCTTTTAAATTTTGTAGTTTGTTTGTTTTATCTTGGCTGTTCACTGCCCTGAGTCCTTCAGGAGTAGGGCGGTATATAAATCTAATAATAAATAAATTAATTAAAAAAACCCATCACAGTTACCTTCTCAAAATGAAACGGTAAACCAGGTTGAATCCTTTCGGATTCAGCTGTGAAGAGGGGATGCTGTGACCCTCCGGGGGAAGAATAGAGCAGGGGGTCTCCAAGCTTGGCCACTTTAAGATTTGTGGACTTCAACTCCCAGAATTCCTCAGCCTGGTCTAGGGTCTCCAGCTTCAATGGGGGTGTGTGTGTGTCAGACTAGAAGACCTCCCGGGACCCTTCCAACAGTCTTATTCTGTTATGAACGTCTTCTTTCCCCACGCTGCGAGAAGGGTGTGTTTGGGCAGTACAGGCAGTTCTCCACTTACAACAGCTCATTTAGTGACCGTTCAAAGTTGCCACGGCTCTGAAAAAAGAGACTTATGACCATTTTTTCACAGCTACGACTGTTGCGGCCTCCCCAGGGTTACACGGTCAAAATTCAGACCCCTTGGCAACTGACTCATATTTACGACAGTTGCCGCAGTCCGGGGTCTCGTGTGATCCCCTTTTGCGACCTTCTGACAAGCAAAGTCAATGGGGAAGCCGGATTCGCTTAACAACCGAAGCGATTGGCTGAACAACCGTGGCAAGCAAGATTGTAAAACGGAGCAAAAAGTTAGGAACGGGACTGTCGGGCTCAATTGGGGTCATAAGTTGAGGGCTACCTGTATACTTTCCCATGGGTTTAGGTGGCCATGCCATCTATTATTTATTTATTTTTTTAATCATCTCACAGCCAGTGAAAATGAAATGCTCCTTGGTGGGCGTGAGGATTTAGGCACCGCGGTCGCTCCTGCGAGGAAAGCGTCTCCCCTCCGGGTGGGGAGGAGCTGCTGGGGAGGGTGGCCACCCGCGTTCTCTCTGGACGGAATGTGCTCCTGTGGACGGACAGGAATCTGCTCTCCCCCCCCCCCCCCCTTCCCAACCCTCTTCCTCATTTCTGGAAGGTGGAGATGCCTGGGAACGTTACTAGATCTGTTACTTGAACTGCTTGGAAATGTAATGCCTGTCAATCTCCCAAATTATTTTGGCAAGGTAAAGGAGCAAGACTAATTTTGGAAATTATGCAGAAAGTTGGGAGTCCCTCTCCTCCTCTTCCTCCTCCTCTTCTACCTCCCTGCAAACCTCCCTCCCTTCTAGCATTGATGATGTAACCTAGTTGGGTTGCGAAACATCTGCAAGAAAACCACCAAGCTTAGAGAGTATAAAAAACCCCACAGTAATTTTCCTTCTCATCTCCACCAATCTCCATTCTAGCACTGATCTTAGCTAGTTGAATAAGGAAACGTTTGCAGGAAAACCACCAAGCTTAGAGAGCAGCACCAAGGATTCCACAGTACGGTAGTTTTTCTCCTCCTCCCTGCAAACCCCTTCCCTCGTAGCACTGATGATGTTGCCTATTTTGGTCATGAAAGGTCTGCAAGAAAACCACCAAGCTTAGAGACCACCGACCCTACAGTCCTCTTCCTCCTCCTCCTCCTTCTTCCTGCAAACCCGCCTCCCTTCTAACTCTGATGATGTTGCCTAGTTGGGTCATGAAACGTCTTGAAGAAAACCACCAAGCTCACAGAGCACCAAAGACGCCATCTCCCCCTCCTCCTCTCCTCCTTCTCCTCCTCCCTCACCTGGTAAATCATACACAGTAAGCAGAATTGCTTTTGACAGGTTTTTTAAAACAATCACTTTGGCTTGCATTGCATCGGGCGAGGTCCCCTTGGGCCACAAAGAGCTACCTTCACAGTCTCTCGGGCCAGCAAGGCTTGGCTGCAGAGTCCTTCATGTCAATCTGCCTCCTGGCCTTGGGCAAAATTGCATTGTGGATCGAGGGTTTAATCCCCCCATAGTTTTGGCTAAACCCTGTTTGGCAATTTTCATAAGAGCCCAAAGTGGTTTTAACATGCTAGGCCAGTGATGGAGAACCTGTGATACATGTGTCAAAGATGACAGGTGCCACAACGTTTTAGGTGAGACCCCTGCATTCACCAATAACCATCAATGGCTATCATGGAAAACACAAGTGTAAAAACGAGTGAGTTTTTACTCGTGTTTCGTTTTGGTAATTATTTGGCATTTCTTTCTATAATACTCACGATCGGACCGTATTTTTTTAAAAAACAATATGTAAAGAATTGTTTTTTTCCCCCTCTAATTTTCTGCAATTCTTTACATATTTGTTTTTTTTAAAACAAAATACAGTCCATTCCTGTGTATTACTGAAAGAAATGCCAAATAATTACAAGCATGAAACATGGGTAAAATAAACTCAGATTTTTTCTGAAATTTTGACTGGCTGAGCCTAAAAGGGTTCACCATTACGGTGCTAAAGGGGTCATAAACCATGATTGGCAACCAGTGAGAGTCTCCAATATTCTCCAGCCACATTTGGTGGCACAGTGGCTGAATTATAGCAGTGGCCATTTTTAATGCCCCCCCCTCCCCCAAATCTTTAAAGTTGAGGCAGGAAATATTCGTTTCTGCTGAGTCCTCAGGACCAGGGATAGGCAAGTCCTCGACTTAGGACCACAGTTGAGCCCAAAATTTCCCTTGCTAAGCGAGACATTCATTAAGTGAGCTTTGTCCCGTTTTACGACCTTTCTTGCCACCGTTGTTAAGAGAATCACTGCAGTTGTTAAGTGAGTCGCACGTTTGTAAAGCGAGTCTTGCTTCCCCGTTGACTTTGCTTGTCAGAAGGTTGTAAAAAGTAGATCGCGTGACCCTGGGTCATGGCGACTGTCGTAAATACGAGTCAATTGCCAAGCAGCTGGATTTTGATCACATGACCCTGAGGATGTTGCAACGGTCGTAAGTGTGGAAAAACGCTCATTGGTCTCTTTTTTTCCAGTGCCGTTGTAACTTCGAACGGTCACTAAATGGACAATTGTAAGTCCAGAACTGTGTTAAGTTGTGATAGCTATGTGGATGGCCTTTTGAGTGCTTCAGTGGAAACAGATCTTAAAAATTGGGTTTTTATTTTAGGATTGGAGTGTGAGACAGATCTTCTTCCAGATATTTGGGTTTTTAATTGTATTTGTGGATTGCTTTTATGGTACATTGTCCAGAATATCTGCTTCAAAATATTGCCCTATTTCAAGCCAAGGGGCTGGCATTGGGGATGCCCCGATGGCAAGGAAGGTTGTATTAATTTAAAAAAAAAAATAGCCACAGGAAAGATATTGAAATGGTGTGAAGGCTTTTGTCAGTGGTCCCCATTTCTATCGCTTAATATGGCGTGTGGTGTGCAGATTATCCGCCAATAGATTAGAAACGGCTCCCTTGATTGTTATAAATTTCCATGTGGCTAAATATTGATATTCTGCTTCGGTTTTTATTGATATGCGCTCTCTTGGGCTGCCCTGTTGGTCCACTTTTTATGAATATGAAAAATCAAAGGCCCTTTATTATTTTAAATAGACCCCAGTTCGGCTGTATTGTTTTATGTCCAAAATCAGATGGGTTAGTTAATGGGAAATGGCTGGTCTTGAATTAATGCTGCCGTTTCCCAAGGGGACTGGATTAAAACGTAGAGCAAAGGAGGGTAGTTTTAATACAGGTGCAGAAAAGATCTTTAGGGGAGAATTTCAGAATAGAGCTGGAAGGGACCTCGGAGGTCTTCTAGTCCAGCCCCTTGCTTAGGCAGGAAATCCTGTTCCATTTCAGACAAGTGGCTGTCCAGTCTCTTCATAAGAACCTCCAGCGATGGAGCACCCACAACTTCTGGTGGCAAGCAGTTCCACTGGTTAATTGCCCTCACTGTCAGGAAGTTCCTCCTCCGTTCCAGGTCTCACAGCGCAGAGTCTGCATTTATATTTTTCCTCCGAAAGACCCAGTGGCAGAGTTGCTTAGCGGGCGTAGTCCTTGACAATTGAGCGAGACATTCGTGAGATGAGTTTTGCCCCACCTTGCGTCCTTTCTTGCCGCAGTCGCTAAGCGAATCACTGCAGCTGTTAATTGAGTAGCACGGTTGTTCGGTGGATCCGGCTTCCCCCATGGACCTTGCTTTTCAGAAGGTGGCAGAAAGGGGATCAGACGACCCTGGGACACCGCGACCGTCATAAATATGAACCGGGTGCCCATGCCTCCGAATTCTGATGCTGCAGCTGTTGTGAGTGTGGGAAAAACCGGTCATGTCACTGTCCTTTCATGCCGTTGTAACTTGGAACGGTCACTAAAAGAACGGTTGTAATCCCACTTTCCCACTTTCTTCGTCTTGCTTCCTGAAAAGGAGTACATTTACCCAGGTGGGAAACTCTCACTCGCTCCCTTTCCAGCTTTAAGGCTGTCAGGAGGAAATGGAAAGGCCGCTCGGGGCCTGCTGAGGAGGAGGAAGAGGAGATGAGAAGCCGGCCTGGTTTGCAAGGGGAACGGGCCAGTGGCCTTTCTCTCTGCTTTCTGTCCCTTGAGAGCGGTGACATCAAATTAAGGCAAGCGGCCCTCCCTGGAGGCTTCCGTTTGCAGCCTGGCTCATTCTGACGAACTCTGCTGTCCTTGAAGGGGGGGTGGGATGGAGAAGAGGCCGTGTGTGTGTGTGTGTGTGTGTAATGTCTACCAATGGAAGAGAACCTCTGTAGCTCAGGGTCGAACTGTGGGGTCCTTGGGGCTCCCTGGGCTCAGTGGTTTCCTTTCGGACTTTTCATTACCACACTAGGGAACATCATCAGCGCTAGGAGAGAGTGGGGTTTGCCGGGAGGAAGAGGAGGAGGACTGCGGGGAGCCCTTGGTGCTCTCTGAGCTTGGTTGTTTTCTTGCAGATGTTTCATGGCCCAACTAGGGAATGTCATCAGTGAGCCTACAAGGAGAAAGAAGGAAGGGAAAGGGAGGGAGGGAGAAAGGAAGGAAGGAAGGAAGGAAGGATGGACACTGATGATGTTACTTAGTTGGGTAATGAAATGTCTGCAAAAAAACAACCAATCTTAGAGAGCACCAAGGACCCCACAGAGAGATATCTTCTTCCTTCCTTCCTTCGTTCCTTCCTTCCTCTCTCCTCTTCCCCTTATCCCTCCCTCCCTCCCTCCTCTTCCCCTTATCCCTTTTCTTCGTTCCTTCGTTCCTTCCTTCCTTCCTCTCTCCTCTTCCCCTTATCCCTTTTCTTCCTTCCTTCGTTCGTTCCTTCCTCCCTCCTCTTCCCCTTATCCCTCCCTCCCTCCCTCCCTGATGGAGGGCCACCATGTCACCCCAGGTATAGTTTGGGTGGTCCCCCCTCCCCTCCCTGTTTCAGGGCGGGAGTGCAAAGCCCCTGGGACCCTGGGTGCTGCTTTCCCCTTGGCAGCGCATTCCGGCGTTGCTCAGGTTCCCCTGGGGGGCGTCCTCCTCACTGCGCATGGGAGGGGAATACAGGGGGGCCAGAGAGTTCACAAAGAGCACGTCTCTTGGGGGGGGACGGAAGGGCTTAAAATGCCCCAATTCTCTTCTTCAGTTGAAAATGGCCCTGAGGGGACTCTTGCATGGAACTCTTGGGGGAAATTGGAGCATGGACACTTGAAGAGAAGAGCCCCCCTTCCTCCCCCTCCCCAGCACATTTTAAAGGCTTTGTCCAATTGTATTTGTGAGAAAAATTCAATTTCAGCCTCTTCTCGCTCTGCATCGGAAGGAGGGCTGCGATGAGGCATTTCCACCGTCTGAAAACTCCCAAGGTCCAGATGTGCATGCATTTGTGAGGAAGCCAGGGAAATGCTATTGTTCCGAAATGATTGTGTGGGAATCCACCGACTGTACGGAGAGGCTCCCTCCGAGGTGGATGGGTGCTTGACCTGATGCCTTCCTGGCTCCTGCAGTCCATCCACCTGGCCAAAGGAAGCTGGATCTTCCCCTCAAGAAATACATATCTATCTTTATATAAAATATATGAAAGATGCCATCATGGTATCTTTCTTGCTCTTGGTTTCTTAGCTTTTGATCTAATCCTGTTAATTTTTACTATTGTAAGCCAGCCACTTTGGATAGTGACATCGACAGCAGATAATCTTTTGATGGATGGATGGATGAATAGAAAGATAGATAGATAGACAGACAGACAGATAGATACATAGAAGAGAGAGAGAGAGAGAGAGAGAGAGAGAGAGAGAGAGAGAGAGAGATAGATAGATAGATAGATTACAAAGTAGAATAGATGAGACAGAGATGATATAGGTAGACAGACAGAGACAGAGATGTATGAAATGGATAGATAGATAAGATAGATCAATGGTTGGCTGGATGGATAGACAGAGGAACAAGTAGATAACAGATGAGAGTTCAGATGGACGAGAGATAGATGATAGATATCGATAGTTATGTGATAGATAGATGATAGAAAATAGATTTGTAGATACATAGAATTTTATAGATAGATAAAACGATACACACAGCTCATTCGGGTCTCTGGTAAGAATTCTCAGTTAATTTTTTCTAGGGTCCCTCTCTTATTCAGAACACCCTGGCACAATTGAAATAAGTAAAAAAAAAGAAAAAAGATAGATAAAATCAATTTAATTTCTTTTTAACGTATTGCAGTAGAGCTGCCGCCAGCCGCTGTTCAAATCCTGTACGCCTGTACAACGTCCGGATGCGCATTCCATTCAAAGGCCAGTTGTTCAGAAACACAAAACGTCACAACCTGTTTCTGCTGAAGATGAAGCTGCCGAGGGTGGGGAGCCTGGCATGTTTGAGGAGGCGAGGGAGCCCGCCTAGACTTTTAGACTTCGACTAACTTTATTGTCACTTGGAATGGACACTAATCGGCATACAGGGAAATGAAATTTCATTGCATGCAGCTCTCAAAGGGTCCCCACCTCCTATCTATCTATCTATCTATCTATCTATCTATCTATCTATCTATCTATCTATCTACCTACCTCTATATATCCCTCCAGGCCTGGGGCTCAGGGCCAGGTCCCGTGTGATGCCGCCCTGGGTGCGCCCTGGAAATCTCTCCAGGATCTCAGGCTGAACATTTTGGGGGGGGGGGGCAAAAAACCCCAGAATTTAGAGAAAAGTCCTGTCAGATTTTTTTTTCATTAAGTTCAAAAGCAGATGGATGTTCCTCCAGTATCCTGAGGCAGCAGTAACAAATCAAAGGGTTTAGATTAGAATAAATTCTTCAACCAGCCTTGCCAATGTGCCAACAATTCACTCGGCCCGTCTCTTCCGATTCGCCTGAGGTTGCTGTTTTCTTGAAGGGTGCATTAATAGACTACACCATTAGGAATCGGGTGCCAGCAATTTGCCAGCCTCACCTAACAGTCCCACCCGGGACTCTTCAGGTTTTTGCAAAGTGGGAGAAAAAAGAGGGGGAAAAACCCCCCACCTGGGGTAGCTCCTCGCTAGCAGCACGACTTAAAAATCTTTTAGGTTTCTCTGACTGGATAGCAGCGTCGCAGCTCCAAAGGGTTTTGAAATGCTGGCAGGAGCTCGGTCCCCGGGCAGAGTATCTGCTCTGAGTTCAAGGGCTTCCCAGAGTGGGGCTTGGGGTCTCTGCCCCTTTGAGACCACCGGGCAGGGTTGGGTTGGCAAGTGCTCAGCCTTGGGGGGACCCTGTTACAGCCTGTCGCTCCTGCTCTCTGAAGCTCTCAGGATGATTAGCTGCTGTTGATTCTTATTGCTGTTTTATTCGTTCATTCATTTATAAAGCTGTTGTATTCTGCCTTCAAAGCTGCCTGTGATTTAAGTGACTTTATAAGAAGTGAGAAAGGAAAGAGAAAGGAAAAGAGAAAAAGAGGAAAGGGAATGAAAGGGAAGAGAAAAAAGAAGAAGAAAAAAGGAGGGAGGAAAAGAAAAAGAAAAGAGAAAGAGAATAGGGAAGGGAAGGAGAGAGGCAATGAAGCTGGTTTGCTGATTTCCACGTGGGTGTAGTAAGTGTGTACAATAAGTTACTAAGTTCTTTTCAGGCCACAGGCAGTGGCAAAAGGGGGAGCCTTCCAGCAGCAAAGTGATTGTTTGATACGGTGAGAAGGGAGGGTAGATAAAGGGAGAGCAGCAATTGCCACCTCCTTCTCTTTGGGGTATCGAGAGAAGAGAATATTTGTGGGGTCCTTGGTGCTCTCTGAGCTGGGTGGTTTCCTTGCAGACATTTCATCACCAAACTAGGTAACATCATCAGTGCGCTGATGGCATTACCTAGTTTGGTAATGAAATGTCTGCAAGGAAACATCTGCAAGGAAACAACCAAGCTCAGAGAATATCAAGGACCCCACAGTCGTCATCCTCTCCCTCTCATCCTCCCCTTCCCCTCCCACTGATGATGTTCCCTAGTTGGGTCATGAAACGTCTGCAAGAAAACCACCAGGCTCAGAGAGCACCCAGGACCCCTCATTTCAACCCCGAGCCACACCATTCTCCTCTATCGGGAAGTGACATTGGTTGGGATGGGGGTGCGTATTCTTGAACAGCGAGAAGTGCCTTATCTCACTTGGTGGCTGGATGTCTGCGGAGCTCCCGAGACCTGAGACTCCATGGGGAGCAGAGAGGCAGCCTGACTGCTTCCAGGAGACCCTGTTGCTGGGCTTCCTCCCTATTACAGACCCCCCAACCCTTATTTGGTTTAATAACAAGCAGGAGAGGGGCCCTTTTCCCCAGGAACACCGAAATCCCCCCCGCAGTGCCATCAATAAAAAGATTACCTGACAGCCGAGGAGGGAAAATGAGAATTTATCAAATATTGCCGAGCGCTGTCAAAAACAGCTTGTCAGGCTGGGGGTTTTAGATAAGGAGCTTTTTTTCGGCTTCCGCTCCAGCTGCCTTCCCAGCATCGGTTGGGTGATCCTTCCCCCCCCCGACCCCTCCCCCCAAGGAAAAGGTAAGAGGAAAACCCTTCTGCTCACCCCAGAAAATATAGGAGTTGTACTACTTGGATAGTACAGTGGTACTAAAGCCCTGTTATTAACACCAGCTGCCTGCAATTATTGCAGGTTCGAATCTCACCAAGGCTCAAGGTTGACTCAGCCTTCCATCCTTTCTAAGGTAGGTAAATTGAGGACCCAGATTGTGGGGGTAATAAGCTGACTTTGTATAAATATACAAAAGTATGAAGGCTATTGCTTAACACATTGTAAGCCACCCTGAGTCTCCGGAGAAGGGCGGCATATAAATCAAATTTAAAAAAAAAAAAAAGGAGTTCCTCAGTAGCAGAACTCGGGCACCGCCATGGGGTGTGGGTGCATTATTAGTCCGTTCGCCCCCGTCTCACCCCCCCTCCCGACGGATGCGAAGGAACAAGGAAAGAGCGACAGCCAACATTACAAAAGAGATGTTGAGACTTTGGAAAAAGTGCAGAGAAGAGCAACTAGGATGATCAAAAGGCCTGGAGACAAAAACATAGGAAGAGCGGTTGCAGGAACTGGGCACAGCTAGTCTAGAGAAAAGGACCAGGGAGGACATGATAGCAGAATTCCAGGATTTAAGGGGCTGCCCCAAAGAGGAGGGGGTCAAATTATTCTCCAAAGCACCTGAGGGCAAGACAAGAATTAATGGATGGAAACTAACCAAGGAGAGAAGCAGCCTGGAACTAAGGAGAAACTTCCTAACAGTGAGGACAATTAACCAGTGGAACAGCTTGACTTCAGAAGTTGTGGGTAATCCATCACTGGAGGTTTTGGAAAAGAGACTGGACAGCCACTTATCTGAAATGTTACAGTTCTCCTGCTTGAGCAGGGGGTTGGACTAGAAGACCTCCAAGGTCCCTTCCATCTTAATTCTGATTCTGATTCCAATGTCAACTCCCAGAATTCTGGCTGGGGAATTCTGGGAGTTGAAGTCCACAAACAAAATGCAAGGCACTTCCGACTGATCCGGCAGCGGGATTATTGATTGATCGGATACAACAAGAACCTGCGAGATGGGAACTTTTTGTGCATCTGGTTTGTTTGAAATCGCCTGACAAGCTGAAAGGAGGCTGGCGGTTGAGTGAGTCTGTCTGTCTGTCCATCTCAATTCCCCTACCCCGTTTCTTAATATCCCCTCCCGTGCACCTTCACTTTTGGTGAATGTCAATCACATGACCATTGCGGAGGCTGCAAGGCTCAGGAGTGTGAAAAACGGCCAGAAGCCACTTTTTTCGGTGACGTAACTTCGAACAGTCATTAAGTGAACCTTTGTAAGTTGAGGACTACCTAAGCTAAGCTGGCTGGAGAATTCTGGGAGTTGAAGTCCACAAGTCTTAAAGCTGCCAAGTTTGAAGAACTCTGATATATATTCATTGGGCGATTCCCATATGCAGGAAAGAGGAGAAACTTAAGAAGACCTCTGCCATAGACGCTCCCTGTGTCTAGTTACCTTGACATGCAATGCCATCCCAAAGGGAAGCAGCTGAAACTGTTTGTGTCCAGGATGTGAGGGGCCTGTCGATAGTTTCTCAGCCCTCCTTCTGATCCATGCAATGCACCCATAACTACCCGCTGAAGTCTGTTTGCTTGCTCTACCAAACCAGACAGCTGTAGAAGAACAAACCACAGACACAGGCTAAACCAATCTTTATTGCAAAGATAAAGACAAATACAAGTACAGTAAAAATGCTATAACCCCCTCCCCTTATGGTGGAGGGCATTTGGGGAGGTTTCAGATCTCAGTGTGGCTAGGATTGGGAGGCCCTCAGGCTGTCAGAAGTCTTGTAATGTGACTTGTAATCTACAACCCTTTGTGCCTGAGGTCACTTAAAAACTCAACTTTCCCCAAAGGTGGGGGTCTCATCCCAAAGGTGGGGGTCTCATCCCCCACCAATGAATTATGCATGACACGTAATTGATTAGTGGGGTCCTTGGTGCTGTCTGAGCTTGGATTAGAAGACCTCCAAGGTCCCTTCCAACTCTGTTATTCTTGTCTAATATAGGAGGATATTTGTAAGTCGGAGGTTGCCATTAGGGATCCTTGCTGCACTCTGAGCTTGGTAGTTTTCTTGCAGACATTTCTTTACCCAACTAGGTAACAGCATCAGTGCTAGAAGGAGTGGGGTGTGTGGAGAGGAGGAAGAGGAGAAAAAGGTGGAGAAAGAAGAGCAGGAAGATGAGGAGGAAGGAGAGGATTGTGGGGTCCTTGGTGCTCTCTGAGCTTCCTTGTTTTCTTGCAGACGTTTCATGACCCAACTAAGTAACAGCATCAGCGCTAGTAAAGAGTGCGGTTGGACATCAGTTTATATTTTGATGGCTTGTCCTGTCCGTGTTGGTGGAGGTGGTCTTGGAGATTCTTGGGTTGGGCTGTTTGCTGTCGGCTCCTTTGGCAGTTTCTTCATTGGGGTGTGGTTGACTTGACGTGAACCTTGGAGTCGATCTATGCTGATCTGGGTGCTGATGGCTGGTGGGGAGGTGATGGAGTCGTTTTTGGTCTCTTTGGGGCTGGTTGAGGGTCTCCTTTGCGTCGTCTGTAGATGCTGTTCGTGTCTCTGTGCGTATTGATGGCTGATTTGCCAGAGTGCCAGGCTGCTAGAAATTCCCTGGCGTTTTTGGACTCGGCCTGGTCTAGGATGGTCACATCTCCCCAATTGAAAGTAGGGTTGACTCTGTCTACCTGTTGTGACATTAAAGGGTTTTCATCCTGTCTTCTGGCTGCCGGCTGGTGTTCCTGGATGCCTTCTCCAGTCTTCTGCCCGCCTGTCCTCTCTAGGGGTTGTTGCAATCTTTACATTGTGAGTTATGGAATGGATGACTCCTCTTTTTCCTTCTGGGGTAGTTGGGTCTTCTGGTCTCCTTAGGATGTTTTGAAGGCCTTCAGTTGGCCGGTTTGCTACGCGGATTTCATGCAGTCTGTTTGTGGTTTGTGAGATATTCTTGATATATGCGTAATTGATTAAATACCCATTACTCCGAGTTAGGCTAGTGGCAATCTAGCTTATTTTATTTATTTGTTTGTTAAATTTATTTGCCACTTATCTCACCGTGGGACTAGGCGGCTTATGATAATAAAAAGGAAGAAAATGGAAAAAGCGTGCAAACAGAACAGACGTAAAATAATAGTGCAATAAAGTAAACGTTGACAAAGGAACACCGCGAGAATAAAGACATACAATCACCAATTGACGGTCATCCCTCCTCCCCACGCCTGGCTTCACCTGGTGACACCTCCAGCCTTCTTTCAGACACCTTCTCTTCCCAGAATTCCCAACCAGCAAGCCCAGGAATCCTGGGAGTTGTAGTCCAACTCATAACGGACATTCCCTCGGGGTGGATAACTCAGAGCTGCAAAATAAAGCGTGAGAAATGTCACCCTTTGGCTCTCTCTGGGTTTTTTATTTTTTGGAGCAGGAGTTTTCTTCCTTTGAGATGCAGACTTTGAAACCTTCCGGGGGGGGGAGAGAAAGAGGGGGAACCCCCACCCACCCACCCATAATCTATGGGAACTGTCACCTCGCAAACTACTCCCATTTCATACAGATAGGTTAGGTGTCAGCCCGCGATCGATGGCCCTCCAACAATAATTATAAAAACTAGCAGGTTGTGTTGCTTGAGTGAGTTTAAGAAGAGTGGGGTCTCAATCTTCCCTCTAATAGGGTGTTGACAGACCGCAGATGCAGGGAAGGGGGGGGGGCTCTGTCTTCTTCTGACAGCCTTGTCATTAAGCACCAGGTAGCGTGGAACAGGGGAGAACACGGATCCGGCGCACGAGGGAACACGCGAGCTTGACAGGAGCGATTTGTCTTTGCGCCGCTGCCCAAAAGCCTTTCGCTGCGGTTGGGGTGGCTGCTTAAAGTGACTTATGGCCCCTGTCTGGGGGCCGCGCTTGTGATTTGATAATCGGTAAATGTTTGTCAAAGACGAATTCCCTGCCTGATTCAGGGCTCTGCTGGAGACACAAATGAAAAGTGGTAGGCTGTGAAAAACACATTGGATGGATTTAAGGAGCCCGGCGCAGGGATGAGCGACGGCGCACGGGCGACCTGCCGGACTCTGCGCGCATCGCCGAGGGGTGATGTGCAAATCGATCCCGAGAAAAGATCTGGGTTTGAGCAGCCACAGTATAGGAAGCGCTCGACTGACGGATAGCCCAGCATTTCCATTGCAAAGGGAGAGAGTTCTTTAAGTCAGTGTTGCTCCGTTTTATGACCGTTCTTGCCACAGCTGTTAAGTGAATGATAGTAATGTTACAAAAGAGATGCTGAGATTTTGGAAAAAGTGCAGAGAAGAGCAACTAGGATGATCAAAAGGCCTGGAGACAAAAACATAGGAAGAACGGCTGCAGGAATTGGGCACGGCTAGTCTAGAGAAAAGGACCAGGGGGGACATGATAGCAGAATTCCAGTATTTGAGGGGCTGCCACAAAGAAGAGGGGGTCAACTTATTTTCCAAAATACTTGAGGGCAGGGCAAGAAGCAACGGATGGAAATTAATCAAGGAGAGAAGCAACCTGGAACTGAGGAGGAACTTCCTAACAGTGAGGACAATTAACAGTGGAACAGCTTGCCACCAGAAGTTGTGGGTGCTCCAACACTGGAAGTTCTTATGAAGAGACTAGACAGCCACTTGTCTGAAATGGTACAGGGTTTCCTGCCGAGCAGGGGGTTGGACTAGAAGACCTCCGAGGTCCCTTCCAACTCTGTCATTCTGTTATTCTGAATCAGTGCAGTTGTTAAATTAGTAACACTGTCCTTAAGTGAATCTGGCTTCCCCTTTGACTTTGCTTGTCGGAAGGTTGCAAAAGGTGATCGCGTGACCCCGAGACACTGCCACCGTCATAAATATGAGCCAGTTGCCGAGTGTCCAAATTTTGATCATGTGATCATGGGGATGCTCCAATGGTCGTAAGTCTGAAAAACGGTCCTTAGTCACTTCTTTTCAGTGTTGTTGTCATTTTGAATGGTCACTAAATGAACTGTGGTAAGTCAAGGATCACCTGTAGATGCGCTTTGCTTAATATTGGGCCTCAAAAGCAAAACCACACCTTACGACGCATCGTGATAGCTTGACCCCACCTTTGGGATTCCTCGAAATAAATTGAAGCGCCTGAAAAACGTAGCTCTAATTTCATTCCTGTGCAACTCATCCTTCTCCAGAGATGTTATTTTTAGCCAGGGATGATGGGAATTTAAGGGCAAGCACATCTGGAGGAGAGCAGTTTGGGGAAAAAATATTTTAAATTCATCACCCTTCCCTCCCAGTTGTCCTTTGTAAATCAGTGGCTTGAAAGTACAACTCATATTTTTTTTTAGCAGCCAGAATATCTCTCTTTTTCCCATCACATCTCGATGGAGTTCCATAAAATACAATCAAGTGTGTGTATCAGTGATATTTATTTGGACAATGACCAGCAAAATTTAAAAAGAAGAAAAACAGAGTGAAGCAAATAACCACAATAATATACTGACAACTAGCAAAATAAATCTGGGGAACTCTGTGGGGATGGTACCTGGGGGAAATCTTAATTTTCTTCTGTGCTGGTCACTTTCTCCGTGTCTGACCGCTTGTCTCCTATGACAAAATCTCCCTATCAAATTCAGAATTTTCTAGCAAGAAGGATTGATGTCAGCTAGGAAATCAGATTTTTTATTTCTGTGATGTCTTTTAAGGTTTTTTTTGTTTACAACCATTAATTCAGAGTCCAAATAAGCTTTGAACATCGGAAGATTACTCCAGCTTAATTCCATCTCCTGTTAATAGGGTTTTACCAGCTGAACTTCCTAGCAAAGATCCTTTTATTTCCCCAAAAGAATCTAAAAAGATTTGTGATAGTTTTTAATATCGGTAATAGAGGGGAGATTCTCTAAACCAGTGTTTCTCAACCTTGGAAGCTTGAAGATGGGTGGACTTCAACTCTCGCTGGCTGGGGGATTCTGGGAGTTGAAGTCCACCCATCTTCAAGCTACCAAGGTTGAGAAACACTGCTCTAAACTCATACAGCTGCAGAATGAATGAGAGGAACTTTGTTTAATGACCGTTCAAAGTTACAACGGCACTGAAAAAAAGGTGACTTACGACCCTTTTTCACATCTAATGACCGTTCCAGCATCCTCATGGCCGTGTGATCAAAATTTGCATGCTTGGCAACCGGATCGTATATCGGATGGCGGTAGGTTAATTCCCGACTTAAAATCATTCGTTTAGCGACCATTTGAAGTTACGACGCTGGGGGGAAAAAAAAGTAACTTACGACCGTTTTTCACACCAGGGTCACGGGATGGAGGCCCCTCCTCTCTACCAAATTCCCCCTCCCCCCGCCCCCGAATTGGGTCAAACAAAAAAAGAGAATTTCCCCACCGGTCGGCTGGACGTCTGAATCTCATCTCGGAGGCTGTTTGATTACAGCCGGCATTTCTTTCTATTTTGTTTTATTTATTTAAATCCTCCCCCCCCCGCCCCCCATCTCTGGCGTTTGAGCAGGAAAAAGTGGCGTGATTTATTAGACTCATAAAAATTCATACTTTGTTATTCCAGTCATCTTGCATCTGAGGCTTGTTAGAATGAGAAGCCCTGGCGTCTCCCAACGGGAGTGGGGGGGGGGGTCCCATTGATCACATTCCAGCCTTTGCATTCGGCCTGCCCGGCTGTTCTCGTTTAGAGACATGGACCGGGAGGCTGGAAGTGCATTAATAATCGTCTGTGGATTGGAGGGGGGGGGGCAGAGAGAAATCCCCCCCTCCGTTATCGTGTTTGAACAAGGCCCAATTCACCCAGGATCCATTTGCTCTCTTTAACTGCGCCTTGCGCCTTCTGTGAACACTTTTCGTGCAGAAGAAGTCGTCATCCCGGCAGAGAAGGGAGGAGATGTCCAGCTAAGCCTCTCCTCCTGCTTCCGTCCGCTTCCTCTTCAGGGGCTCCCCTTGAAGAGCACTCGGAGGCTCCAACTGGTCCAGAATGCGGGTGGTTATGGGCGCAACCGTTATGCCTACGTGACACCCCTCCTGCGCGAGCTGCACTGGCTCCCAGTGGTCTTCCGGGTGTGATGCAAGGTGTTGGTCACCATCTTTAAAGCGCTCCATGGCATAGGACCCGGGTAACTTCGAGACCGACTCCTGCCACAATAGCCTCCCACCGGCCAGTCTGCTCCCACAGAGAGGGACTCCTCAGGGTGCCATCGGCCAAGCTATGTCGGCTGGCGACACCCAGGGGGAGGGCCTTCTCTGTGGGAGCCCCTGCCCTGTGGAACGAACTGCCCCCGGAAACGCGTAAGATCTCCGACCTCCGAGTATTTCGCTGTGCCCTCAAGACCCTGCTCTTCCGACAGGCCGGGCTATCAACGTAATGATTTTAAATTGGGTATTTTAAATTTTGGGGGTTTTAAATTCAGCCAAAACTATTTAATAATTTTAAACAATTTTAACTGATGTTGTCTTGTGCTTTTAATAGGCTGTACACCACCCTGAGCCCCTCGGGAGAAGGGCGGTATAGAAATAAAATTATTATTATTTTATTATTATTATTATTATTATTATTATTATTATTATTATTATTATTATTATTCAGGTTGCGTAGCCGTGTAAAACCCAGGGGAAGGGGTGCAGGGAGGAAGCTGTGCGGTTTAGTGGGAATGTGAACGGAGGTCAGGGAATCCCAGGTTGAAATCCCGTTTTGCTTACAAAACCGACCGTCAGTTTTGTCTAGAAATGAAGGCACCATGTTGGAAACCAGCAGAGGGTGAGTTCTAGTTCCACCTTAGGCACGGACGCCAGCTGGGGGACTTTGGGCCAATCGGCAGAAGACTTGTGAGTTCTAGTCCTGCCTTAGGCATGAAAGCTGATTGCGTGACTTTGGGTCAATCCAGGAGTGAAATCCAGCAGGTTCTGGCGAACCGGTATTAGAAATTTTGAGTAGTTCAGAGAACTGGCAAATAACACCTCTGGCTGACCCCAGGAGTGGGGAGGGAATGGGGATTTGACAGTTTCCTTCCCCTGCCACGCCCACCAAGCCACACCACGCCCACTGAACCAGTAGTAAAAAAAATTGAATTCCACCACTAGGCCAATCGCCCAGGAGATGGCGAGTTCTAGTTCTGCTTTAGGCAAAAAAGGAGGAGCCTGAGTGGCGCAGGAGACTAATGCTACTGTTAAAAGTAGCATTTAGCTTCCAGCTGCCTGCAATTACTGCGAGTTCAAATCCCACCAGACTCAAGGTTGACTCAGCCTTCCATCCTTTCTAAGGTAGGTGAAATGAGGACCTGGTTTGTGGGGGCAATAAGCTGACTTTGTATAAATATACCAAAAGTATGAAGACTATTGCTTAACGCATTGTAAGCCGCCCTGAGTCTCTGGAGAAGGGCGGCATATAAATAAAAAAAATTAAAAAAAATAAAACAAAAGAGTGCTGGGTGACTTAGGGCCAATCACTAGGAGATGGTGAGTTCTAGTCCTGCCTTGGGCATAAAAGCCAGCTGGGTGACTTTGTGCTAATTAATTTGTGTTGGCAAGGAGCGAAAATTATAAAAAACATTTATGTGATGTTCCTAAAATACACTCATCTCCGAACAGAGAATTGGTTTCAGTGTTGGGATTTGAGAATTGGGGAGAATCCCAGGGTTTCAAGGGCCCTAGATAACTTTAGCTAGATTAATTCAATATAAAGCAGAGGCTTCTTGCAGGATCCAATCTGGGTCGGTCACCAGGACGAGAGGATTTGTCTTCCGAGCTTTCGGACTCATGCGGAAACCCATCCTCGTTCTCTCTAGCAGTGTGTGTGCTGTTCTCTGTCTGATAGTTGTATGATGCCTGTTGTTTGTGGCTTTTTAGATGTTGTTTGGGGTGTGTTGATGGCTGGCTTTTAAATCATTAGCTTCATTTGCTTGTGGTGCCCAACCTTCGCCTTCTAAATACTTGGTAAATCAGCCTTCCTGTTGACGGACGATCGGCTTGTTTCCCAATTGCTTCCCTGGCTGTTTTTGTGCCTACCCGTCCAACAATCTTAGTAGCTGCAAAATGGAATGTGTGTCCTTGTTCGTTGCAGAAGACAAACCCTCTGGTCGGTCCCAGTGATTGAATCCTGCAACGTTATCCCGGGACACGTCCGTTCGCCTTCCTTCGCCGGAACCTTCTGACTGCGCTGTGCTATTGGTGTGAGTTAAAATGCACTTACAGCACGGCTGGCTCGGGAATTCTGGGAGTTGAAGTCCACCGGTTGCAAAGGGGCCGTAATGGCACTACGGCGTTCTGATTTTAATCGAGCCAGCGCTGTGTACCTAGATCAGGGATCCTCAAACTTGGCAGCTTTAAGACTTGTGGACTTCAACTCCCAGAATTCTCC
>WNWU01000354.1:150606-175064 GCA_012654045.1 Ptyas mucosa | reverse complement strand
CCCCCCCCCCCCTCTCTGTATCTCTCTATGTCTCTGCCCTGGCCGCTTCTCCATCCCCCGCCATCGCCCTTACCTTCTCAGGCCAGGCGAGGAGTGACTGGGAGGGGAAGGGCGAGGGGCGGGGCCAGCCAGTGGTGGGATCACCTGATAGGGAGCCACAGCAGAGGGCCCAAAAAGCCGCATGCAGCTGACCCCTGCTTTAGGAACTGAAATTCCAGTGCCCAGTTGTGGTCGTAAGCCGAGGACCACCTGCCCCTCCGGCGAGGTCTTCTTCCTTACTCTCTGCACCTCCTAAGTCGACCCTCTCTTTGGTCCCCTTGACAGATTCCTCCGCGGCGCCTGCAAGAAGACGGATGGGACGTGTCCCTTCGCACACAAGATTTCGAAGGACAAGGTTGGTTTGCCTCGGTCGCTAAGTGGCTCTCTGCGGAGACAGCAGCAGTGGGGGTGGGGGGTGGGGGGTGGGGGGTGGGATGCTTCCGACACTTTCTAATCTCCTTCATTTGCACATCCCTCGACGAAGCGTTTTCCCACAGTTACGGGGACGCTTCCCCCTAATGAGAGCAGAGTGTGTCTCTTGCACCAACTTGAAGCATCCGTACTTTAGCACATTAAGCCGGGTGCCGCTCGGCAGCACCTGAGGCTGCCTGCCTGCCACTTTAGTAGGGATTACGGGGATAAAGAGTAGAGCAGCTGAGGCCCTGGCCGACACACACACATTCACGTGCTCATAGATGTGCCTCCAGGCTCATTTGCACCTTGCACCCTGATTCCTTGGCCATGCAAAAAACAAAAACAAACACCAACTCAGTTTGAAGAACACCTGTGATGACCCGGGGCACGGCACAGAAGTGACCCAGTCAGCTGATAGCTCAAACCGCTCTTTTATTGCTCCAACTTTCTCCCAGATGTTCCCACATTTCTGGCAAGTCCCAGAGCAAAGTGATCACACACACGCGCACACCTCTAGTAGCCTCTGGCTGCAAAGTAGTCCAGCACAACGCTGTGAGCACAACGGCTGCAAAGCAAGAAATCCAGCAGGGCAAGAGAATAAGTCAAGGAGTCCAGGAAGCAAAGGAACAAGGCAAGAAGTCCAGGAAACGTCCAACTTCAACAACGGCACACAACACTCCATGAATTCAGTATTTGTTCCTGACAAATGCCCCTCCCCACAGCAACTCCTTAAGTCTCAGTCCCCAGGTATGCCTTGTGAAGAGGGGCGGGGCGCTCTCCTCCCCAAGTTGTTGGATCAGCCTGCACTGTTCCTGCCTTCTCTCCACTCTCCGTGCTCGGGGATCAGGAGGGGGTTGGTCCTTGCTCATCGCCTTTGCTCTGTCTCTGATGTTCACTGCTTCGCCTCTCTTGGTCATCCTGCCCCCCTTTCTCCCTGCTTACAAGCCGTCCCAATCCTGAAAGGCCCTAGCCTACTCCTCCCCACATTCCAACGAAGCCACCCCCTCGATCTTCCGCCTCTTCTTCCTCCACAGATTCACGCTCCGAGGGGAGCGGGAGGCATGACAACACTCTCCAAGCACAGCATTCTGGAAGTTGATCCTAGCTATCATATAATATCGGGCAGCACGGTGTCTCAGCAGTTGAGATGCTCGGCTGGACTAGAAGACCTTCAAGGTCCCTTCCAGCTCTATTCAGATTCTGATTTCTGATTTGTTGGCTGGAAAGCCAGCAGCCCAAGTTCGAGACCCAAGCACCTCGTGATGGGGTGAGCTCCTGTCCTTACCCCAGCTCCTGCTAACCTAGCAGTTCAAAAGCACTGCTAGGTTAGGTACCGCTTTGGTAACAGCACTCCGTGACATCATGGTCATATGACCATGGAAATGTCTTAGGACAGCGCTGGCTCAATGGCCTTGAAACAGAGATGAGAACTTCCACAACTAGATGATAACAGTCAAGATGATAGCAATCTCCCAGTATTTGAGGGGTTGCCCCAAAGAAGAGGGGGCCATCCTGTTTTCTAGAGCACCAGAAGGCAAGACAAAGAAACAACGGATGGAAACTCATCAAGGAGAGAAGCAACCTGGAATTAAGGAGAAACTTCCTGGCAGTGAGGACAATTAACCAGTGGAACAGCTTGCCACCAGAAGTTGTGGGTTTTTCATCAGTGGAGGTTTTCAAGAAGAGACTGGACAGCCACCTGTCTGGAATGGTCTAGGGTCTCCTGCTTCGGCAGGGGGCTGGACTGGAAGACCGCCAAGGTCCCTCCCAACTCCGTTAATCTGTATCTAACTTCGCTCTGCACAGCTGCTGACCCAGCAGGTAAAGGCCAGCTGGCCAGATGTGCCGACAGGATGAGAAACTGCTTATTTACTTATTTTTGTGTGTGTGCCGAACAGCTGGCTACGTCCCTTCAAGGCTGCCTCTCCCAGAAGGCTTTTTTTGGCGAGGGGCTCACAGAGCAGGTCTCCAAAAAAGCAGGAAAAGACTTTTAAGTTTTGCAGGATCCAGTCGGGACCGACTAAAGCTCTGGTCAAGGCGACCGACCCAGACTGGATCCTGCAACCTGGGACAAGTCGATCCGCCTTCATGCGTGAGATTGAAACTGGCTGAGCGATGCCGTATAATTTCTGGCCAGGACGGATGTGCCTCCCTATTCAAGGTTCCTTTTGTAACGACACAAAAATAGTTTTGCCACGGATGGGTTGCCTCGAGTTTTCAGTTTCGCCCTGGAATTTTCGGGTGGTCTCCATCCCAATTGAAGCTTCGCCGAGTGTGTGTGTGTGTGTTTGTGTGTTGTCTTTTGCAGTGACAAGGTCACCCTTCCGTACAGGAAGTCCTCGACTTACAACCATTCACTTAGTGACTGTTTGAAGTCACAAAGCTACTGAAAAAAGTGACCATTTCTCACACTTATGACCTCTCCATAGTCACATGAGCAAAATTCAGATGCTTGTTAACTCATATTTATGACAATTGCTGGGGTCTGGTGATTCCCCTTCCAACAAGCAAAGTCAGCGGGAAAGCCCGATTCACTTAACAACCGAAGCAGTGATTCACTTAACGAGTGTGGCAAGAAAGGTCGTAAAATGGGGGTACAACTCACTCAGCCCATGTCTTGCTTAGCCACAGAAATGTTGGGCTTGACTGCAGTCGTAAGTCGAGGACTACCTGTACTTATCCCAGGGGCTCATGTGATCCCCTTTTGC
Source organism: Ptyas mucosa (assembly GCA_012654045.1). Lineage (NCBI taxonomy): Eukaryota > Metazoa > Chordata > Lepidosauria > Squamata > Colubridae > Ptyas > Ptyas mucosa. The sequence goes on along the minus strand of WNWU01000354.1, from coordinate 171,903 downwards.
GACCTTCTGACAAGCAAAGTCAGCGGGGCAGCCAGACTCACTTAACAACCGTGCTACTTAACAAGTGCGGTGATTCACTTCACAAGAAAGCCGTAAAATGGAGCACAGCTCACTTAACAATGGCCTTACTTAGCAATGGGAAGTTTTGGGCTCAATTGCAGTTACAAGTCGAGGTTTACCTGCATCTCAACCTCGGTCACTTTAAGCTAGGTGGACTTCAGCTTGGAAATAAATGTGGCTCAGTTGCGGTAAGCCGAGGACTACCTGAAATCCACGCAAGCAACACACAGTCCTTTCCTTTCCTCAGACTTAGAATCACTTTATGGCCACTTTGAAGGCACACTAAGCGCCAGGCGTTCGAATAAAATTTCATGGCATGCAGCTCTTCAAGGGTCTCCACCTCCAACATACACAACATCAACATGACACAAGTATAAATAAATAAATATAAAATTATGCATATATTCTATGACACAGAGAAACCACATAGTCTAGTTCAAGTGTATACATGTACGTGGGGAGAAAAAAAAGTTTCATCTTTATATATGCTGTTTTACATTTCAATATTTTATCTACCTACCAGTCCAAAGATTGCTTCTTGCCTCCTTCCTTCCTTCTTCATCTTCTTTCCTTCATTCCTTCCTTCCTTTCCTTTTCATCTTCCTTCTTTCCTTCCGTCCTTCCTTCTTTTTTCTCCTTCCTTCCTTTCTTTTTCATATTTCTTCATTCCTTCCTTCCTTTCCTTCCTTTTTCATCTTCCTTCCTTCTTTCCTTCTGTCCTTCCTTCTTTTTTCTCCTTCCTTCCTTTCCTTCCTTCCTTTTTCATGTTTCTTCCTTCCTTCCTTCCTTCCTTCCTTTTTCATCTCCTTTCTTCCTTCTTTCCTCCCTCCCCTCCCCTCACGTACACCCTTGCTTTCTTCTTATTTTTGGATAGATGGACAGATAGAATAGAACTTCATTGTCACTTCACTTGTACGCTAATCGGCATACGTTAAAATGAAATTTCGTTGCCCACAGCTCTCAAAGGCTCACTGTCTCCCACAGATGCTACCCCAGCACAACAAAAAACATCAGTACATAAATACAAAATTATGCACGGGCCCACGTAGATTCTATGACGCAGAGAAACATTCCCGCCGCATTTGCGAGCGAAGGGAGAATTCCCTTTGCTTGCCCGGCACAGAACGACGCAACCCAAGAGAGCTCCGTCTTCTGGGGCTTTGAATGCGAGCAGAAAGTTTGGGGGGGGGGGCGGCGTTTGCTCCCCACATTCAGCCCCCATGGCTGGGCCAGATGAGCTCCCTCTGCTTAGGAGAGAGTCGCTTGCCGGTGATTTATAGCCGAGGGAGAGGCGGCTGCCCGCAGCACAGGCTGGCTTCTGCACTGATCCTGTAGCTTCCTGTTAACCTGGTAATTACCAGAAAAAGGTGGCCCCAGCCTCGTTTATCAAAGCGGGACCAAAAGAGAGCAGCTGGTGAGTTAATTCCTCCAGCAGACGTGGGGGCTCGGACCTCCCTGCACACCTGAGCGGAGCCCCTTCTTTTAAGCCCCTTTTCCCACCCACCGGGGTGTGCCCAGAGGGAGCTTCCAGCCATTTCAAGGGACCTTGGAGGTCGTCTAGTCCAGTCCCCCCCCTCCCCCTCAAGCGGGAGAACTTAGACCATTTCAGATAAGTAGCTGTCTGGCCTCTTCTTAAAAACCTCCGGGGATGGAGAGAAGGAGAATGCATTGTGGGGCAAAGGCCCTCCATCTCCTGGCCCCATCCTGAGTGGGCCCCGGGGCCTCTCATCCCGACGACGGCTGAGATCGGAGACAAAGGTTAGTGGCAGGCTGGGGTTTGGGCCGAGGCGGCAGGCTGCTGCTGCAACAGCTTTTCCCCTTCAGGGGACTTGACAAGAATCAGCATTTTTCTCCCTAATAGAGCTTCAAAATTCTGTGGTGAGCAATTTGGAAATTCACGTTGAGTTTCGGGTTCATTAGCTGCCGGCTCGCGAAGGCGGGCGCCTCGTCGGAGCTGCCTAATATGGCCGCGGCGCGCGAGCGCTTTGCCTTAATGTTGCCGTTATTTGCAGGGACGTAGCCGGGTGCAAACAAGGTTAATTGAAACGAGAACGCTCTTCTCGGGGTAATGGCTCAGCCCCGGCAGCTGGGAGGGGCCTGAGTCCTACATTGGGTGGGGGCTTTATTATCTTCTTTTTATTAGAGCTAATTTGATCGCTCTATCAAAAGCTACATTAAAGGCGTCCGTGGACGGTCACGCCACGGCCGATCGCCAAGAGAGCCCTGCAGCCCTCTCCTTTATTGGAGTAGCCTGCAGTTAAAAGACAATTAAAAATAAACTCTTTGCTTTTCAAAACTCCCTTTGTTTTTCTGCCTTCGAGCTTGCCGTCCCCTCCCTTCCCCCTTGCTTCTCACACGGCAGGAAGTCCTCGGCTTACAACGCCGTTCGAAGTTTCAGCGGCCCTGGAGAAGGGTCTTAGGACCGGTTTTCACACGTACGACCATTGGAGCATCCCTTCGGCCCCATGATCAAAATTCAGATGCTTGACAAACTGGTTCATGTTTATGACGGTCGCAGAATCCCGGGGTCACGCGATCCCATTTTGCAACGAGCAAAGTCCACGGGGAAGCCAGATTCACTTAACAACCGTGTGACTAATTTAACAAATGCAGTGATTGTCTATGGCGGAGGTCTTCAAACTTGGCAGCTTTAAGACTTGTGGACTTCAACTCCCAGAATTCTCCAGCCAGCATAGCTGGCTGGAGAATTCTGGGAGTTGAAGTCCACAAGTCTTAAAGCTGCCAAGTTTGGGGACCTCTGGTCTATGGAGATACCTCCAAGTGGCCTCAAGGACTCTCTAAAAATATAGAAATGACCAGCTATCTGCAAGGAATATCAATCCTTCCATTCCCCACCATCCAGTCAGAGCTGAAGAAGCTCCTTGGATGAGAAGCGAAACGTCTTCAAAGAAAAACCAGAAAGTCCAGTTGTCTCCTGAAAAAGCACCATTGGGACAACCATCACCTGTAGGACTGAGAATCTCCATAGACATTTCACTCCTCATAAGTTTTTTCACTCTTCATAAGACTCTCCTCCAGCCCCTTCATCATCTTCATTGCCCTCCATGCAAAATTGCAAATATGGCCTCACTAGTGTAGCATAGAGCGGTACTCTCACGTTCCCCCAAAGTAGCAGGGATGGGTTTGGGGGTTGGTTTTGTTTGTTTTTTTTCTGACTTGCAGAAGGTCCTCGCTCAATCCTCTTCTCTCTTTGCTTCCCCCTGTCAGATGCCCGTCTGTTCCTACTTCCTGAAGGGAATCTGCAGCAACAATGACTGTCCATACAGCCACGTCTACGTGTCCAGGAAAGCAGAGGTCTGCTCGGACTTCCTGAAGGGCTACTGTCCCTTGGGAGAGAAGGTGAGGACGGGGCCACGGACCCAGCTCGGTCTCAGCTTGTAACTCCTCTCTGGTTGGCCCTTGCCCAGGCCAAGGCTGTAAAGTCCCTTTCCTTGATCCATCTTCAAGTGGAGAAGTGGGGTGTCTCCTCCACCATCTTCAGATCATGACAAATCAGGGCTCTTCAGTTTGTACAGGGTTGTCCAAGCTTGGCAACTTGAAAGACTTGTGGACTTCAATTCCCACAATTCTGGGAGTTGAAGTCCCTAATTCTGGGAGTTGAAATCACAATTCAAATTCTGGGAATTGAAATCCACAATTCTGGGAGTTGAAATCACAATTCTAATTCTGGGAGTTAAAATCCACAATTCTAATTCTGGGAGTTAAAATCCACAATTCTGGGAGTTAAAATCCACAATTCTGGGAATTGAAATCCACAATTCTGGGAGTTGAAATCACAATTCAAATTCTGGGACTTGAAATCACAATTCAAATTCTGGGAGTTGAAATCACAATTCTGGGAGTTGATAACCACAGTTCTGGGAATTGAATCCACATGTCTTAAACCCAAAGTCGCTTTTCCAAAAAGCAACTGGACTTTCTTGGTTGTTGTTGTTGTTTTTTCCCTTGGAAACCTTCTCGCTTCTCATCCAAGAAGCTTCTTCAGTTCTTCTTCAACTTCTTGGATGAGAAGTGAAACATTTTGAAAGAAAAAAACCCAAGAAAGTCTAGTTGCGTTTTGGAAAAACACCTTTGGGACAGCCATGACCAGGATGATCTATGAGAATCTCCGGCGTAGGCAAAAGTCTTAACGTTGCCAAGCCTGGACACGGCTGGTTGAGTAGGTTCTTCTCAGCATTCCAGGTCATCCAAAGACCCATTTCTGTTTTCCAAGCTGACGTAAAAAAAGAAGGAAAAAAATAGCTCAGCAACCTCCGATGCTCCTCGTGTTGTTTCAGGGAACGTGGGTGTGGGTGAATGTGGAGGAGTCTGAGCAGGGACTGTTTAGGGAAGCCATCTCTCCTTCCAATGATAAACAAGGTTTTGACGTTAAACAGAGAACCAGGAATTGAAAGGAGCTGTTGGAAGAAATGTCCATCTGGGTTCAGTTCCAAGTGGGAAGGAAGACGCTAGAAATATGGAGACTGCTCGGAAAGATGGTTTTTAATGGTGGACAGGACCACATGGTTTTGAGGTCCTGGGCCAAAAAGCATGTGGGAGGGAGGGAGGGACGGGGAGAGAGAGAGAGAGAGGGGGGGGGGGGAGAGGGAGAGAGAGAGAGTTTCCAACAGTTCACTTAGTGAGCACTCAAAGTTACAAGGACACTGAAAAAAAGTGACTTATCACCTTTTTTTCACACTGCAACCGTTGCAATATCCCCATGGTTTTACGTATTCAAAATTCAGATGCTTGGCCACTGATTCATATTTATGACGGTCGCATTATCCTGGAGTCATGTGATTCCATTTTACGATCTGGATCAATGGGGAAATGGTATGTATTTCTGTATGTATTTATTTATTTTAATAAATTAAAATAAAATAAATAATATTTATTTTAATAAATAAATATTATTTATTTTAATAAATAAATAAATAAATAAATAAATAAATACAAATAAATAAATAAATAAAATTTCTGTATGTACCGGCAACCTTCCCAGCCGGCTTTGGACAAGCAAAAGTCAGTGGGGGAAACCGGATTTGTTTAGCCAAAGCGGCGCTCCCTTTACGACTGCTGCGGCTTGCATTAACGACCGTGGCATAAAAGGTCGTAAAACCGGACACTACTCACTTAACAAAGAAGCTCGCTTGGCAGTGGAAATTCTGATTCCTCATACGTCAAGGAACCTCTGCAGTCGTCACCATTAATATTCCCGTCCTATTTTGTGGATATTTGCCTAGAAAAACATTAGAACGACATTCATTTTTTAAAAAAAAGGGACGGAATTAAGATAGGTAAGAATTTGCCAGTCTCCAGCATGAGAAAAGTACACCAGTGGGTTTTTGTGCACACTGTAGCGCACGCTTGCACACTAAACAAAACCCAATACGCTGACAGCAGCACATTCTTCACATTCAAGAAAAGATGTGCGCTTGGCTGGAAGGAACCCTTTTGTCTCCTCTCCTTTATGTTCCCTGATCAGAATAACAGAATAACCAAGTGGGAAGGGACCTTGGAGATCATCTAGTCCCACCTCCAGCTCAAGCAGGAGGCCCTGTACCATTTCAGATAGATGGGTGTCCAGTTCTTTAAAAAAACCTCCAGTGATGGAGCATTCACAACTTCTGAAAGCAAGACATTCCACGGATTAATTTGTCAGGAACTTTCTCCTTAGTTCTAGGTTGCTTCTCTCCTAGATTAGTTTCCATCCGTTGCTTCTCGTCCTGCCTTCTGGTGCTTTGGAGTATAAGTTGACTCCCCCTCCTCTTTGTGGCAGCCCCTCCAATACTGGAACACTGCCATCGTGTCAGCAAAAGCGGGTGACAGTCGACATTGTCCCACAACTAAAGAAATCTTTCCCAGGAATCGTATGAATTCTAACCCATATAAATAAAGTTTGTGTTATTTCGTCCCCGCGGGGTGAACCAGATGGGAACTGCGTTCATTGGGCTAATTCTGCATTATTGTGAAGCTACACTGGTGGAATCTGGCGAAACTGAAAATACATCTCTTCCCCCACCCCCTTTACTGCCCAAGAAACTAGGGAGGGTGTCTTCTGAGCTTCTTCCTCCGTCCATTATGCAGCTGAGGACTCTGCTGGCTCTTATCTGATCGTTCCCAGGCTGCATCTCCTGGCTGAATCATCCAAGGTCTTTCACACATGCCAGCCCATCTTATCACGACAATTTAATGGATTATAGCCCACTCTTTAAACTCTTGTTTCAGTGGGGCAGAGTATCCTCCCCTAAATTTGATTGTGGTGCTCCTTGTCAGACATAGTGACCCTCTGGCCATTTAAAGGCTTATACAGAGGGGGAAAACAGATGCTTTCCAACTAGAGGTGGTGTTCAGCCAGTTCGACCCAGTTCGAGAAGCCACCTGCCTGGGCTCACCCCCACCCGCCTGGGCGCAATCCCATCCTATATCGCTGTGTTTTTGACGCACGCATGTGTGGATGGCGGGAGCAAGTGAATTGCGTGTTTTGTGACGCCGCACACATGCATGGATGGTGATGCCACACACGCGTGCTCACATTTTCGGTGCTGGGCAAACCGGTGGTAACAGTATGTGTGAAACATACTCTGTCTCCAACTAACAAATATTGCGCTTAGTTGGATAAATGGCCTAGATATTAAGACATAGTACACTTATTCTATTTTTATGAATCGACGTACTTTAAAATGTAGCCTATAACTTGTATATAACTCCTTGAATTCTTCACACCTTACAAAATCGACTACATATTTCCATCCTATGGGTACCATAGAACCTTGAACATAGAACGACAGAGTTCGAAGGATATAGTCTTATGTGCTCCCATATAATTTTATTATGGTTATCTCATGCCGGCTGACGAAGTCTGGGAGTTGAAATCCACACGTTTTAAAGTTGCCAAGGTTGCACATCTCTGGTCTGGGGGGATCTCCTGCTTGAGCAGGGGGTTGGACTAGAAGACCTCCAAGGTCCCTTCCAACTCTGTGATTCTGTGAATTAATCAGTGGGCCATCTTTCCTCCAGAAGTTGTGGGTGCTCCATCGCTGGAGGTTTTCAAGAAGACTGGGCAGCCACTTATGTCAGATTGTACAGGGTCTCCTGCTCGAGCAGGGGGTTGGACTAGAAGACCTCCAAGGTCCCTTCCAACTCTGTTGTCTGTCATTCTAGTGCTCCATCCCGCTGCTTTTCTGCGCCCGTCGATGGCCCATTCGTTCCTGACCATATTGCCGTCATCGTTCCAACAGCTCTCTTTATGGCCCGAGCCTGCTTAATTGTACCTAGTTTGGGATTACTTTTAATGAAAAGCAGACTAAAGCCATTATAAATAAATAAACACTAAAATCAAAGTTAAGTCCTGCAGCCCTTCCTGATGACAGGCAGGGGAGCCCGGCGACTAACGCTCGCATTTAACTGCTCAGATTTTAGTCCTATCCCAGGTGCCTCTGGGCAGGACACGGTCTTCAAGCCTTCTCCACTGCCCATAAAACAGGAGTTTATTTTGCGTGTGGAGAGCTGGATGGGCTAATCGGTGGGACGATGCAGAGGTGATTATATCATGTCCTACTTTGAGCAGGCTATGCGATCAGCTGCTCCGGTTTACTGTTGAGCCAAGTGCTGGGCACAGCCTTATCTGGGCATCTCAATGGTTCTGGGAATAGGGGTGACTAAAGAGGCCGTAATTAACAGAATTAACAGAGTTGGAAGGGACCTCGGAGGTCTTCTAGTCCAACCCCTTATACAATTCCAGAAAAATGGCTGTCCAGTCTCATCTTAAAAGCCTCCATTGATGGAGCATCTGCAACATCTGGAGGCAAGCCGTTCCACTGATTAACTAATAGAATAACAGAGTTGGAAAGGACCTCGGAGGTCTTCTAGTCCAGCCCCCTGCTCAGAGAGGAGACCCCATACAATTCCGAAACAAACGGCTGTGCAGTCTCTTCTTGAAAACCTCCAATGATGGAGCACCCACAACTTCTGGAGGGAAGCCGTTCCCCTGGTTTATTCTTTTCACTGTCAGGAAATTTCTCGTTCATTCTAGGCTGGCTCTCTCCTTCGTAAGTTTCCACCCGTTGCTTCTTGCTCTTCACTGAACGAATTGCCAGAACGGCATGAACGGGAAGCAGTTCCTGCCAGTTCTGCTAGCACAGTATGAAGAGGGAGATGGGATCCTGCTGATAAGGGACCTTGTAGGTCTTCTAGTTGAAACCCCTGCTCAAGGCAGGAGTCCTTATACCGTCCGGGACAAATGGTTGGCCGATCTTCTCTTGAAGATCTCCCACAGCTCCAGCAGGAAATGTGTCCCAATTCTTAACCATTCTCCCAGTCAAGAAATTCCTCCTTATTTCCCAATCTGGGGAAAGTCTTCCTCTCGGCTTCTTGTCCTGCCTGCAGGTGCTTTGGAGAATAGGTGGACCCCTTCTTCTTTGTGGCAACCCCTCAAGTATTGGAAGATGCTATCATGTCAGCTCCTAGTCCTTCGCTTCACTAGACTGGACGGATCCCAGTTCCTGCAACCTTTCATCGTATAGTTTTAGCCTCATCATCAACTTTGGTGCTCTTCTCGGCACTCTTTCCAGAGTCTCAACATCTTTCTTGTCTCATGGTGACCAAATCATTACAGTGTGTGTTTAATATTCCATCCAGCTCTTCCTCCAGTGAACAAAGTTGAAGTGGTCCCAAAAGTGCTTTTTCAGGAGGCAACTGGACTTTTCTTGTTTTTTCTTTGAAGATGTTTAGCTTCTCCTCCAAGAAGCTTCTTCAGCTTTGGCTGAATGGTGGGGAACAGAAGGGTTTATACTCCTTGCAGACAGCTGGTCATTTCCATCCTTTTAGAGGGTCCTTGAAGGCCCTTGGAGGTTGATCTGTGTCCTCGGGGTCACCTGAGTGGTGCAAATGGATCCTGTGTTCTGCAATGTCTGCAGTGGAAATCCAGAGAAAAAAATGGGCTGGGGAATTCTGGGAGTTGGAGTCCAGACATCCGAAAGCTGCCAAGGTGGAAGAACACCACGCCACGGTTTAACTCCCTTTAATTGTCCTTTCTTCTATTCTCCTTTATTGATTGATCTTCATTCCATCCCAGCAAGTCCTGATCTCCTGAATCAGACCAGTCTTGAGATGAGAAACGCATGGGAAGGCTTCTTCCTCCAGGATCCCTGCACCCAGGAAGGCTCCCCTCCCTCTCCTCCCTCCAAGAGGCTGAAATTGCCGGATAGATCCAGGGACACTCCAGAGTCCTTGCAACAACCTCCTCGGAGAGGATTTGGCATTCATGTCGTAGTTAATGCTCCAGAAGGGCCCAGTCGCTGAGTTAATTAAAAGCAGAGTCAAGTGGGCCAATTCCGCCATCCCGTCCTTCGTGCTGACGGTCTTCAGGAAGATGTGAAAAATTAGAAGGGGAGGGGAGCTTTCCGTTATGAGGGCGAAAGCCTTACAGTGGCTGGGTGCCAGCTGTGGCTCAGGGGTGACCCTCAAGGTAAACAGAAGAGTTGTCCACAAGCAGAGTCTTGGAACAGGCTGCGATCTTCTCGGGGACGAGAAACGGCAAGAGATAAAAGGGGTAACCGAAGTGGACAGATAGTCCATGGGCTACCAGCAGAGGTAGTTGGGTGGTCATGATAGAAGGGAATATTTGTAACTCAGGGTTGAGCTGGGGGGTCCTGGGTGTTCTCTGAACTTGGCGGTTTTCTTGCAGACGTTTCATGACCCAATTAGGGAATCTTCTCTGCACTCTTTCTAGACTCTCAACATCTTTTTTTATAGTGTGGTGACCAAAACTGGATGCAGCATTCTAGGTGTGGTCTTACTAAGGCGTTATAGAGTGGGATTAGTACCTCCCTTGATCTTGATTGTATCCCTCTGTTCATGCAATTTAGGATTGCATTGGCTTTTTTGGCTGCTGCCGCACACGGCTGGCTCATATTTAGCTGGTTGTCCATTAAGACTCCAAGATCCCTCTCACAGTCACCGCTATTAAGAAGCCTGGTTTCACCCAGTCTATAGGTGTATTTTTCATTTTTCTTGCCTAAGTGTAAGACATGACTTTTCTCTACACTGAATTTCATTAGATAGGGGGCCTAGTGTTCAAGTCTGTCCAGAACTCTCTGGATCTTGAGCCTATCTTCTGGGGCGTTGGCTTAGTATCATCTGCAGATCTGATGAGTTCCCCTTCTATTCCCTCATCTAAGTCATTTATGAAGATAATGAAGAGTCCTGGGCCTAGGACGGTACCCTTGTGGTACCCCGCTGCATACTTCCCTCCATCATTGAAACTCCTTCTGGTTTGAATCGTCTCTTCTCCCATCCCAGTAAAATCAGCAACGTTTTGAGAAGGACCAGGCTGTGTGGTGGAGGCATCTACCTGCAGCTTATCCCCATCGCGGTTCTAGAGAGCACCCAAAAGACGTAGGATTTCAGGAGAGGCCCGTCGCCAGCCAGCCAAAGGATGACTGACAGTTAGAGTTGCAGAACAAGGATACCTCTTAAGAGGCAGGGCTTGGCAGTGGCACCTGCCAGCAAATTACCCTTTGCTAACTAACCGCGTTTTGCAGCCGAGCCCCAACCAGGTGCCCATTTTGTGGCGAGAAACCCGACGTCCTAAATGGAAGCGAACGTAATTGGGTTGCTTTTCCGCAGCCCCGGCACCAAGCACCCGTCTGGCCCGTCTGCAATTATTTTAAAATATTCCAATTTAAATGAAAATATAAAAGAGATATTTAGAATATTTATTCTATTAGCCAACGTGCTTACGGCATCACTTTTGGAGTGTCAGAAAAACATTCTCCTACAGATGATGGATAGCAGCCTGTAATTATATATATATATATATATAAATATATAAATATATAAATATATGGAGGGGGGATGGAATTGCTGAGTACGCCATATTTAACGGGGGAGAGAAAATACCCAGCCTGGGCCGTGGAGGGTTAATTTTATTCTCTAAATAATATCAAAAGTGCTGAGTGCGTTTCTTTTGCGCAACGTAGAAAGTCCTCAAATGGGCCCCGGAGAGTTTATAATATTCTACTGAATCAAGTAAAAATGTTAACCTTGTTCATAAAACGATGGCTTGTTAAAGATGCGCAGTCCCTTTTCGTGTGAATAATTTAGAACGGGAGTAAATCTCTTCTCGTTCGTTTTTTTTTCCCCCTTCCCTCCCTCCCTCCCTCTTCTCTCTCTTCGGTGTGTCCAAGACGCAACAGCACAGACCAGCTGTCTGCAATTTTTTTTTTAAACTTTGCAAAGGACAAAGGCAGGAAGGTGGGTGGGTGGGTTCGGTGTCAGTGCAGAGGGAGGGGTCCCTCTCCTGAAGGACCTCTCTGGCCTTCCAGCCAGCCTCTTCCAGCCAGGTTCCCTATAGCGATGGGGCACTTCCCCCATAGCTGGCTAAACGTCCATGGAGATTCTCAATCATCCAAGCCACCGTTCTCCCAGAGATGGGGTTTTTTTTGCAAAAGGCAACTTGATTTGAATAGCAGTATAACAAGAGTTGGAAGAGACCTTGGAGGTCTTCTAATCCAATCTCCTGCTCAAGTAGGAGACCCTACACCATGTCAGATCATCCAGTCTCTTCTTGAAAACCTCCAGTGATGGAGCACCCACAACTTCTGGTGGTAACTTCTGTTCCACTGATTGATTGTCCTCACTGTCAGGAAATTTCTCCTTAGTTCTAGGTTGCTTCTCTCCTTGATTAGTTTCCACCCATTGCTTCTTGTTCTCCCTTCTGGTTCTTTAGAAGACTATTATATCAGCCCTAGTCCTTCTCTTCTGAACTTTTATAGAATACAGAATGACAGAGTTGGAAGGGACCTTGGAGGTCTTGTAGTCCAACCCTCTGCTCAAGCAGGAAAGCCTAAACCATTTCAAATAAATGGCTGTCCAGTATCTTCTTGAAAACCTCCAGAGATGAAGCACACCCAACTTCTGGTGGCAAGCTGTTCCGCTGGTTAATTGTTCTCACTGTCAGGAAATTTCTCCTTAGTTTTAGGATGGATCTCTCTTTGTTCTTGCCTTTGGGTGCTTTGGAAAATTGGTTGACCCCTCTTCTTTGTGGCAGCCCCTCAAATCTTGGAAGACTGCTATCATGTCTCCCCTGGTCCTTCTTTTCATTAAACTAGACATACCCAATTCCTGCAACCATTCTTCATAGCTTTTAGCCTCCAGTCCCCTAAGTGATGCTCTTCTCTGCATTTTTCCCAAAGTCTCAACATTTTTTTTATAATATAGTGACCCAAACTAGAGCCAGTATTCCAAGTGTGGTCTTACTAAGGCTTTGTAAAGCAGTACTAGAAATACTTCAAGTGATCTTGATTCTGTCTTTCTGTTAATGCAGCCTAGGATAGCATTGGCTTTTTTGGCTGCCGCCGCACACAATTGACTCATACTTAAGTGATTGTCTGCTAGGACTCCAAGGTGTCTCCCACAGTTAGTGGCTATTGAGCCAGGTTTCACCTACCTTGTACCTGTCCATTTGGTTTTACTTGCCTAAGTGTACAGTAGTGGCCAAAATTGTGGGAACCTTTTGGGAAAAGTTGTATTTTGGAGGTTTGATGGCTAATAACACCATCTGCTTTTTTTTGGGGGGGGGGAGTTTCAAGATAATCCTATTCTACTGCTGGAACGGCCTGGGAATAGCCCAGACCTTCCTAACCCAACTGAAAATCGACGGAGCCGACTCAAGAAACTGGTTAGTCAGAAGCGACCCAGCAATAAAACCCAGTTAATAGAAGCCATCCTTCAATCTCGGTTTCACATTAGAACAGCTGCAGAACTCAAAGACTTGGTTCCCTCCATGGGAAGACGTTGTAAGGCCGTCATTCATGCTAAAGGTCACCCAACGAAGGATTAACTGACATGGGGGTCACTTTTGTATATCTCGTTTTTTTCTACGTGTTTCACTTTTCTTCTTTATACTGTAACTGCTATTCTGAGAGCAAATCCTTCATAAAAATTACTGCATTGCATTCTTGATTCAATTATCTTTCCATGGATATATAATTTTATGGTACTACTCCCCCCAAAAAGTGGTGTTATTAGCTAGTTTTAGAAAATACACTTTTCCCAAAAGGTTTCCACAATTTTGGCCACTACTGTAAAACCTGACTTTTCTCTACATTAAATTTCATTTTGTTGGATAGGGACCAGTGTTCAAGTCCATCGAGATCCTTCTGGATCCTGAGCCTGTCTTCTGAGATGTTGGCTATTCCTGCCAGTTTAGTGTCGCCTGAAAATTTGATTTTTCCTTCTATTTCCCAGTGCCTTCAGCAGTGGACGGCCCTAGGAATGTGGGAAGCAAGTCCCTAGGCCGGCCTCCGTTAATGGTCCACTCCGTTGGGTCATTCTGGGGCAAAGCAAGGCCTCCTTTCAAGCACGGGAAATCAGGAGATCCAGGCAGTTCAAATGAATCTATAGGGTTTTGGCAGATTTATGCTCTGTTAGAAGAATCTGAACTACAAACAGTCAAAGTGAATTAGATGAGAATTCAAAGTTCAAATTTAGATCTCTTGTGGGCACAAAGGGACTCTAGACTTATGAGGCATTTGACCCCTCCCTCGGTCTCAGCCTGGTCATTTCCTATACCTCCGTTTCCATGCTGGCTGCAAACCATGGTTTGAGGCTGGGGTGGAGAACGTTTCCTGCTCTTTGGCTGCAGCAGAGGGCAGCGCCGGCCTGAGCTGCGAAGACCAGCAGGAGAGGGTCAGCAAGCTCCTTTCTTTGCTAACGCACCTGCCTTTGCCGGTTACCCCCTCCTCAAATGTCACCGGGGCCGTTTCTGAGGGTCTGGTGTCACTCAAGAGCTGCCCCATGAGAATAGGTGACGACACATGGGCCGGTGTTATTTCTATAAAAGGTCTCTCCCTCTCTCTCTCTCTCTCTCTCTCTCTCTCTCTCTCCCTCCCTCCCTCCCCCTCCCCCTCTCCCCCCTCACTCACTCCCTTTTTCTCTCTTCCTTGCTCACAGTTGCATAAAAGTTAGCTTGCCCCATTTAAAAATTAGTACCAGTAGAGGGAGGAAATGGTATATCCCTTGCTCCCTCCCTCCCTCCCTCCCTCCCTCCCTCTTTCTTTTCTCCTTTCCTTTTCTCTCTATTCCATTACTTTTTCCTTTCCTCTCCTCTCCTCTCCTCTCCTCTCCCCCTCCCTGTTTGTCAGTATATCAATGAAACATCTAACTAACATGGGTCTGCGACAGACAGGCCCCCAATCCAGGATAAATCGAGTCGAGCGGGCGCCCCCTTCCTCCTCTCCCTGGGGCCTGGGCAAGGCTGTGGACAATGGGTGCAGGCAGCCTGGCGAGCAGGAAGCCAGGAATTCCCACCGTTTGCAGGCTGCTGCCAGAGGGGGATGCCAGGCAAATCCCTCTTTCGACCAGCTGCCTCTCTTTCGCCTCCTGAAATGAAGCGAAGGGTTGGAGGTAGTTCTTGTCGTTCTGCCACTCACTTTGTGCGCCCGGCCCACCGTTTTCCCAAACGGCCCTCCTGGGAAAGGCCAGGCTCCGTGGGCATATGACGGTGGCACGGCAGAACACAGAATAACAGAGTTGGAAGGGACCTCGGAGGTCTTCTAGTCTAACCCCCTGCTCAAGCGGGAGACCCTAGGCCAAGGAGACCATTTCAGACAAGTGGCTGTCCGGTCTCTTCTTAAAAACCAACAGTGATGGATCACCCACAACTTCTGGAGGCAAGTCCTAGGCTCCCAAGGAGTGTGGGAAGCCCACCTCAGCAAGATGATTTTGTGGGTGGGTGGGGAATCCCTCCATGTTCCCAGGGAATCCCTCTGAAGATTGGCAGGGCCGAAAACCCAGAGTTTGGGGAGCCCCCTCCCTTATTGCTTTAAGACCTGGCCTCCAGATGTTGTGGGTGCTCCCATCAGACGAGGTTTTCAAGAAGAGATTGGACAGCTATTTGTCTGGACTCATGCTTGAGCAGGGGGTTGGACTAGAAGACCTCCAAGGTCCCTTCCGACTCTGTTGTTCTGCATTTCTGTAAGGCCCAGCACTGGAACTCCCACCCTTACTCTGCCCTCTCCCCCCTTCCCCATCCTGAACTTCCTGCTGGATTTTCTTATGCCCCTCGAGATGTTTGCTCTTCCTTTTTATAGTGCAACCGGCCGTCCAGCCGGCCAGGATCTGGCCAGAGGGGTAAAATTAGCTTCCCCGACAGGTGAACCAGATCAAATATCTCCAAGAATGAGATGGGGCCCCTTGCACCTCTAAGCCCCCTCCCCCTCCTCCTCCTCCTCCTCACCTCATCTGACATGCTGGAGGCTCACAGTAACTGAATCTCTGTGTTTTCTTGGGCACTGCCCAAGAGACCGGTGGATGCTTATCATTGGCGCGTACTTCTACCCGCCATGCAATTTTGCATCTCTTGTTAGGCGTGGCAGGGCAGCGTTTCTTCTGGCTGGGATCAGAGTGTCCCTCCTACCCCTCCCTCTTCACCGTGACCCAGGCCTGATTGACATCTTTCAACGGCCTGGAGGAGGCAGACCACGGACTGTTGTCATGTAGGGGATGACGTGATAGCAGGCTTCCAATATTTTGAGGAGCTGCCCCAAAGAAGAAGGGGTCAACTTATTTTCCAAAGCACCTGAAGGCAGGACAAGGAACAATGGATGGAAACTAATCAAGGAGAGAAGCAACCTGGGATTGAGGAGGAATTTCCAGACAGTTAAAAACAATTAATCAGTGGAACGGCTTGCCTCCAGAAGTTATGGAGGTCTGTAGAGATTCTCAGTCATCCAGGTCCTGGTTGTCCCAAAGGTGCTTTTTCTGGAGGCAACTGGACTTTCTTGTTTTTTCCTTTTGAAGACGTTTCACTTTTCACCCAAGAAGCTCCTTCACTTCTAACTGAATGGTGGGGAATGGAAGGATTTATATTCTTGAGTGCTAACGATGACTGCAAAGAAGTCTTCCATCCCCCACCATTCATTCAGAGCTGAAGAAGCTTCTTTTTTAATTGTTATTAGTTTATAACATAAAATACAAAAGAGAATTGTAGGAAAAATAGGGGAGGGAGACGGGAAGAGGAAAAGAGGAAAAGAAAGAAAAAGCCTTGACTTCCGACTCCCTTTGATGCAGTAGAATAAGATAACATGAACCTCAATTTTTTACTTTGACATAATGGTATAAACTAGCCCTTTTTATAACAAACCTATCTAATCCATAAAATCCAAAATCAGCGTTTCATTTTTTTCCACCTCGAGCACAAAGTCCAGAAGCGGTTTCCAACTCGAAACCAAAGTAATTGTGTATTGTTTTTTCTTTAATTAAAGTAGTTCATTTAGCCATCTCTGCTATCTCCATCACCTTTTGCAGACGTTCGTCCATTGTGGGACTCGAAGCGTCCTTCCATAGAACAGAAGAAGCTTCTTGAATGAGAAGCGAAACATTTTCCAAGGGGGGAAAAAAACCCAAGGAAGTCCAGTTTCCTTTTGGAAAAGGACCTTTGGGACAACCATCCCTGGAGGTTTTCGTGAAGAGATTGGAGAGCCATTTGTCTAGAATGGAATCGGACAGAGGTGTCCAACCTTGGGAACTTCAAGACTTGTGGACTTCGACTCCCAGAATTCCCCAGCCAGCCTCAAGCTTTAAAACTTCCCAAGGTTGGAAAACCCTGGCATAGGATCTCCTGCTTGAGCGAGGGTTGGACTAGAAGACCTCCAAGGCCCCTTCTGTTCTTCTGTAAGCCAAACTATGGCATCATTAGAACCCTCCAGGCAGAGCACAGTCCCGGAATTAGCTGGGCACCCAGTTGGTTTTCTTCTGGGTACAGCACTGGTCAACAGATCCTAGTCCACTTGTTACCCGGGTAAAGTTACATATTTTCCTGTGTGAGAGTGCCAGCATTCCTTATCCCCCCCCCCCAGGGAGGGTGGCCAGACCAAAGATTTGAGCAGGTTCAAGAGGAGAAAAGCCCTCGTCACGGGGGACCAAGGCGGCATCTTCAATTTCTAACAAGGAGGGGCACCCTGTAAATACCCAGCCACGGAGGGGGTGAGGGGGGGGCACCTGTATTTTTAGCTTGCCTGGCATGGAGAACCTCTCCAGACACGCTTTCTCTGCCACTCCCGGCTCCAGACCAGCCTGGCCCTTGACGTCAGAGGGATTGAATTGTCCTCGCCACTAAGAGGTGACAGCTTCTGCCTACTTCTGCGTGTGCATAACAGCCATGTCCAGGGTCCCAAAAATCACTGTTCAAACATCCGTCGGAGCTGCAGCACAGAGGCAGGCCTGTCCCATCCCTCCGTCGGCCGCTCCAGGCTCGGAGGTTGCTCAGACGAAGGTCAGGTGGACGGTTTCTTTGCCTCTGCCCAGCTGTGGTGCCTTTCTCAAGCCTTGCTTGGTGTTGTGTGAGTGCAGCGCCTGATGGATTAGTTCCGTAACCTCAGAGGACGGCCTCCTCGCAACCGGCCAGAACTCTGATGGATAAAGCAGAAGCAGAAGGAGGCACTTCAAAGGAAACCTTCCCGGTTCGGGTTTGAAAGCAGACCGCCTACGTGTAAATTTAGCCCCACGCATTTGGATGTAACGTCTTCCCATATTTCCAGGAAGGGACTCGGACCATCATCCTGTCTCTCCTTTTTCTTTGGCCATATTTGGTCATGTTTCAGCTGCAAAGCCTGGTGCGTTTTAGTGCATCCCCATTCCCTCTGCTCCTCTAGCAAAGAGAGTAACCGTCGGGAGGGACCCTGGAGGTCTTCTAGTCCAACCCTCTCCTCAAGCAGCAGATCATGGACCATTCCAGTCAAACAGTTGTCCAACCTCCAAAACGTCTGAAGGCAAAAGATGTTCAACTAATAATCCATTGTTCTCACTCTCTTATTTCTACATTGTCCCAAAGGTGCTTTTTTTTCAAGAGGCAACTGGACTTTTTGGTTTTTCTTTGAAGACGTTTCGCTTCTCATCCAAGGAGCTTCTTCAGCTCTGGATAAGAAGCGAAACGTTTTCAAAGAAAAAAACCAGAAAGTCCAGTTGCCTCTTGAAAAAAAGGATCTTTGGGACAACCATCACTTGGATGATGGAGAATCTCCATAGACATTTATTTCTAGGTTGGGTCTCTCCTTGATAAGTTGCTTTTTGTCTTGCTTTGGAGAGTAAATCGAGTGCCTCTTCTTTGTGGCAGCCCCTGAGATATTGGAAAATTGCTATCATGTCACCCCTCGTCCTTCTTTTCGCTAGACTAGACCTACCCAATTCCTGCAACCGTTCTTCATATCTTTTAGCCTCCAGTCCCCTCATCATCTTTGTTGCTCTTCTCTGCACTCTTTCTAGAATCTCAACCTCTTTTTTTACCTCGTGGTGACCCAAACTGGATGCAATATCCCAAGTGTGGCCTCACCAAGGCGTCATAAAGCGGTACTAACACTTCACCTCATCTTGATTCTGTCCCTCCGTTAATGCAGCCAAGTTTGATCATGAGTGGTCCTTCTCCTGAAACGAAGGGCCCCCAGTCCCTCTCCTGGACATCATGGGGCCTGGGCCTCTCCTGGGTCTGTGGCTTCCCTCCCAGCCTGTCCTGGCAGCCTGGCAATTCCTTTGGGTCCGAGCCGTACACTCACTCCAACTCTGTGGCTGTAATGTCAGCCTTGAAAAACACCTGAGAAGGAATATCATCATAGAGTCTATATACAGTCAACATACAGTCTCTGCAATTCCTGAGCCAGAGTTTGTATGCCGTGTTTCCCCGAAAATAAGCCCTAATGCATCTTTTGGAGCAAAAATTAATCAGCTGTTAAGTTAGTAACACAGTTGTTGAGTGAATTTGGCTTCCCCATGGACTTCGCTCGTCAGAAGGTCGCAAAAGGGGATCACGTGATTCCCCCCAGGGACACTGCAACCGCCATAGGTACATGCCGGAGCCATAGTGGCACAGTGGTTAGAATCCTGTATTGCAGGCTAATTCTGCCCACTGCCAGCAGTTCGATCCTGACTGGCTCAAGGTTGACTCAGCCTTCCGTCCTTCCAAGGTGGGTAAAATGAGGACCCAGATTGTTGGGGGCAAGAGGCTGACTCTGTAAACCTCTTAGAGAGGGCTGGAAAGCACCCTGAAGCTGTATATAAGTCTAAGTGCTAGTTCTAAGAAGGAAGGAAGGAAGGAAGGAAGGAAGGAAGGAAGGAAGGGCCATGGTGGCATAGTGGTTAGAGTGTAGTATTGCAGACTGACTCTGCCCACTGCCAGGAGTTCAAATCTGATCAGCTCAAGGTCGACTCAGCCTTCCGTCCTTCCAAGGTGGGTAAAATGGGGACCCAGATTGTTTAGGGCAAGAGGCTGACTCTGTAAACCACCTAGAGAGAGCTGGAAAGCACTGGGAAGCAGTATATAAATCTAAGTGCTAGTGCTATCCAAATTTTGATCGTGTGACCCTGGGAATGCTGCAACGGTCGCAAGTGTGAAAAACGGTCACGAGTCACTTTGTTTCAATGCCGTTGGAACTTCAAACGGCCACTAAACAAATGTTTATAAGATGAGGACTATTTGTACTTATGACATTTCCACGACGTTCACTGCAAATTGCCTTGGCCTTTTCAACGTGTGGATTCAGCTTGAGTTGGGCACACACTGAAGCATCTAAATTCACACACACACACACACACAGAGAGAGAGAGAGAGTTGTGTGGTCTTGCATTTTCTGTATCAACATAGACCTGGTTGAACGTGCAATTCAAGACCAGAAGCGTTAATCGCCTTTGTGTTTCTAGCCCATAAAAGGTTATCTGATAATGTTATTTGGCTGTAACATTGATGCTGGACCCTGTCCCCGTTTAGCTTCCAAGCTCCTCCGGGCTGGCTGCTGGCCAGCTTTGGGAAGCCACCTCAGATATTTGAGCAGCTCCCTAAACGCTTGAGTTCCTTCTTTGGAGAAGCTCCAGAAGGCCCTCCTTGCCTTCCTCCATAGGTTGTTGATTCATGCTGGATTTTGTTGTCTTCCTTTTCAGTGCAAGAAGAAACACACATTGGTGTGCCCGGATTTCTCCAAGAACGGCGTCTGCCCCAAGGGCTCCCATTGCAAACTCCAGCATCCCCAGAAGAAGCACCAGGCCAAGCAAGCCAGCACTAAAACCTCCTGCCCACCTGAGCAGAGAAACTATGCAAAGCAGACTTGGAGGTAAGGAGGTTCTCAGGAGCTGCCATCGCTCTGTCTTCTCCCACATGGAAAGCCTGGGTGCTGTCAGAAGAATGGGTCCCTTTCCTGTAGCCAGGTTGGCACCAGTGCTGCTCTTCTTAGTCTTGGTGTCGAGGTTCCGACTGATGAACCCAAGCGAAGCAGGCACCAATGAAGACGATCCAATCTCCTTGTGCAGAGCTTTGTTGAGTACATCATTTCGGCACGTGTGAAAGCAAAACCAGATCTAGCTATTTCCCGCGCAAACCTGTGTAGTTAAAGTAGAGATTCTCCCTCTCCCTATTAGACCAGGTCAAAATCGTCCGATTGTGTTTCTTAATATTGTTATGAGAAAGTCTTTTTGACTCTGGCAAACACCTCCTGAAGTGTCCTTGGTTCCCATGGCTGTTGTCTCGTTGCCGAGAGTATACATTGCATGCTTCCTCTTCCCTCCCCCTGGGGTGAAACAGCCAAAGCAAAATTTGAAGCTTGACCCTTGGCCCTGCAGCCATGGTGGGAACCTTAAAAGAGGAGGGTGCCCGAATGGGGGTCTAGGACAACGTGCTGTGGCCAACTTGCCTCGGTTGACACCCTGGAACAACTCGCTTTGGGACAATTCCACGCAAGATCACTCAAGAGAGAGAGAGAACTGAATTGTGGCAGGGTGAGAAGTCCTCGAGATTGGGTCGAACTGCAGTTCTACCGCTCCCTCTCTTAGGTTACCCCACGTTGAAATTGTTCTACGGCAAGTTGTCCCACAGAGAGTTGGCCGCGGTGAGTCGACCAGGATTGGCCGCGGCAAGTTGTCCCATTCCACCGAACGATGTCAAAAGCTGAAAGAAGAGTTTGTGCCGAATTCCTGTTGGTTCTTGGCCAGGGAACGTCTTCAAAACGTGGCATGTTATGGTCCACGGAGATTTTTCGGTCATCCGGGTCATGGTTGTCCCAAAGATGGATTCACAACATGAAGCACAGAACTTACATTACCAAGTGATGGGCGTAGAATAGCCACAGGGAGGAGCCAGAACGGAGAACTAATGGGAAACAGAGGCAAGAGGAACAAGAAAAGGTACTAGAAGAGAGAGATAAAGAAGAAGAAGAAGGAGAAAGTCAAGAGGAAGAAGGAGTGAGAACAAGA
>WNWU01000354.1:135994-150206 GCA_012654045.1 Ptyas mucosa | reverse complement strand
AGAGGGTCGTTGAGGCCACTTGGAGGTTTACTGTGTCCTCAAGGGTCACCTGGTGTGAAAGAGGGGTCCAAGAGGACATCTGTGTCCAACTTCAACAGACCTCCCTCAATAGAAGGGGAGGAATACGACATCATTATCTCCAATCTACAATCTAGTCCCTTCAGCAGTTCCAAGAAGGCTCCACATCCATTTGCACCACTCAGGTGACCCCGAGGACACAGACAAACCTCCAAGTGGCCTCAAGGGCCCTCTGAAAGGATGCAAAGGACCAGCTGCCTAGCAAGGAGTATCAATCCTTCCGTTCCTCACCATCCAATCAGAGCTTCTTGGATGAGAAGCCGAACAGCTTCCAAGAAAAAAACCAGAAAGTCCAGTTGTCTCCTGAAAAAGAGACCGTTGGGATGGCATGTTTTGCTCTTGAGAAGCCGGTCTTGGTGGCCAGCAGAGGAATCCGTGCTGGAAGGAAGACCCTTGAGAGGACGTGTGATGGTTGTGGAATGGGGTAGACTTAGAAGTGGGTGCCCTGCATCCATAACTCTCATCTGCCAGCCATTCTGGGCAACAGAAACCGGCCAGTGAAGGATAGACAGTCTTCTTCTGATCATCCGAGAACATCGGTGACCTCCTGGTGCCTCCTCAGTAGCAAGAGAACTGGACTCCGCTGTTCACACAAACGACGCAGATTCCCAAATCAAATCATCAATGAATTCTGGGCCACGTTGGCCTGTTGCGCTCTGACTTCATTCCCCATTTAATCCCCTTTATGATCGTACAACAGGTTCATTTACAACAGGTTCATTTACAGCAGGTTCATTTACAACAGGTTCATTTACTGACCGAAGTTACGATGGCACTGGGACAAAAATGACTTTCTCACATTTACGGCCGTTGCAGCATCCCCCGTGGTCATAGGACCAAAATCCAAACGCTTGGAACCGACTCATACTTACGACGGTTGCAGAGTCCCAGGGCCATATGATCCCCTTTGGCAACCTAAGGGGAAGCCACTTAATAACCGTGGTATTGATTCACTTAACAGCGGTGGCAAGAAAGGTCTTCCAATGGGGCAAAACTCACTTAACAGCTGTCTCGTTTAGCAGCGGAAAAGTTGGGTTGAATTGTGGTCGTAAGTCGAGGATTCCCTGTGTTGCAGTCCTTCTAGCAGCCGCATGTGGAAAAGGACCCAGCTGATCTGTCATTGCAGCTCAGGGCAGTCCCGAAGCCTTAAATCAACCGTTTGTGTGGAAAGTGATCTGGTGGATCTATAAATCTTCCCGGCCCAAGAAGAGAAGAGAGGGTGCCTCTTGCTGTGACCCTCCCCTCGGTCACATCCCTCTTCCTCCCATCGCTCAGCCTTTGGGGCTGGGCCAGGCGAGCACATTAAGGGCCTGGGGCTCTGCAGAGCAGCCAGAGATCAGCCAGGGACAAGCCGGCAGCCCCACACAATTCTTCTGAATGTTTGACCCACAGAGCCCCAGAGGTTGGGGTTAGTAGCTGCATCTCGGGGGCCTTTGATACCACAACCCATCATCAGGCTTGAAGTTGTCAGCCTCCAGGCAGCGTCAAAGTGTGAAAAGAGAATGACAAGAGTTGGAAGGGACCTTGGAGGTCTTCTAGTCCAGCCCCCTCCTCGAGCAGGAGATTCTTACAGAATCATCACAGTGCATGTTTAACATCCCACCCAGCTTCATTTCTACCCTGCCCCGTACTAATTCCCCACGAGTCAACTGCTCTTAACAACGGCAGTTACTCCCTTAACGACGATGGCAGGAAAGGTCATAAAATGTGGAAAAACGAAGAGTTTGGCTTGCTTAGCAACCAAAAACCTGGCCTCAGTTCTGTTCATAACTCTAGGGTTACCCTTAGTCCCCGACGTTCGACTACCATTGAGCCCAACGCTTCCGTTGTTAAGTGAAACATTCGTTAAGCGACTTTTGCCCCATTTCTACGACCTTCCTTGCCACCGTTGCTAAGTGAATCACTGCAGTTGTTAAGTTTGTGACACGGTTCTTAAGGGAATCTGGCTTCCCCGTTGACTTTGCTCGTCGGGTGGCCACAGGGACACTGCAACCGTCATAAATATGAGTCAGTTGTCCAGCCTCTGAATTTCGATCACGTCACCGTAGGGACACCACAACGGTCGTAAGTGTGAACAAAGGTCCTTTTTTTCAGTGCCGTTGTAACTTTGAACGGTCACTAAATGAACTGTTGTAAATCTAGGCCTACCCGCGCCTGTAGTTCAGTCTCCGTCACTTTAAGACGGGTGGACTTCAGCTCCCAGAATTCCCCAGCCAGCTGGCTGGGGAATTCTGGGAGTTGAAGGCCACCCGTCTTAAAATGGCAGAGATTGCAAAATCCTGGTTTAGGAGCTCAGCCGCGAAACCTCCGCATGGATTGGTGATAACCCCATTGTAGCAACCCCCAACTCGCCTACCCACCCCCCTTCCCACCCACCCGCCCTCTCCTTTATATCCGTCCCCGGGGAAACTCCGCAGACCCCCAACCCTCCTTGTATGGCAGTGCCCGGCAGAGCCACACAAATACCCCGGCCAAGTTAATTCAGGGCGACTACGTAAACTTGGGACGGCCCCTTGCCCGCTTCCCCTGTGTCAATGAGGCAGAAAATACCTCCTTGCTGTTTTTAGGTAAGAATGTGCTTTGGGGGGCTGGGGGAGGGGGACGGGACGCAGGCAGGAATCCATCAGGGCAAGGGAAGACGAGGAGCTGGCCCAGAGCCCGTGCGTTGCAGCCCTGTTTTCAGGGAGGGTTAGGTGAGAAGGGCTCTTAAATAGCTCTTTCCCTCCTCCGTCTTGAGTAGCGGCCGCTGCCAAGGCAGACGTCAAACACGATGAAGCGCGTCACATTAAGTGTGGGCAGCCCCCTCCCTCTCCTCCTGGAGGCCAGGTGGCTGTAAGGGAAGGGCTGAGGCCGAAGGGGAGGCAAGAGCGTAGCGGTCAGCTCAAGCCAGAACGAACTCACAGCCTCTGAGCTAAGAATCCAGAAGAACAGAGTTGGAAGGGACCTTGGAGGTCTTCTAGTCCAACCCCCTGCTCAAGCAGGAGACCCTTTACCCGTGATGGCGAACCTATGGCACGCGTGCTGGAGGTGGCACGCAGCACCCTCTCTGCTGGCACGCCCGCCGTCGTCCCAGGTCAGATCCCCGTGGCGTTTCTTTCATGAGCTTCCGTTTCCCTGCAGACGACGAAACAGAAGATCATGAAAGAAAAAGATCTTACTTCTTGCCACGCTGCCGGTGTTGGGATGCCCCATCTACCACCGGGCAGCTGGACTTTGAGTGCACCTTTCAGTTTGGGCATGCACACATGCTCAGTTTGGGCACTCGGTGTCTAAAAGGCTGGCCATCCCTTTTATTTATTTATTTATTTATTTATATGCCGCCTGTCAAGTTCCAATGTCATCTCAAATAAATTTCACTCCCAAGCAATTAGTCTTTGCTGAAATATCTCATTTATTGAGAACGACAGATCTGGTCCCAACTTCGTTGCAGCCAATACTAACCCTCTGACCCCAAAACCTTCCCCTTCCGGTCCCCCAAACCTCAACTTCTTATTGGCCGTCTTCCAGCTCAATCTTCTCAGCTCCTGCCTCCAACCCCAGGAATTCCCCCCTCCCATCCCATCTCCAAGCAACACTATCTACAGAAAGAATAAGTAGGTAAAAGTTCAAGCCTCATCTCCTCCTCTTTATGGCAGCCTTGAAAGGCTGACACCGCCCTTCTCCGGAGACTCAGGGCGGCTTACAATGCGCTAAGCAATAGCCTTCATACTTTTGTATATTTTATACAAAGTCAGCTTATTGCCCCCACAAACTGGGTCCTCAATTTACCCACCTTAGAAAGGATGGAAGGCTGAGTCGACCTTGAGCCTTGGTGGGATTCGAACCTGCAATAATTGCAGGCAGCTGGTGTTAATAACAGGGTGCTTTAGACCACTGTACTACCAAGGCTCTTTCAGTTGTTCTTTCTTTGTTCTCTTGCAGGCGAAAAGAGGAGGCAGAGGAGGAAGGAGCAACAGGAGGAGCCTTCTGGTGCCCCAGAATCCTCTCTCAAAACAGCCGACTGACCAAGCAGCCGTCCTTCATCTCTCTCCAGTCACCCCCCACCTCCCCCCAGGAGGAGGGCCCCAAGTCAGAGAGAAACGGGGAAGAAGCAGGTATGCCCTAGGGGGAGTCCCCTGCCCCACCCGGGCCTCAACTCCCGTAGAGGAGACAAAGCACCAATCGGGGGGTTCAGCCATCTTTAAATTCAGAATAAAGCTGGAAGGGACCTCGGAGGTCTTCTAGTCCAACCCTCTGCTCAGGCAGGAAACCCTCCACCATTCCAGACAAACGGTTGTCCAATCTCTTCTTAAAAACCTTCCAGCGTTGGAGCAGCCACAATTTCTGGTTCCATTGTGTAGAACAGGGGTGTCCAGCAACTTTATGACCTGTGGACTTCAAACAATGTAGGCTGGTGACCCCCAGGGGGAGAGCCTTCTCTGTGGGGGCACCTACCCTCTGGAATCAGATGCCCCCAGAGATAAACAGAATCCATGACCTCGGTGCCTTCCGCCGTGCCCTCAAAACCTATCTTTTTCAGCAAGCCGGGCTGGCTTAAAAAATAATTTTTAAACGTTTTAATTGGTTAGTCACTTTTTAATGTATGGGGCCAAATTTATATATATACTTAATTGTTTTTAATGTTCGTATTCTATGTTTTTTAATTTTGGCTGTACACCGCCCTGAGTCCTCAGGGAGAAGGGCGGGATATAAATCTGAAATTAAATTAAATTAAATTAAACTCCCAGAATTCCTGAGCCAGCTTGGCTGTCTGAGGAATTCTGGGAGTTGAAGTCCACAGGTCGTAAAAGGGCCACAGTTGCCCACCCCTGGACTAGGAGAATGACTGAGAGTTGAGTCGTATTTTGTCAAGAAGGAAAGCTAAGAAATTAAGGGAATAAGTCAGATGCTCCTTCATTCTGTCCTTGCTCACCTCTTCAAGAGTTGGACCTCTTCAAGCCAATCCCTGTTCCATGATTTCACCTGGGGCTCCTGCACCCTATTTAGGCTAAGAAAATGTAGAGTAATTCCCCCCTTTTTCCCCTTTTGGGGTAATTAATGATGGTCTCTAAATCTAGAAGAAGAGAAAGAAAGAAACCTGGTTTGTTGCCAGTGGCTGCAGGTAAGTTCTGCCCCGGGCACCAAGTAATGGGACCTTTCCTGTGTAAAGACAGCTTGTGTTCCCTCTGTTTCTTCCTTTTTATGTTATTTTTTCTGGCTTCTCACTGGAGTTTGCTTTTTAGAAGAAAACATTTGTAGTCGTGAGGTCCTTGGTGGTCTCTGAGCTTGGTTGCTTTCTTGGAGACGTTTCATGACCCAACTAGATAACATCATCAGTGCTAGAAGGGAGCGGGGTTTGCGGAGGGAGGAGGAGGACTGTGGGGTCCTTGGTGCCTTCTGAGCTAGGTGGTTTTCTTGCAAACCTTTCATGACCCAACTAGGTAACATCATCAGTGTTAGAAGAGAATGTGGAGGAGGAGGAGGAGGAATGCGGGGTCTTGGATGATCCCTGAGCTTGGTTGTTTCATTGCAGACGTTTCATTACCCTACTAAGTAACATCATCGGTGCTAGGGAGGGAGTGAAATATGGGAGGAGAAGGACGTCCTTGATGCCCTCTGAGCTTGGTAATTTTGATGCCGAAGTTTCACTACCCAATGTGGTAACATCATCAGTGCTAGGAGGGACTGTGTATAAATAGAGAGCAAACCCCGCTCCCCTCTAGCCCTGATGATGTTACCTAGCAGGGTCATGAAATGTCTGCCCACTTAATATAGTGTTTCTCAACCTTGGAAACTTGAAGATGGGTGGACTTCAACTCCCAGAAGCCCCCAGCCAGCGCTGCTGGCTGGGGGATTCTGGGAGTTGAAGTCCACCCATCTTCAAGCTTCCATGGTTGAGAAACACTGACTTAATATCTCTGCCCGCCTGTTCCTGGACCAATTAAGGACCATACATTGAAGCTGGCTGTCCACCCAACTGCGAATCCATCTCTGGTGGAAACTTATTTACTTATTGGTCCGATTTATATGCCGTCCTTCTCCGGAGACTCAGGGCGGCTTACAACGCGTTAAGCAATAGCCTTCATACTTTTGTATATACCTGCTTAGTAGGGCTTTCGCCCTCCCCCCCCCAAAGCGGTGTTCTTTCTTATACAAAGTCAGCTTATTGCCCCCACAATCTGGGTCCTCATTTGACCTCCCTCGGAAGGATGGAAGGCTGAGTCAACCTTGAGCCTGGTGAGATTCGAACTCGCAGTAATCACAGGCAGCTGGCAGCTAAATACTACTTTAACAGCAGTTTAGTCCACTGCGCCACCAGGCTTCCATCCCACGCAGGTAGAAAGTCCCATCCAGCCCTCCTTTCCTATATGGCCCCCTTCCTCCCAGACCCCTTTTGGGGTGGGGTGAGAGAGATCCAGTTCTATAACTCCTGGTCTTCTGACCGGCCAGCAAACCTCTCGTTGCTCCTCCGCAGGTAACGCACCTTTCTGCCTTTCACCTTGCAGTTAAACAGCTTTCGTGCCAGCCACAGCTGACGGCTCTCCCCCCCCCGCTCCGTCTCGTCCCCCCCCGCAATTGTCATCGAATGCACCGACCGGCCCTTCCAATCGAGTGTTAATTTAATTAGAAAGCACCCATTTTAGTTAATTTGTTCAAGAAGATCGCCGCAGCGAGCAGATGTTCGCCTCCCCCCCCTTCGTACTCCGTTCGAGGGGGAGGGGGGCTGTTTTGTAAATGACTCCGCTCAGCCTTGTTTAAGAGAGAAAAGAGGATTTTAGGGGGGGGGCAAAGACCCTCTCTGTAAACATTTTACAGCCCTCTGCACGGTCGGAGCGAGGAGAAACCCCTGGCAACTCAAGCGGGGGGGGGCGCGGGGGGGGGGAGGCTGCACATTGGCGGCCATACGGCTATCATTTTATTGTCATATTTCACGGTCGTAACGTTAATGGGAGATGCTGGCTCCAGCATCTTTTTTTTTTTTTTAACGGCTCCGCTGAGCACGCTCAACGCAAAACGCTTTCGCTTCGGAAAATTCAGGGCGGTGCAGCGCAGTGGCTTCCGGGTTTTTTTAAAATATATATATATTATTTACCGCTTCGGTTTCAGCAGGGAGAACTTGGCCACCAGGTCTCTGTCCCCTTGGGCTCACCTGCTTCACCTGGAACGGTGTCCTGACCCACCTGGGGCTCCTCTGTAGGGGTCCCGGGACCCTCCCGGGCTGCAGCTTTCCTGATCGGATGTTGCCGGGAACAATCTTGGATAGGTCTGCAACTCACCTGTGTCAGGTCCTTGGAGCCGGAAGGAAAGCTTGGCCGAGCTTTATGTCTACGGAGATACTCCGTCACCCAAGTCACGATTGCTAAAGGGGCTTTTTTTTCCAAGAGGCAGCTGGACTTTCTGGTTTTTCTTCGAAGGTGTTTCGCTTCTCATCCAAGAAGCTTCTTCAACTCTGATTGGATGGTGGGGAACGGAAGGATTGATACTCCTTGTAGACAGCTGGTCAATGACCATCCTCCACCATCCAAGTTGCCTCTTGGGAAAAAAAGAAGCCCCTTTGGGACTGGGCCGAGCTTGTGCCTGGCTAGCAGCTCCTGTGGGGCTCCAAGAGGGAGGGGCACCAGGGAGGAATTCATGGAGGGTGGGCAGCTGTTCTTTGGTTTGGGGAAGGGGCTTTTGGGAGGGAAGAGCAGCGGTGGAGATGGGAAGGGGAGGAAGCATCCAAGGAGAAGGCGGCTTTTGTAGCTGTGGGGTCCTTGGTGCTCTCTGAGCTTGGTGGTTTCCTTGCAGGCGTTTCATGACCCAACTAGGTAACATCATCAGTGCTAGGATTTGTGAAGGCACTTTCTTCACTGTTATGCTGCCCAGTTCTCGGCACTGGTGAGGCAGGAAGAGGCGGCCCGCGAATGGCGTGTTCTCTTTCGGTCTCTCGCTGGCACACACCGCCTGATTCCCCGGACAGCCCAATTTCACACCTTGGCACCGTCCCCTCCGCTGAACGTCTCATCCAGCAAATGCCGGCAAGTCCCTGTTTCGCCAGGCATCCAGAATGAGTTCATTAAAAAGCATCACAAACGCCTTTCCTAATTGAGTTAACGAACCTCTGATGGAATTGCTTCCCTGCAAACCTCGCTCCCTCCATGCAGTTCTTTGGGGGTGGGATCCGTGTCCCTGCCCACCCCCCAGCAGCCCCCTTTCCTTCCATCGCCCCTGGGCCAAAGTCTCCTTCGAGAAAAGACAGAGGAAGAGAAGAGACCCGTTGTGGTTCCTCAGGGTTGAACTTTGGGGTCCTTGCTGCTCTCTGAGCTGGGCGGTTTGCTTGCCGACATTTTGTGACCCTTCTAGGTGACATTATCAGTGCTAGAAGGGAGTAGGGTTTACAGGGAGGAGGAGAACAGGAAGAAGAAGAAGGAGGAGGAGGAGGAGAACTGTTGGGTCCTTGGTGCTCTCTGAGCTGGGTAGTTTTCTTGCAGACGTTTCATTACCCTACTAGGTGACGTCATCAGTGCTAGAAGGGAGTGAGGTTTGCAGGGAGGAGGAGGAGGAGAAAGGGGAGGAAGAGGAAGACTGTGGGGTGCTCCCTGATCTTGGTGGTTTTCTTGTGGAAAGAAGCTGGCCTCTCTGCATCTAAAGACCCCCTTGGGAGGTCTGTGGCACCCCCAGGCTAACATTTTAGCGTCGTTAAATGAATCTGGCCTCCGCGTTGACTTTGCTTGCCGGAAGGTCGCAAAAGGGGATCCCATGACCCCGGGACGCTGCCACGGTCATAAATATGAGTCAGTGGCCAAGCATCCAAATTTTGATGTGGCGGCCGTGGGGATGCTGCAATGGTCGTAAGTGTGAAAAACGGTCACAAGTCACTTTCGTCGGCTCTATTGTAACTTCAGTCACTAAATGAACAGTTGTAAGTTGATTTCTCCCTTGAGAAGATTTCTCCCTTGGGAAGGGGGCTGGACTAGAAGATCTCCAAGGTCCCTTCCAGTCTCTTGCAAAGCAGCCCGACCAGCTCAGCAAAAGCGTTCTCCGGTTTTTTTCTCCTGGCCCCAAGCCCTCGGCTGGCTCCAAAGCCCTTCGATCATCAGAATTGGGGGGGGGGGGGGGGGGGGGGGGAGAGAGGAGAGAGAGAGGCTTCTTAGCGAGAGCCGTCACTAAGTAGAAATGATATACCTGGTTCCGGGAAGATAAATAGGTGCCGTGCCCAATACACAGAAGGTCGGAGAAAGAAGTGAGCAAGTCTTTAGGTGCCAGCAAGATTGATCACACAGTGTGGACCGATCTAGCAGGAACACGGAAGAGAAAAAAGAGGGGGGGGTTTGGGGTTTGGAAAGGAAAATACATTTCTGTTTGCTCCATTCCTTTGCCTGTCAAAGTGGCAAAAGGGGGATGGACCATTCCGTTTGTTCGTTCGTTCACTCACTCACTGAGACCATCCATCCATCCATCCATCATCTATCTCTATATCCATCCATCCATAAACAGAACATCCTAGGACCGGAAGCTACCTTAGAGATCATCAAGTCCAGCCCCCTGCCCAAGGCAGAGAAACTTATTCCATCCTAGACAAGTGGCTGTCCGGTCTCTTCTTAAAAACCTCCAGTCATGGAGCACCCACAAGAACTTCTGGTGGCAAGCTGTTCCACTGGTTGATGGTTCCCACTGTCAGGAAATTTCTCTTTAATTCCAGGTTGCTTCTCTGATTAGTTCCTGATTAGTTGATTAGTTTCCACCCGTTGCTTCTTGTCCTGCCCTCAGGTGCTTTAGAGAATAGCTTGACTCTCTCTTCTTTGGGGCAGCCCCTGAGATATTGGAAGACTGCTATCCTGTCTCCCCTAGTCCTTCTTTTCAACAAATTAGACATACCCAATTCCAGCAACCGTTCTTCGTACATTTTAGCCTCCAATCCCCTAACCATCTTTGTTGCTCTTCTCTGCTCTCTTTCTAGAGTCCCAACATCTTTTTTTATATTACGTATTTTATATTATTTTTCCCTTATGTATTGTAACTTCTCAGTTATAACAATAACAGAGTTGGAAGGGACCTTGGAGTCTTCTAGTCCAATCCCCTGCTCAAGCAGGAGAACCTATGCCGTTTCAGACAAATGGTTGTCCAATCTCTTCTTAAAAACTTCTAGTGTTGGCGCATCAACAATTTCTGGAGGCAAGTAGTTCCACTTGTTAATTGTTCTAACTGTCAGGAAATTTCTCCTTAGTTCTAGGTTGCTTCTCTCCTTGATGAGTTTCCATCCGTTGCTTCTTGTCCTGCCCTCAGGTGCTTTGGAGAATAGCCTGACCCCCTCTTCTTTGGGGCAGCCCCTGAGATATTAGAACGCTGCTATCATGTCTCCCCTAGTCCTCCTTTTCATTAAACCAGACATACCCAGTTCCTGCAACCGTTCTTCCTATGTTTTGGCCTCCAGTCCCCTAACAATCTTTGTTGCTCTTGTCTGCACTCTTTCCAGAGTCTCCGCATCTTTTTTGCATTCGTGGTGACCAGAACTGGATGCAGGATTCCAGGGGTGGTCTCGCGAGGGCCCTGTCGAGTGGGCACTCTCATTTTTGTGAACTGATCTTAAGCAACTCACAGTCCAGGTGCTCAGCCGAGAGCTGGATCTCTTTTGGGCCGCCCTGAAACGCAACTTTAATCTGTTAGAACTCCTTGATAAACGATAAGGGAGCTTGAAGGCTGCTCCCTCAGCCGGCACGGAGCTGCTTCTGCCGTCTGGATTTTCCCTCATTTGCTGGCCTGGCATGAAATAGATGGGGTTGCATTTCAAAATGATTACTCATTCAGATTAGCCTTTTCTTTTCTTTTCTTTTCTTCCCAGATCCCGTATTGATTCCCAGGTCATTAATCCTTGCAATTGGGATATTTTCTAGCATTCTTGGATTTGTTGAAAAGGGGGGTGGGGTGGAATGGAAGATACACGTTGATGTGTCACTTCTGTCATGGGACTCTGTGCGTGGACTTGCACCGATGGGCTAAATCTTTGCAAGGGCATAATTGCATTTATGAGGAGTGGACCACAGGAAGTTACTTAGTTAGTTTCTTTCTTTCTCTTTCTTTCTCTCATTCTTTTCCTTCCTTCCTTCCTTTTCTTTTTCTTTCTCTCCCTCTTTTTTTCTTTCTTTCTCTTTCTTTTCCTTTGTTCCTTCCATTTGTTTGTCTGTCTTTCTTTCTCTAGTTCTTTCTTTTCCTTCATTCTTTCTCTTTTTCTTTCTTTCTTCTTTTTCTTCTTTCCTTCCTTCCCTCCCTCCATCTCTTTTTTCTTTTCTTTTTCTTTCCTCTCCTCTCCTCTCCACTCTCTTCTTTTTTCTTTTCTTTCTTTCTTTTCCTCCCTTCCTTCCTTGCTTCCTTCCTTCCTTCTCTCCCTCCATCTCTTTTTTCTTTTCTTTCTACGTAGTGGCCTCTGTTCTTCTTCTATAATGTAGTCTCAACTCTATTAGCCCTCCTCCTTGTTGGTTGTACTTAAAAAATTCAATTTTAAGAACCTTACCATTGAATTTTCATTAAAGAAAAAACATGACCACAGATGGCAGTTAGTGACAGGCGTGTCTGTAAACTCTCGAACGGTTATAAGCCAAGCTCTAAACCAGAAACAAAAATGGAAATCTCAGTGGCGCTTGAGAGATGGGAGGACAAGAAGGAATAACCAAGTTATGAAATAATTTTTAAATGATTGTGAAATTATGAAATTAGCATGGGCGTAAACTGAGGTTGAAGAATGTGATACTCCCAGCACCATAACTCTGTGGCCTACCTTAGTCTGTTTTTCATCACTTTAGATCACCATTTCCCAAGCTTGGCAGCTTTCAGATGGGAGGACTTCCACTCCCAGAATTCCCTCCGTTTTTATACACAGGTGGCTTGCCCTGTCAATGTTGGTGGGAGTGTCCCTTGATTGGCCTGCCCTGGCTGTTGGCTTGATTGTCTAGGTTGGAGTTGAAAGCAATAAACAACGCCCCAATCAAGAATTGCCGATATACAGGCAAGCCACTAATATATAAAATGGGAGCACACCCACCCACTCCCTTCCAGCATTGATGATATTACCTAGTCTGGTAATAAGACATCTGCAAGAAAATAACCAAGCTCAGAAAACACCAAGAACTCCGGTGGTCCTCCTTCTCCTCCTCCCCACACGCACCCTTCCAGCACTGATGATGTTACCCAGTCTGATAATAAAACGTCTGCAAATTATAATGATGATGATGATGATGATAATAACAACAACCCAGCTCAGAAAACAGCAAGGACCCCCCCCACACACACACAGTCTTCTTCCTCCTCCTCCTTCCCCATTCCTCAACCCCCCCTTTTACTTCTTTGTTTTAATTTGGACTTTAGTTTCATATTGTTTTAATGTGCAATTGTGCATTTTATTGTTGTGAGCCGCGCTGAGTCCATTGGAGATAGGGAGGCATATAAATCGCATTAAACTGAACTAAACTAAACTTCTAGACCTGATGATGTCACCTAATTGGGGCTGCTCACTTTGTGGCCCTTTTTGGGTCCTGAGACTCCAGGCTTCCGTGCCAGGAGACAGAGTGGCACAGCGGGCAGTGCTGGCTATTTCCCGGCCACTGTCTCTCTTGTCGGTTGAGTAATGGCCCCATCCCTGGTGACTGCTGGGCCTCCCTCTGATGTATGGCTGTTACGTTAAGGGTGGAAAGGTGCTAAACGAGCCCTCTTTATTTTACATAAATTAGCCGAAAAGTCGTAAATCAGTGCCACTCTGCCCAAAATTTGTTTAGGCAAGATTTAGAAGGCAGGTAGTGCAAAGGCCATCCGGCCATCCATCACCCTCCCCGTCATCCTCATCCTCTCCTCCAGCACAGGGCAAGCTCTCTCTTCCTCCTGACCTCTTCTTGGCAGACAGGTAGTCCTCGACTTACGACAGCCCCCTTTAGTGACCGTTTGAAGTTGTAACGGCGCTGAAAAAAGTGACCGATGGCCGTTTCTCACACTTATGACCGTTGCAGCATCCCCACAGTCAAGTGGTCAAAACCCAGACCCTTGCCAACCGGTTCATATCTATGACGGTTGTAGTGTCCTGGGACTCACGTGGGTCCCCTTTTGTCACCTTCTGGCAGGCGAAGTCCACGGGGAAAAGCCAGATTCACTTAACAACCGGGTTGCTATATTGATAATTGCAGTGGTTCGCTTAATAGCTGTGGGGGAAAACGTGGTAAAACGGGGCAAACCTCACTTAACAATCCTTAGCAATGGAAATTTGGGGCTGAATTGTAGTCATAAATCAAGGTCATCAACAGTGCCAGGGTCTCCCAAGGCTGCGATCCTCCCAGGAAATAGGGCAAGGTGGCCAAGTAGGAGTCAGAGTGGTCAGTTGATCAGTTCTGGTTGTTTCTGAGCTTCAGCCCAAAGGTTGGCCCCGGGTCAAGGTCCCCAGCATTGGGTCTCGCAGCTCTGCAAAGGGGTCTCCCAGAGGAGGGCCTTTGGCTCATGGGCCTGGGGCTTCAGGAGAGCCAGAAACTTTGCATCTGCAGGGAAGGGAGAGGCATTTGGCTTCCAGGTCCATACCAGCCCATCTCCCTCAGGTTCCTGCCCTGCCTCCCTCCAAATATCTTTGGGGTGTGGCTGCTCTGCTCAGGGCGAGCTGTGGGGGACCACTTCCGTCCTTATGCTGAGGGTACAAAAACAACTTAAAGCATTTCTCTCCCAGTCTGGTCTGGCCTCTGCACTCTGATGGGGGCATCTCCTTGGAGAACATGTGCGTTGGGTTGATTGGATTGGATTGGGTTGGGTTGAGTTGAGCTGGGTTTGATTCAATTGGATTTGGGTTGGTTGGGTTGCATTTAACTGGATTGGATTGGATTTAGTTGGGTTGGGTTGAGTTGGATTCAATTAGGTTGGTTTGGATTGGTTTGGGTTGGGTTGGATTGGATTCTGTTGGAATTAGGTTTGTTGAATTGGGTTTGTTGGGTTGGGTTGGGTTGAGTTGAGTTGGGTTCAATTGGATTAGGTTGGATAGATAGATAGATAGATAAATAGATAGATAGATAGATAGATGGAAGAAAGAGAGGAAGGAAGGAAGGAAGGAAGGAAAGGAAGGAAGAGAAAGAAAGGAAAGAAAGAAGGAAGGAAAGAAAGAAAAAGAAAGAAAGAAAGAAAGAAAGAAAGAAAGAAAGAAAGAAAGAAA
>WNWU01000354.1:104288-125759 GCA_012654045.1 Ptyas mucosa | reverse complement strand
AAAAGAGCAACCAAGATGATTAGGGGACTGGAGGCTAAAACATGAATTAGTTTAGTGAAAAGAAGGACTAGGGGAGACATGACAGCAGTCTTCCAGTATTTGAGAGGTTGCCCCAAAGAGGAGGGGCTCCACCTCTTCTCCAAAGCCCCTGAAGGCAGGACAAGAAGCAAACGGGTGGAAACTAACCAAGGAGAGAAGCAACTTAGAACTAAGGAGAAACTTCCTGACAGTGAGAACAATTAAATCTGCAAAGTCAACAGGGAAGCCACAAGTTCGCTTCGCCGCCACATTTCTAATTTAACAACTGCAGCTCTTCTCTTAACAACCGTGGCCAGGAAGGTCGTGAAGCGGGGCAAAACTCACTGAACAACCGTCTTGCTTAGCAACAGAAATGTGGGGCTCCGTCGTGGTTGTAAGTTGAGTACTACCTGCATTTGGGGAGGCCCGTGGGGTTCTCGATGGCAGCTCCGGCCTCAAATCTTCCCAGCACAGAGAAGTCACCTTAGGGACACCCACTCGCTCGAGCGGCTGCTGGAAAGGCGATCTGGCTTGGCCTGGGTTTTGCTGCCTGCCTGCCGTGGCCGGCATTCCCAGGTGCAGCCTCTCTCCTTTCCGTGGAGCCCTTGGGCGGTTT
This sequence comes from Ptyas mucosa, assembly GCA_012654045.1. Lineage (NCBI taxonomy): Eukaryota > Metazoa > Chordata > Lepidosauria > Squamata > Colubridae > Ptyas > Ptyas mucosa. Next base: position 125,125 of record WNWU01000354.1, on the reverse strand, counting down.
CCCTTTCAGTGACGGTGTTGAGTGTCCCCAGCAACCTGCGCGGGCTCTGGGCTCTTGGCAGACTCCCCCAAAACCATCCCCAGCCGTCAACGGGAGATAGAGCCCTTCGGAGACGTTTCTGGGGATGAAAACTGACCTGGTGTTTTGGGGTCAGTGTTCAGAATAACAGTTGGAAGGGACCTTGGAGGTCTTCTAGTCCAACCCCCTGCTCAGGCAGGAGATCTTGCCTATCCCGTTCCAGACAAACGGTTGTCCAATCTCTTCTTAAAAAACTTTCACCTTCTGGAGACAAGTCTTCCACTTGTCACTTCCACTTCCACTGGTTAATTATTCTCATTGTCAGGAAATTTATCTTTAATTCTAGGTTGCTTCTCTCCTGGATTACTTTCCATCCGTTGCTTCTTCTCCTGCCTTCGGGTGCTTTGGAGAATAGGTGGGCCTCCTCTTCTCTGTGGCAGCTACTCAAATATTGGAAGACTGCTATCATGTTCCCTTTAAACTAGACGTACTCAGATCCTGCAAGCGTTCTGGTATATGAAAACAGAATAAGAGAATAACAGAGTTGGAAGGGACCTTGGAGGTCATCTAGTCCAACCAACCTGCTCAAGCATGGATCACCCACAACTTCTGGTGGCAAGCTGTTCCGCTGGTTAATTGTTCTCACTGTCAGGAAATTTCTCTGTAGTTCTATGTTGCTTCTCTCCTTGATGGGTTTCCATCTGTTGCTTCTTGTTCTGCCTTCACATCGGTGGTGGTTGGATGTGACCCATGGGTGCAGCTGTCCAAGACACACACACACACTCCATGCCCAAATCTTGGAGGCCCCCAGCACTTTTTCTTCCAGAGGGGGAAGGGATGCCCTGGTGGGCTTAGAAAAAGCTGCACCTTCTCTTAAGGGGAACATAGCATCTTTTGATGGCCAAGAGTTTTGCCTTGCTGGAAGATGAGAAGACGCAGGTTTTCTACAGATAGTTCTCAGTTACAACCAGTAGAAATGAATACAGGGAGTCTTCGAGTTACAACCACAATTGAGGCCAAAATTTCCATTGCTGAGCGAGACAGTTGGGAAGTGAGTTTTGCCCCATTTTACGACCTTTCTTGCCAAAGTTGTTAAGTGAATCACCATTGTTAAGTTAAGTTAGTGACACCGTTGTTAAGTGAATCTGACTTTGCTCTTCAGAAGGTCGCAAAAGGGGATCATATCATCCCGGGACACTGCAGGGACTAGAACTCCCAGTCTCCTGGTGATTGGCCCAAAGGCACCCAGCTGGCTTTCATGCCTGAGGCAGGACTAGAACTCCCAGTCTCCTGATGATTGGTCTAAAGTCACTCAGCCAGCTTTCATGCCTAAGGCGGGACTAGAACTCACAGTCTCTGGCTTTTTAGCCTGGTGCGCTAACCACTAAGTGGATTTTTAAAACTATTGTAAGCTGCTCAGAGTCACCTATGTGTGAGTTGGTTGTCTCTACAAATTCATTGAATAAATAAGCATATAAATAAATCTCTTAAAAAAGATGAGCGCAAAGGGCAAATCTCATTTCGGCTGCTGTCTCCGAGGACTCTCGGGAGAAGGGGCCTTGGAGATCTCCTACCTAGTCCAACCCCCTGCCCGCTTGACGGGAGGGAGGGATACGTGAGATGATAGGAAGGACACCACCGAATAATATATTGGTGGAAGGGGACCCTGAAGGTCCTCCAGTCCAACCCCCCGTCTCCTTTTCCCATCCGTCCTAAAGCAAGCCGTGATGAATAAGCCGGCTTTCTTGCTTTGCCAACGGGTTGTGTGGCTGCACACAGGAGCTGCAGGAGGAGGGCGGCTTGGCTGGCTGCTGGCTCCCCAGCCTGGCGGAGAAGCGTCCGCCCGTCTGTCCATCCGTCCGTCCGCCGGAGGCCTTGCCTGGGCTCACTAATCCTTTAATGTCCCCTTTCCATGCAGGGAGGCAGCTGCCGAGAAGGATCTGGGGGCTGCGGGGGGGGGGGGGGGGGGGGTGTCTGACGTGTGTTCCTGTCCCTGTCGAGGCAGCTGCTAATCTTCTGGGCCGGCTTTGGCACCCGGAGAGGGGATTCCAGGCCGAGGATCCCCAGCTCGGGCACATACATGTGCATGCGTGTCTGCCTTACTGGGGGGCGTTAAGAGGAAATCTCCCGTCTGGATTTTTAGGGCGCACTCGTGGCGGGCAGAAATACGTGGCCAGTTTTAGCTCACTCTGCTCGGTCTTGCTCCATGGAGGCTGGAGGGGGGTCTTTGGGAAGAATCAAAAGAGGGGAAGAGTGGCTGGGGCATCCAGAGGTCATCAGTCACTGTGCTTCATATTCCTTATCTGCATGTTAACACCAATACTTTCTTCTTTCCTCCTCCTCAATCATCATCATCTTCTCCTTCTCCTTCTCCCTCCTCCCCTTCTTCTTCTTCTTTCTTCTTCCTCTTCCTCCTCCTCCTCCTCCTCCCCCTTCTTCTTCTTCTTTTCTTCCTCCTCCTCCCTTTTTCTTTTTCTTCTTCTTCCTCCTCCCCTTCTTCTTCTTCTTCTTTTCTTCTTCTTCCTCCTCCTCCTTCAAGTTGCTGCCTGAGGAACATTAGACACAAGTGGGACTCAAATCAGGGTCAGTGGGGACTTAGGATCCTCTCCCTGCTCTCTTCCCAACCCCTCCTCCCACCTTCAATCCTGCAAACCACAGCTCCAACGGTGGCATTTAGGGTGCCCTCTGCCCCAAGAAAGGATTTGGGGGTGCAGGGTAATTCACAGGGGGTGCCCAGGAGATGCTGGGCAGCAGATCCTTCTTTCCTGCCATTTCTGAGAAAGTGAAGTTGCCTCCAGAAGTTGTAGGTGCTCCATCCCTGGAGGTTTCCTGCTTGGGCAGGGGGTTGGACTAGAAGACCTCCAAGGTCCCTTCCAACTCAGTTCCGAGTCCAGAGTCCCTAGCACGCACACAGATGGAGTTACTTCATTTGTGTTGCAGCTATTTTCGTTATTCCTAATGTTGCTGTTCTGTCTTTAATGCATGTCTGAGAGGGAAACGCCCCCCCCCACTGCCCCTCCCTATCTGCCTGCCCCCCACTCCTCGGAGCCTCCTGGCCCTTCCTCTCCCTGGCTTCCCTCTGCCATCTGAAGCCACTGAATGAAGCCGGCCAGCCTTTCCTTCCTCTGCTGAGTCAGCAGAGCCCCTCCGAGGTGGGTGGGCGGGGGCTCCATGTGGCAGATGTGCCTTTGATGTCAAAGCAGCAAGGCAGGGAAGGGACGGGGTCGGTGGCGGCAGTGAGGCCTTCTCCAGATGTGGCCATCCGCCGGCCCTCCCAGCGGAGGTGAACAGCTCAGGTAAATGCAGGTAAGAAGCAGCTGGAAAGAAGGAAGGGGAAAAACCCTGGGGGTGAATGCCGAAGCCAGATGTCCAAGGAGACCCCAGATCTCTTAAGATGGCCAGCAGACCAGAAGCCGTGGCAGCCACCAGCCAAAGGCGCTTCCTCCCCCTCAGAAGCGCCCACCAACGCTCTGCTCCCCTTTCAGGCAAAGTCTGTCTTATACTTATTATTAAACACGTTTTTATTATCAAATTTATATTGAGCAAAACTGTCTTTTTATTATCAAATTAAAATTTTTATTATTAAATTTATCTTTATTATCACATTTGTTTTGTATTTATTTATTTCTATCCTGCCTTTATGATTTTTGCAAATAACTCAAGATGGCGAAGATATCCAATTCACCTCCCTCCTCCTTTTTTCCCTCAACAACAACCCTGTGAGGACGGTTGGGAGGAGACACGGGGACTGACCCAAAGTCACCCAGCAGGCTTCAGCAGACTAGATAGATGATAGATAGGTAAGATAGATAGATGGATGGATGGATGGAGATAGATAGGTAGATAGATAGATAAGATATAGATGGATGGATGGATGGATGGATGGATGGATGGGAGATAGATAGATAAATAGATAGATAGATAGATGGATGGTGATGGATGGATGGATGGATGGAGATAGCTAGCTAGATGGATGGATGGAGATAGATAGATAGATGATGGATGGATGGATGGAGATAGATAGATAGATGATGGATGGATGTATTGAGATAGCTAGATGGATGGATGGAGATAGCTGGATAGATGGATGGATGGTGATGGATGGTGATGGATGGATGGATGGATGGATGGATGGAGATAGCTAGCTAGATAGATGGATGAAGATAGATAGATAGATAGATGGATGTATTGAGATAGCTAGATAGATGGATGGATGGATGGATGGATGGAGATAGCTAGATAGATGGATGGATGGAGATAGCTGGATAGATGGATGGATGGTGATGGATGGATGGATGGAGATAGCTAGCTAGATGGATGGATGAAGATAGATAGATGATGGATGGATGTATTGAGATAGCTAGATGGATGGATGGAGATAGCTAGCTAGATGGATGGATGGATGGATGGATGGAGATAGGTAGATGGATGGATGGAGATGGATGGATGCAGATAGATAGATGGATGGATGGAGATAGATAAATAGATGGATGGAGAGATAGATAGATAGATAATAGATAGGTGGATGGATGGATGGAGATAGATGGATGGATGGATGGATGGATGGATGTAGATAGATAAATAGATGGAGAGATAGATAGATAGATAGACAGACAGACAGACAGACAGAATAGAGTCAGGTAGACAAAGTTGGATCAGATGGAGCCCTGCAAGGGTGGAGAACATTTCCAAAACCAGACCAAAGCTCTGAGGTGGCCTTTGGGGCCACCTCCATCACACTTTGGAGACCTCTGCTGGTGTCCCAACGCTAGCCTTACTAGGGTGTGTGTCTGTGTGTGTCTTTTACACAAACCAGCTCAGCAGTTCTGAGAAGGTGGCTGGGTGTGTAGGAGAGAGGCCGTTTCCCACCAGGGGGGGGAGGGAGCCTTTGCACGTGCTCTTCCCCCCCCCCCCCCCCCGCGGGCCCCCGCCCCCCCCCCCCCCCCTCTCTCCTCTTTGAGGACCGGCCCTTGAAATGAGACTGAGACGATTCTGGCTCCCTGGGGATTATGTTACTTCGCTGCTTTGGGTCATTTGGAACCCAAGTCTGGGAAGTGCTTTGAAGTTCTGCTTTTCTTTTCTTTTCTTTTTTAAAGCTGCTAAAAGTATTGCAAAATGGGGGGGAAATGCAGAGAGGTTCCAGCTGGGCCTCTTTGACAAGCAAGTGACTTTGCTTCAGGCTCCAGATGTCAAAAGGGGAACATTTTCCCCTCCCTTCCTTCCTTCCTTCCTTCCTTCCTTCCTTCCTTCCTTCCTCCCTCCCTCCCTCCCTCCCTCCCTCCCTCCCATCATTCCTTCCTTCCTTCCTCTTCCTTCTCTTTCTTCCTCTCTCCCTCTCTCTCCTGCTTTCTCTCATTTCTCTTGCTCTTTCTCTCTTTCTCTTTCTCTTTATTTCTCTTTCTCTGTTTGCTTTCCCTTTCCTTCTTTCTCTCATTTCTCTCTTGCTTTTTTTGTTTTGCGTCTCTCTTTTTGTCTTATTCTTTTTTTCATCTATCTCTTATCTCTGTCTCTTACTCTTTCTTTTTCTTTCTATTTCTCTCCGTGTTTTTCTCTCTTTGTTACCCCCTCTCTCTTTTCTTTCTCCGTCTCTCTCTCTCTCTCTTGCTTTCTCTCTTTACTTTCTCTCTCTAGGCGTTGAACAAGTCATGTTATTGTTTGGGGTTGCAGGGTTTTTTTTTGAAAAAAGCGCAAGAGGCTGCCTAGAGTGAATTCAAGCAGTTCAAATTGCTTTTATTAGCTTTATCATGCCAAATCGATAATGCCCACCACGGTTTGAACCACCTGACATCTTTGCAAAATCCAGATAATTGACCAATTACACTCTGCCATCTTTCTATTCAGGGTGAAGAGGGAGGGAGGGTCCCCATCTGCGTCCCCACCCTTCAAACACCGGGAAACTGAAGAAAATGAAGAAATCCTTTGAGCCAAACTCATGAAGCAGCTTGTGACTTTATGGGATTCCTTAGGAAAAAGTCAGAACTTTTCTGGGCTGTTTTTCAATAATGCAGCCCCAGCTTGGCTTTCCTAGTGGCGTCCCATCCATTCAGACCTACCTTAGGTGCTGCCGTCTGCTGGGACAAGGCTCCCTGGAGGTGAACTGGACTTGGGGGGCAGGGGGGGGGAATTTCGTGAATATAAGGAAATCACTTACCTTTTCTAGGTGGACGCTTCACCTGGCTGGGCCTCTGGATCTCCTGGTGGTCTCCCGTCCGATTACCAATCGGCTCCCATTGGGTGTTCCAGATGGGCAAAATGCTCCTTGCAAGTAAGCCAAGGATGCTGGCAGCCCCCCTTGGTCTGTCTGCCTGTCTGGGTGGGTGTGGCTGTCTGTTGTGTAACCCCCAGACCTGCCAGGACGATCCGCTCAGGAAGGGCTCCGTCCCCAGTAAGTGGGACAGAAAGGGCTCCCCACGCCGGCTGCTTTGGGGGCTCGGGACCTCGTGCGGACACAGCCGGGACAAGCCCATCCATCCATCCATCAGTCAGTCAGTCAATCAATCCAGAACAGAGCTGGAAGGGACCTTCGAGGTCTTCTAGTCCAGCCCCTACTTGAAGAGGAGACCCTCCTCCACTTCAGACAAAGTGCCCGTCCAGCCTCTTCTCGCACAACTCGCGGGGTCCCCTCCCCCCCCCCCCCCTCCTCCCCCCCCCCCCCCCTCTGTCAAGCCGCGGGCGCCCGGTTGGGTCCCCGCCGGGGTCTCCGCACGTGCGCGGGGGAGCCCCGCCCCCGCCGGGCAGCCCTTGCCGGGCGCGGCCGCTGGGGGGAGCCTCCCTCCCTCCTTCCCTCCTTCTCTCCCCCCGCTCCCCGCCCCGCCCCTCCCCTCGGCCCGGCTTCCAGCTGTTCCCGCGAGAGATTGACAGCTGGGCGTCGGGGCGGCGATAGGCTCAGCCGGCGGCCCCGCCAGCCCCGTCCCCCTTATAGGCGGGGAGGCCTCTGCCCCCGCCTCGTCGGGCGGGGCCTGCCTGGCCTCCCTATAAAAGCCAGACTGCGCCCTTCAGCACTTCAGTTGCGCGCGGAGGGGGGAGGCGGGCGGGCCGGTGGCGGCGGCGGCGGCGGAGGGCGCAGCGCCGGGACCCTCGCGCGGAACGGGCCGGGGAGGGGGGGCCGTCGAGGAAGCCCCCTCCCCGCAGCGGGGGCCAAGGACCGCTCCCGAGGGGGAGCCCCAGCCGGACCAGCCGCCCCCAACCCCCCCTCTCCCTCCCTCCCTCCCTCCCCCCCGGGGGTCCCGCAGCGGAGTGGCCGGACGGGGCGGCGGCGGGGGCGCCGTCGTCGGGCCGGGCGCGGCTCTGGCGGCCCGTGGCGCGGCCTGAGATGGCCTCGGAGCTGGCCCTGAGCGGGGCCGAGCTGCCCACCAGCCCGCTGGCCATCGAGTACGTCAACGACTTCGACCTGATGAAGTTCGAGGTGAAGAAGGAGCCGGCCGAGGCGGAGCGTTTCTGCCACCGGCTCCCGCCGCCCGGCTCGCTCTCCTCCACGCCGCTCAGCACCCCCTGCTCCTCCGTGCCCTCCTCGCCCAGCTTCTGCGCGCCCAGCCCCGGCGGACAGCCCGCGCCCGGCTTGGGAGCCCCGACGGCAGGAGGAGGAGGCGGGGGCGGCGGCAACGGCGGCGCCCTCGGGCCGGGCAAAGCGGCGGCGCAGCTGGAGGATCTCTACTGGATGTCGAGCTATCAGCACCATCTCAACCCCGAGGCGCTCAACCTGACCCCCGAGGACGCCGTCGAGGCGCTGATCGGAGCCCCCCACCACCCCGCCGCCGCCCACCACCACCACGGGCACCACGGGCACCACGGCGGGCCGGGCGGCGGGGGCGCCCCCGGGGGCGGCTTCGACGGCTTCCGAGGGCAGCCGTTCCCGGGCGAGGAGCTGCCCCCCGGCGCCACCGGGCCCCACCCGCACCCGGCCCTGGGCCACCACCATCACCACCACCACCACGGGCCGGGCGGGGCCGGGGGCGGCGGCCACCACCACCACCACCACGGCCACCACCACGGGCACCACCACCACCCGGGGCACCTGCACGCGCGGCTGGAGGAGCGCTTCTCCGACGAGCAGCTGGTCTCCATGTCGGTGCGCGAGCTGAACCGGCAGCTGCGCGGCTTCAGCAAGGAGGAGGTGATCCGGCTGAAGCAGAAGCGGCGCACGCTGAAGAACCGCGGCTACGCCCAATCCTGCCGCTACAAGCGCGTCCAGCAGCGGCACATCCTGGAGAACGAGAAGTGCCAGCTGCAGGGCCAGGTGGAGCAGCTGAAGCTCGAGGTGACGCGCCTGGCCAAGGAGCGAGACCTCTACAAGGAGAAGTACGAGAAGCTGGCCGGGCGCGCCTTCCCCCCCGCGGCCCCCAACGGGGTCCGGGACCCGCCCCCGCCGCCCCCCGGCCCCGCCAAGCCCGCGGACTTCTACCTGTGAGACGGGGCCCCGACGGGGCGGACCAGCGGCGCTTGCCTTGCCTTGCCCGGCCCGGCCCGACGGAGGAGGAGAAGGAGGACGCCGCGGGCGCAGCGCTTGGAAGGAGGAGGGGAGCCGCCTGACACCCCCCCCGTCTGTCAGTCCGTCCGCCTGGACGTGTGGACCCTCCGACGGCACGACAGATGGCAGCCTCGCTCGGACCCCTCTGGACGGAGAGAGACAGACCTCGCGGCAGGGACGGACGGACGGATGGAAAGGAGCCGCTTGTCGTCGGCCCAGCCAGGCGAAGGACGCTTCGACGGAGCCCCCCCTCCCCCTTTCTTCTTCTTCTTCTTCTCCCCCGGGACCCCTACATGCCGGCCATGTATGGGATTTAGCCCGCCTCGCGCCTCTTCCCCCGACGGGGCGCCCTGCACCTGCCGAGACCGCCTCCGTCCGGCTCTCGCTCCTTCCTTCCTTCCTTCCTTCTGTTTCGACGGGGCGGCCCGGGGCGCCCTCTTTGCCGGCGGGGGACTCGGCTCGTTCGGCCTCGGAAGCTGGGTTGAGTTTACTTTGCCTTTTTATCTGTCCCCATTTCCTCCCCCCCCCCCAAATTCCTGGTTTGTGTGTCTGTCTGTCCTTTTTTTAAGACGGGGAACTGAGCCAATTAACTTATTAAAAGTGTCCACTTGTACAGCGGTCGCCTTTGCCCCCCCCCCCCTTCCCCCCCCCGACCGCCCCCCCCCCCGATTTTCTCCAGCCTTCATTTGCTTGGTGTTTAAACGAAAAGAGAAAAAAAACCGAACTTCAAACACGAGTCTTAAATAAAAGTTTGTATGTAATAGCATGCAAATAATATAAGAATTAATTTAACGATGATGTTGACAGAGCCGAATGCACTATATACAGTAAATTGGATTAAAATGATGCTGTTTGTTTTATAGAGATTTAAAATTATCTATGCTGTTTAAAACAATTATTTGGGAGGGGAAAAATTAAAACACTCCTTTAAGATGATTTGAAAGGCAATAGATGAATATATGAGCTGCTATATTAATGTTACAAATACTATGCACCAGAATTATTTATTAAATGTCAAGGAAGCGAAACGCAAGTCGGAACCTTGATTTATAAAATGCACACTTTATTTATTGCAGAATCAACCCAGAAAAAAAATCTTGCAGTTAATGCTTTTCAAGGGAAAGCTTTACTGAACTGGATTTGGGGTGTTGTTGTTTTTAAACGTTTATTTAAAAAATAAAATAAAAAATGAAACCGTAAAGGAATAAGGATGCTAAATGAATAATGGGCGTTTCTCAAAAGCCCAGCACAATTTGTGAAATTTTGGAAACTGGTGCATTTTTAGGTGCGAGGCATTTTAAATGACCTTTCAATTTTTGTGGTTTTTAACAGTTTCATCTAGATAAAATCGATTTTCCTCTGAAGCTTTGATTCAGTTCTTAATCTTTATTTCTTTTTCCACATCCTGCTCTTGAGCCATGCAGGCAGTTACAACCTCAAACCAACTTAATATTTATATATAGATAAATATATTTTTTGTTTATTTGTCATGAACTGTTTCTGTTTGTGTTCAGGCATCCTAGCTTTCATTTGCTACGAAACAAAAAAAAATAAATCTCTTTAGACATAAATCTTTTGGTCTTCCCTTTCTAGTTTTTCCTCTAAATCTGCTGAAGATCTTTTGCGTGTCTTGGTTGTTGTCGGAGGAGGATAAAACATGGGGGAAAGATAATTTTGTTTTTCTTTTTTCAGAGAGAAAATGTGGGAATGTACATAATTCTAGCCTTTGGAAAGAATCCAGAGATTTAGAAAACATTTAAAATTTCCTCTAAGACTGGATAGATGAAATTAAAAGACCTTTAGTTCAAAGATTATCTAGCAAAATAGATACTCCTGCATTTGCTACTTTAATTTCTTTTGATTTTTCTTTTGTTTTCTATAGATTCTGTTTCAGGTCATCTTCGATGTTAAATTTTCCCTCTCAGCTTTATCTACCGTATGTATCCTTTTTCCTTTTCATAAGGTTTATACGTTGATTCAGTTTTCTATTTTAAAAAAAAACATTTGTTTCAGATGAACCCAGACAGATTTTGCGATGCTATCCTGCAGCTTTTAAACACCGAAAGAACATTTTAAAATAGTTGGTAAATATCTGTATTCAATTCTGGGTCAAGCATGCATTGTAGCTACTTTTGGTATGAAGTAATAGGAAAATGTACCTTTTTAAATATAAAACAGTTTATATATATATATATATATATATATATATATATATATATATATATATATATATAAAAGCTTTCCTCTTTTTGATCCAATCTCATCCTGTTTGTATCTCATTAGAAATGATTTGGTGGGAGAATAATCTTGTTTCCTATCTAACAATTTTGGCTGCTTTTATCACAACACAGTGCTGCCCACAAGTATTAATTTTAGATGGTAATAAATGACTTTCCAGTTCCGCTTTTGACCTTTAAGCATTTTATCTCCTTTAAATCAGTTTTATAGAGCTTAAAAATACCCTGTGGGTTAATGGATAGGTGTGGCGGGGGAGGGGCGGATCCTCTTTCCAAACTTGATAAATGTCATATTTTAGATGCTAAAAGTTGTGTGGATATTTTAAACTCTACATTTTTCGACCGATTATATCGCGCTCTGCTTCCTTTAGAAAAATAGCCCAGAAAATGGATTTTAAAGGGCGAGATAGGTGAGAAGGAAGGAAACTTCATCGGAAGTCATTTTTTTAAAAAGGATTTTCCTAGAGGGGAAAAAAAAAGCAGAGAATCTGGCAGGAACTTAGTTTATCTTAGGATAAACTTCGAAATTTAGGAAACAAAATAATCTAACGATCTTGGGCTTTGATTTCCAAGTGTGGGGTTTAGGATGAGCCGCTTTGGGGGATCAGCCGGATGAGGAATTCGTGGACCAAAAAAAAAGGGGGGGGGGGGAGGCTTGATCCAAACAGTTTGGGAGTCGTTTTAGTGGCTCCTTGGAAGAAAATACCTTCTTATCAAGGCGGAGTCCAAGCTAGATTTCTTTCAATGGAGAGTCGATCACCTGTTGCCGATTCTCCTTTTCTTTTTCTTTTTTCTTTTCTTTTTACAAAGGCTGCAAACGGGGTGGGGGAGGGGGAGAGAAACGGCTGAGTTTGTGCAGGTTTTGAAACGGCTCCTTTCTCCCTCCAGCAAATTTATTTTGTTTCTTCCAGGCGGTTTTTTTTTTTAGCCGTTTTGTTCTCGTGCAGATTTGCGCTTGGTCGAGGCTGGCGGCGAAATTGCAACTTAGGATCTGGATTCCGGATCTCTAGACATCTCTGGAGGGGTCGGCGGGGCGAGTTAGGGTCGGGTCCCCCTCTGTTTCCTCCTTTCGAAGCCAGGAGGAGAAGATTCAAGTCGCGGGGGACCGGGGAAGTGGGATGACTTTATTGGAAGTTGATGGGGGTATGGAGGAAAAAGCCTTTTTGCAGAGTTTTAGGATCGTGTTCTAGATCTGATGGCCTTGAGCGGCTCTCCCTACCAAGCGGATTTTTTTTTCGCAGTGCGCAACTCTGCGCTTGGCCGGATCCTCTGGGGTTGCTCTCCTTGCGAAGGCTGGCTGGGATCCTCAGAGAGCATTGTGGCTTCTTTGGAGAAGTGGGTGGGTGTGGGGAGGGGGGGGTCTCTCTTGTGGTGGCGTGGCTTTGCAGTCTCTCCTCCTTTATCACAATAAGAGAAGAAAAAGACAACAAACCTGAAAAGCAAATAGGCTGGAAAGCTGACAGGGAAACGATCTAAAGTAGGATCGCAGTCAACGATTCTTCCGGTCAACCTGCACAGTACAAAGGAGGAGAGAGATGGTGCTTTTGATTAACTTCTCTGGGAGTTTAAATTTAAATTTTTCCTTCCTGTTTTTTTTATTATTTTTTTATTTTCACTTTCTAGTTGACCTGCTCACTTCTAATTTAAATCCAGCTCAGGAGCAGCAGTTTCCTTATGACCCTGATGGTCTCAGAAAAAAAATATATAAGTTTTCAGCTGGTCCATTTTTGCATGGCAGATGACTAGTAAAAAAAAAAAAGTCTGGGAAACAAATATTCCAGAAAAAGCAAAAAACCGCAACTTGCTGGGTTTATTATTCCCTAAAATACATCATGCATCAGACCTGAAGCGTATGTGTGTATGGGGGGGGGGGGGGGGTGTGGGGGTTTGAGAGAGAGAGAGAGAGGCACTTTTTCTAGCTTGGCTTCTGGCTTCTGGTTTGGACATTTTCCTGCAGTTTTGACTACCTGTGCTCCAAAGATGGCGTTGCAATCCCAGCATCCCGACTGTCTCTGTGATTTGAAACATTTGGCCTTCCTGCGGATAATTCATTTTTTATGTTGAGGGAACAATAATGTCAAGTTATCCAGAAAGCTCGGCGTCAGGTAAATATGAGCCAAAGTAAAACTGATGATGAAAGAAGATCTTCTAAAGAGAGTTTAAAGGTAGACTTACAAAATGGGGCCGCTACAGAATGGGGAGGGTTTTCCTACTGCGTGGAGCGCCTTGGCATTCTGCGGTTAGCCAGGTTTGGTTGAAGATCGAATGCGTCGGCTGGTTTCTTTTTGCCTATTAAAATCCAAAATATATATACTTTTTATTTCAGATACTGTATTTTCCAAAGCAAAGCTTAAGCCGGATTCGACGACTGCCCCATCTCGGTTAACATCCTGGCTGCTCTCGGTATATAGTAATAATGGTCTGAATAGGATGTTGATTAAGACGCAAATATCACTGTATTGTTTTCTTGTAGCAAGAATTTGAAAGTTTACTGTGTTTGAAACCTATTTTCATTCTCTCACCCTTGACTGGTTGCTGGGTCTCAGCAATGTAGGAACAGTGTTGAAGCAGTTGCTTCTCCTTGTCTTAAAATTGCTAAGAGGCGAGGGTTTTATTCCCAGCAAATTTTTCTTTATCCAGCACTCTGCCTCTTTCTTATATGGCCTCTTCCCTTTCCCTGATGGTTGGTTAAATTTTTCCTTTATAAACTGCAGTCTCTTAAGGACAAGGGAAATCCTGTCCTGTCCTTGTGTAACAACTTCATGGGTCTGTGTGTCCCAATATTTGTGAATTTCTTCCCTGTGTAGAGCAGATGGGATGTCCAGCTGCATTTTGATCATTCCTGTGGTTCATCCGGCTGCTGCCTTCGTTTCTATTTGTCTTTTGCCAGTTTAGGGAAGGCTAAGCAGCCCCCTGCAATTAACATTTTCTAAATATTAAAATCCCATCCCTAAAAATAAACGTTCGGTGTCGTTAGACCGTACATACTTTTGGTTCTCTGCTTGTGAGGTTTATTATTTTATAAATGCACATATATTTAATTGGAGAATTAACTGTTGGTTTTACAGATCCAGCGTTGGTTTCCGCACTAATAAGGAGATCAAGGTTTGGCTTTGTCTGTTACGAAGTTTCTCCCCTCTTCCTTTTCATCAGACAAAACCTAAATTTCTGCCAAATTTTGGAGCCGCGGTGATCACTAGTGGACAAATCCTAGGTTTGTTCAGAAACGTTAATCCGCTGATGCTGCGATCTAACACTTGAATGTTGTTGGTCTTCCATCTGGTTTGGGGATCGGTCGGAGTAATGGCCTCAACATTGTTGCCTTGCAGACTTGGCAAAGCAAAGGCAGATTTGAGCTTTTAATAGCTATGCTAATGGTTGAACCCGCTCCTCTTAGCCAGTCTTGTAACTGTTATTGTGATACAATTGGTGCTGTTGTCAATTTGAAGCTGGCCAGATTGACGGAGGGGTTAGGGACTTTGGCTGACCTGCTGTAGGTGACCATATCCAAACACACAACGATGCTTGTGAGTGTCCAAGTCACACCTTCCTTCTTGCGTCCAATTCTTTGGATTGTGTAGGTCCATTCTGGCTGGACAGATTGAGATCCCTTTCCTGCTCTATATAGATCCACCAACTTCAACAGACTTGATTCCCACTGGATCTCTCTAGGATTACACTGGAGAAAACCAGTGGTGAGATTCAAGTAATTTAACAACCAGTTCTCTGCCCTAATGATTTCTTCCAACAACCAGTTTTCCAAATTGCTCAGAAAGTTAACAACTGGTTCTCCTGAAGTGGTGCGAACTGGCTGAATCCCACCACTGCAGAAAGCACTTTGCTGCAGAAGGGACTCTAGACAAAAACCCCTCCATGCTATAACAGTTCCTCTATCCAGTAAAACAAAAATTCATTATTAGTAATAATACTTTCAAACCCTTTTGTGTGTGTTGGGGGTGAGTGGGTGTTTCTTTTTGCTGAAAATAGATCCCACCTGTTCTCAGACAGAGATAAGAGGCGTGATAGCCCAAAACCAAAATTCGATGCAGCCGACTCTCATTAAAATCTGGGCAATCCGTTTCCTTAGTTTAATGATATTTATTCACAGAAATATCTGCCAAGTAATTGTGCACCATTAAATGGTGTGGATCTGCTCATGAGCCTCTTTGAACTTAAATCCACAAGCCAAGGTTTGTGGTGATTTAATCACAGTCTGGGGTTTGCATAATAGGACAACGTAACGTATTAATATTACAGGACAATATAGTGTTCAATTGCATAAGCACTGAATTCGCATAAGAGGGACCCAGGCCAGTTTTGAGAGCCTCCTGCAATTTTGGGACGATTACTTAATACTTGGGGATTTCAGGAGTTCTAGGTTTCCAGCCTCCGAAAATAATCCAGATTCGCGAGCTGACTTATAGGGCAAGAGCAGCTGTGATTTAAATTTGCGTTTAGAGCTGTTTTTATTTTAAATAAAAAGCAGCAATAAAGAAACTCTGCAAATTATGTTTCTTGGATATATTTTATTTCTACAGACACCAAAATGGCTTGCTATGTTATTGCATGTCATATGCTCTTTGTCACTTTAGTAACCGTTGATATGTTGTATTTTTTTGCATCTGCATACCTATATTTTGTACAGTTGTACCTGCCTGCCTGAATTTTGTATCCCAAATATACTTTTGTTTTCAAGAGGCAACTGGACTTTCTGGTTTTTCTTTGAAGAAGTTTTACTTCCCATCCAAGAAGCTTCTTCAGCTCTGGCTGGATGGTGGGGAATGGAAGGATTAATACTCCTTGCAGGCAGCTGGTCCTTTGCATCCTTTTTAGAGAGTCATTGAGGCTCTCAATGCCTCAATCAGAGCTGAGGAAGCTTCTTGGATGAGAAGCGAAACGTCTTCAAAGAAAAAACCAGAAAATCCAGTTGCCTCTTTTTAAAAAAAACCCTCCTTTGGGACAACCATGACCTGGATGACTGAGACTCTCCATAGACATCTGTATTTTGTGCATTTGTAAGAGACGAAGCCTCTTATGTCCATCTGAGAATAGGTGGGATCCATTAAATGAAATCAGCAAAAAGAGAAAACACCCCCCCCACACACACACAAGGGTTTGAAAGTATTATTACTAATAATGATTTTTTTGTTTTGTTTTACTGGACAGAGGAACTGTTATAGTATGGAGGGCTTTTTGCTTAGAGTCCCTTCTGCAGCAAAGTGCTTTCTCCAGCGTGATCCTAGAGAGATCCAGTGAGAATCGAGTCCATCAAACTTGGCAGAGCTCTGGTGCAGAAAAAAGAGATTTCAATCTGTCCACCTACACAATCCAAAGACTTGGAAGCAAGAAGGAAGGAGTGATTTGGATGCCTGAGCATGGCCGCACGTTCGGATGTGGCCACCTACAGCAGGTCAGCCAAAATCCCTAATCCCTCTGTCAACCTGGCCAGTTATAAATTGACGACAACAGCAGTTGTATAATTTTTAATTTTTTTAAAATTAAATCTCTTTGTCTTTGCAAGATTCCCAAGGTGGCTGGTGAGGGTGGGGGGGATACGGTAGCACCAAAAATTCTGCTAATGCAAAAAGAGGTGCGTAAGGGGTTAGGTGAGGCTTTGCGCCTAGACAGACATGGCAATTTTGACGTCCAGCAGTGAACCGTCTCAGCAAATGGAGAATTTCTTATAACAGGTGCCTGGTCTGTGTAGGCTGCTAACTTTTCGGTCTATGTTAAGAATTCATTTTTCTCTCCTTTGGAGGCTGGGAACTCCGGATGGGGACCGTTATGCAACCTATTTATTTCTTGAGCTTTCTGGGTTTGTGCCCCCGCCTTGTTTTCTCTCAAAAAAAAATTAAAATAAAATAAAATAACAGCTGCATAAAGGCACAGTTGCACTGAGAAATGGGAACAGGAGGAGCGTATCTCCTTCAGCCGCAGCGTGGTTGAAGGGTTGTTTTTAAATGCTTCATTCTGGGTGTTGTTGTTCGTCCTCAAGTTGAAACCATGAAATAGAAAAGGTACGAATAGTTTCAGGGCTGCGCACTCTTTGAGCGTGCAAAGGGCGTGAACCGAATGCAGCATCTCAAGCTTGGCTCCATTCCCCCCCCCCCCCCTTCAACTCAGATGCTGACATTCTGGAAACAGTTTTTTTCCCCCCCAAAGGTGGAAACAGCTTGCTTTTAGGGTGATGTTAAGTTTGCGCATTTTAAGTTTCCCAGAGGTGCTTTTTCCAAAAGGCAACTGGACTTTCTTGGCTTTTTCCTTTGAAAATGTTTTGCTTCTCCGCCAAGAAGCTTGATGTCTATGGAGATTCTCAGTCCTTTAGGTCATGGTTGTCCCAAAGGTGCTTTTTCCAAGAGGCAGATGGACTTTCTGGTTTTTTGGGTTTTTTTGAAGACATTTCGCTTCTCGTCCAAAAAGCTTCTTCAGAGCTGAAGAAGCGAAACGTCTTCAAAGAAAAAGCAGAAACTCTGGTTGCCTCTTGGAAAAAGCACCTTTGGGACATCCAAGAAGCTTCTTCGGTTCCAAAGAAGGATAAGAAGCAAAACGTTTTCAAAGGGGA
Source organism: Ptyas mucosa (assembly GCA_012654045.1). Taxonomy (NCBI): domain Eukaryota; kingdom Metazoa; phylum Chordata; class Lepidosauria; order Squamata; family Colubridae; genus Ptyas; species Ptyas mucosa. The sequence goes on along the minus strand of WNWU01000354.1, from coordinate 107,841 downwards.
AAAAAAAATCAAAGCCCAGTTTCCTTTTGGAAAAAGCATCTTTGGGACAATCACGACCTGGAAGATGGAGAATCTCCTTAGACGTTGGCATCCCTTCTCTGCAGTTTTTGGGTGTGTCTTCCAGGGTCTTTGATAGGAACTGCAGTTTTGTGAGCTTGGAGGTCTTCTCTTTAGCATCACACAGTGGGCTGTTACCAGTGTGTCCGGATTTGCTTTTCAGTGAGACACTGGGGTTGTGGTTTGCCACCGAAGGCAGTGGCCTACGTGCTGTCTCCACAAAATCCTTTTGTCTAAGAATCAGTTGAGTTCAGTCCATTGCTTTTGTTTAAAAACATAACTTTTCATGTTAGGACCCCAAACTGTCAGGTCCCTTGGTCTAAAAATGTAGAATTGTATCAGTAAAGGGGAATATTTGTAGCTCAGGGTTGAAATGAGGTTCTCTCTGAGCTTGCTTGTTTTCCTGTAGATGTTGCATAACCAAAACTTAAGTAACGTTTTGATCACCAGCATTCATGATGGCTTGTCTCGTTTGTGTAATGAAAACATCTGCAAAAAACAGCAACCAAACTAAGAGAGCACCAAGGATCCCAAGGAATTGTATCGGAGCAACCCTGGAATCCATGAGTGAATTTTCTTCTCACAATCCCCTCTTCCCATACTTAATTTTCTCTCTGGAGATCGCCATTGTCACAAATTGGGGTGGAGATGATTTGATCTGTTTTCCTCTTTGTCTCCAATTTCTTTTCTGCGGGGTGGGGGAGGGGTTTGAATGTTCTTCAGGACTCCATGTTCTTTTGGCTACGTGCTTCTTCAGCGTGGAAGACCAGGAATGGTGGGGAAGAGAACTAGAAGCTGCTTTTGGTGGAACTTCTGGAGACACGAAGACTTTGGAGTTGAGGAACGTCAAGTCAAATGGGCATCTGAAGACAGATCCAAAATGGCTCCTCTGACAGTCTTTATAGTCTTCCTTCTGTAAGTTTAAGCATGAATTTTAGCCATTAAAAATAAAAACAAAAACCCTTCTGGTCATTTTAAAGGTCTGCTTTCATGCTCTAATGGCCGAGAGACATTTTCTTCTGTAAAACTGCACATCTTGCAGCTTTTATTTTGCAAAAACGAACTGGTCTGTAAAATGAATAGGCAAAAATTGAACATGGTTTTTAACTTTATGGCTTTTAATGTGGTAAGAGCTGTCTGGACTCACCTGTGTGGGAGTTGGGCGGCTGGATAAATTTGCTTAATAAGTAAATAATTAGGTTCATAAATAGTTCTTGGAGAATGAAGGCACTCCAAACATTTTAGGAGAACATTAGGATGCATGGGCCAAATTTTTCATTGCTTGGGAGCTGTTTCAGCTCATTGTCTCCTGTGCAGGATGGCCTCTATAGTCTAAGGCAGGGTTCTCCAACTTGGCCACTTTAGAGCTTGTGGACTTCAACTCCCAGAATTCTCCAACTGCCTGGGGAATTCTGGGAGTTGGAGTCCACCAGTCTTAAAGTGCCCAAGCTTGGAGGCCCGTGGACTAAGATGATGGGGACATTCCTAGAGACAGAAAGATCCATGACATCTTCAGCTTTGGGGTTCAATATCCCCAACACGATTCCAAAATTCTGAGAGCTGGATATGATTGTGCCAATGGGTCCTTCAGCCTCTCCTAAGGTATAAGGCAGAGACCCTCTACCTTTTGGGCACCAGAGATCTCTTCCATGGAGAAAGGATTTTCCATGGACCGGAGGGACGTGGTTTTGCATGCTACCTGCATCCCACGGATGGGACTTTGCTTGCTTGCGTGGACTGGTTTCCGGAATGCTGAAGCCCTGTTCCAGTCCAGGGACCGGGGTTGGGGACCCCTGGTATAAAGTACATTTGAAACTCAAAATCCCCCTTTGAGTGAGCTTTCCCTTTAACCTTTCGCCAGGTGAAACAGTTCAACAGAAGTGGGCATCCAGCTTTATTAAGAAGCTAATTCCATTGATTTCCGAGAGATTCATTTCCTAATGCACGTCTCTAGGAGGGCGGCTTAGATTTGCGTCTGCGGGTTTGATCGTTACTTCTGACATTCTTCAGCCGTGTCGATATGTCCCAGATTATTTGTTGAGCCTACTTACACGTATGTGTCAAACCACGAGGAGGACCGGGCTAGCAGCTCTGGCTTTCAAACCTGTTAGAAGCAGAGCTCCGTGAAGGAGACGGTGGGCTGGGCTCGAAGGGGGATCTCATTCTGAACATAACACGGTGGTGAGCAGGCACCATTCTTCAGATGTCTGGCATTGCAACCGGACTGCTGGTGTTGGGTTTCTGTGCTCCCCTTGCGCACCGCCTGGGAAGGTGGCAGATGGCCTCATAGCTTAAGTGTCACCCACGGGCCCAAGCGAACGGCTGCAGCTCTTTTGTCAATCATGAGGCCGTTTGGGTTATGGTTGGTTAACCTCTTTTGACTTCGATCTCGGCAAGTTGTGGTGGCTATTTTGGTGCGGCTGTACCAGCCTAGCTAAGAAGACGGTCAGGGTTGGACTCCCATCACTAGAGGCTTTCAAGGAGAGACCGGAAGGCTCTTTGTCTGAAATGGTATAGGATCTCCTGCTCGAGCAGGGGGGTTGGACTGGATGACCTCAAAGGTCCCTAGCAGGGGTGAAATCTACTTACCTTCCCTATCACTTTGGAAGTGTGTGTTTCGTGTGCATGCATATGTGCGTCACTTGTGATTTTGGAACAGTGGTGGGATTCAAAATTTTTTACTACCGGTTCTCTGGGCGTGGCTTGGTGGGCATGGCAGGGGAAGGATACTGTAAAATCTCCATTCCCACCCCACTCCAAGGGAAGGTTCCTGCAAAATCCCCATTTCCTCCCGATCAGCTGGGACTTGGGAGGCAGAGAATAGAGGTGGTATTTGCTGGTTCTCTGAACTACTCAAAATTTCCGCTACCGGTTCTCCAGAACTGGTCAGAACCTGCTGAAACCCACCTCTGTTTTGGATCCTCTGCACATGCGCAAAGCCTTCTGCACATGCGCAGAGGGTAAAGAACAGGTTACTTCCTGGTTTTAACATGACATCCGGGTGGGTGGGCGGAGCCTTGTGCTGCCGCCGCTACCAGTTCTCCGAACCACCCACCGCCACTGGTCCCTAGTATAACCATAGAGTTGGAATCCCCTTCCAAGTCTATTATTCTATGTTCTACCTGTTGGGCCATGGAAAAGACGTGGACAATAAGACCCAGCATTTCATGAGGGACCCCCAAACATTTCTGCTCTTGATGCTTTTGTGTCCCAAAGGGGCTTTTTAAAGAGGCAACTGGACTGCCTTGTTTTTTTCTTGAAGACATTTCGCTTCTCATCCAAGAAGCTTCTTCAGCAGGGGTGAAATGCTCCCGGTTCAGACCGGATCGCCCGATCCGGTAGCGATGGCAGTGGGTGGTTCGGAGAACCGGTAGCAAAAGTCCCTGTGCCCCCCTCCCTTCCACCATGCCCAGCTGAGCCGCACGATCATCAGAGGCCTTTTTTTTTTTACTTTTAAAAGCATTTTTTCTACGACCTCTTCCGACGAAAAAATGCT
>WNWU01000354.1:81485-92257 GCA_012654045.1 Ptyas mucosa | reverse complement strand
CCCCCAGCCAGCATTGCTGGCTGGGGGATTCTGGGAGTTGAAGCCCACCCATCTTCAAGCTTCCAAGGTTGAGAAACACTGGTTTTTTTCTTTATTGTATTTTGATTGTTGGAAATACGGCATTTTAAATCTCTACATTGCATTTGTAATTAAACACTTCTCCTCACTTTCCGTGGAAATAAAATTTCTAAACCTCCACTTTTAATTTACATAAAGGTAGTCCTTGACTTTCGATCGTGATGGAGCCCAAATTTTATGTTGCCGGGCGAGACATTAAGTCAATTTTTGCCTCCTTTTATGACCTTCTCTGGGAGTTGAATTCTGGGAGTTGAAGTCCACAAGTCTTAAAGCTGCCATGTTTGAAGACCTCTGATCTATGGTATAAAAGGACAAGATCTGGACACAGGGGACGAACAGTTTCAGTTTCTTAGTATGCCAGGAACTTTAATTTTAATTATTTCAATTTTAATTATTTTAATTTTAATTATTTTAATTTTAATTATTTTAATTTTAATTATTTTAATTTTAATTATTTTAATTTTTTAGATTTGTTTGCCACCCATCTCGCTTCACGGTGGTGTGGCTGTACTTTAAAAAAAGAAAGCAAATTGTGTTCCTGAAAGTCAATTTATTTATTTTTTGATTGATTTTATTGATTTATCCCGTTTATTGGCCCACCCATCTTACCCTGGGACAACTCTTCAGGAATTGCTCTGCCTCTGAACTTTGTCTGAAGTTTGGTTCCATGACCGTGGGGACGCTACAACGGTCTCAAGTGTGAAAAACGGTCATAAGTCACATTTTTCTTTAAAACAAACTTTATTAAATATAAAAAGATAAAATATCGAATCAAGTACATACAAAATACATTTATATTCACCCCGTAAAATAGAAAAACAATACAAAACGAAACAAACTAGGTATATATATCTATATATAGAAAGTGACTTATTACATCATTTATCTTATTCACAAGTGTGAAAAACGGTCATAAATCACATTTTTCAATGCCGTTTTAACTTCAAACGGTCACTAAACAAACAGTTGTAAGTCCAGGACTACAACTACATATACCAATTTCCTAGGATTATTACGGGGTGTGTGTGTGTGTGTGTGTGTATAAAGTGTCTTGGCAACGTTTCGACGAAGTCTCATTCGTCATCTTCAGGCTGGTGAAGCTTCGTGCTTCTAGGAGCAATGTGTGATTGCAGCTGTTTCTTCCTTTTAACTGCCAGTGGGGGTGGGAGCTGATTGGGTGGGAGCATGGCTATGTTCTGATTGGGTGGAGGTGTGCTTTGATTGGTTGGGGGCCTGGCTGTGCTTTGTGCCCCACTGGCAGTTAAAAGGAAGAAACAGCTGCGATCACACATTGCTCCTAGAAGCACGAAGCCGAGAACACCAGCCTGAAGATGACGAATGAGACTTCGTCGAAACGTTGCCAAGACACTTCCAATTTTACGCGGGAGTAAACCCAAATAACCAAAGACCTACACACACACACACACACACACACACACACACACACACATTTAATGTGATGGATTGAATAAAAATGAAATTAGATGTGATCACTGGAGCTATTTGAAATAACTTTTTAACCTTCCTGATATACATTTACCCAGTTAGTAGCCACACTAAAGTTAATAATGCTTTTTCACCTGGGTTTAGGATCTCAGCCTTAAAATGCAGGCAGATCATACTATAAACTTCACACCTGCATTGGTGTCTTCTTGGTAAAACCCAAATTAAAATCCTTTCAATTTTCCTCCATTTTATATATTTTGTTTTTTAGGAACATTAGGACAGGCTTTTAATACTGAGCGACACGGAAATAAATCTCACCAAATTTGGGGAGACGTCACCTGAATTAAACAGCCCACCTGACTTTAATTTCTTTAATCCTGGAAATAATTGACGCCCACAGACTAACAGACCAAAGCTCCAGTTATGTGTTTTGATTCATAACTTGCAGACAGTTCAGTGTTATGCAAAACTCTCTGAATGTTGTACTTTGATTTTAATAAGAGTTAATTTAGTGTGTGGCTTCCAGATTTCCTCTTGTGGCACCAGCATTTCCATGGAATGCAAAAAAAAGATAATAAAATAAATAAATCCAAAATAGAAATATGTGCTGTGAATGGAGATGTGTTTGCAGCCAAGATCCATCCTTTCGCTATTCCTAAGAAGGAGCTGCAGATTCTCCTCATCGAACGGAAAGACTCAAAACAGGCCAGGCACGATCCAACCACAGACGGGCATCTGTGCATAGAGGAAGTGCTAAATTCTCTCTGTGAAAATAAAGAACAAGGAGTTTTAATTTTCCGGTCTGACTCCCAACTTTTTCGGTGAATAAATACATATGTTCCAGCAGGCAATATTATAATTTTTTGTAACGTCTCTGTGCAGTGAGGAAATCCACATTTTTTTACTACTGGTTCTGTGGGCGTGGCTTGGTGAGCGTGCTGTGGCTTGGTGGACGTGGTAGGGGAAGAATACTACAAAATCCCCATTCCCTCCCCACTCCTGAGGGAAGGATACTGCAAAATCTCCATTCCCACTCCACTCTGGGACCAGCCAGAGGTGGTATTTGCAGGTTCTCCGAACTGCTCAAAATTTCCGCTACCAGTTCTGCAGAACCTGCTGGATTTCACCCTGTCTCTGTGGCTTCCAACATGTAACAAGTTTTACTGTTGAATTGCAGAAATGAATTACAGGTAGTTCTCGACTTACGACCACAATGGAGCCCCCAAATTTCCACTGCTAAGCAAGACGGTTAAGTGAGCTAGCCCCATTGTACGACTTTTCTTTGCCACGGTTGTTAAGTAAATTGCTGCAATTGTTAAGTTAGTAATACGGTTGTTAAGCAACTCTGGCTTCCATGTCGACGTCGCTTGTTAGAAGGTCTCAAAAGGGGATCACGTGACCTTGGGGGACTGAAACCGTCATAAGTACATGCCAGTTGCCAAGCCTCTGAATTTTGATCATATGACCAATGGGGATGCCGCAATGGTTGTAAGTATGAAAAATAGCCATAAGTCACGTTTTTCAGTGAGGTTGTAACTCAGAACAGTCACTAAACCAACTCTTGTAAGTTGAGGACTCAGCTGTATTGTATTGCTCTAGTTAAATCCTCTGTTCCCTTTGTCTTTTTTTTTTTTAAACTAAAGCAAAAAAACCGGATTTTTTTCAAAGCTGCCATTGGGTTGATGGTTTGAGGGGAAAACAGTATCCTTCTCTTTTTTTCATTTCCAAGTTTCTTGACCGATGCAAACAACACTCCAGAGTCCTGCGGTATGGTTTGGTAGAATAAGAGTAAGAGTGTAGAGTGTAGAGTGTAGAGAATAGAGAGGAGAGGAGAGGAGAGGAGAGGAGAGAGTAGGAAGGGACTTTGGAGGTCTTCTAGTCCAACCCCCTGCTCAGGCAGGAAACCCTATACCATTTCAGACAAATGGTTATCCAATCTCTTCTTTAAAACTTCCAGAGCATTCACAACTTCTCCTTTTCCAGCCTCTTCTTGGATGCTGGGAGTGGGTAGGTGGGCATAGTTGACTCTCTGAGCTGCAGCCACTGGTCAGATACTAACTTCATAGCATGGATTCCCAACCTCAGGAACCTTGAGAAGGGTGGACTTCAGTGGTGGGTTGCTCCCAGTTCGGTCTGGTTCTTGCAAACCGGTAGTAATGACGGTGGGAGGCTCTGCCCACCCGCTTGGACGTCGTCATGGATGATCTGCGCATGCACACGCGTGCTCCTATTGCGAACCGGTAGCGGAGGTAAGTAGAACCCACCTCTGGTGGACTTCAACTCCCAGAATCCCCCAGCTGGCCAATGTTTCTCAGTTACTTTGAGAAGGGTGGACTTCAACTCCCAGAATTCCCTAGCGGCCATGATTGATTGCAGGATGGGGCAGAAAATAGCCTCCTGGTTTTTCACTCTGCTTTAAGGAGAGAAGCAGCTCATTCAGAGACACCTGGCTGAAGTCTGTCCGAAATCTGCAAGCAAGCAAGCAAGGAAGGAAGGAAGGAGCGAGGAGGAGGGCTTGCAAATCGCTTATGGTGCAGCTACCCCGACTAGGATGGCAGTCGGTCATCGGAGAGAACCGCAGCGATGACTTTGGAGATAGGATGCTGCCACAGTTACAAAACATCTTTTAAGGCCAGGAAATGAGGAAAGTCGGTTGGCCTTTTTCCTTCCTTCCTTCCTTCCCTCGCTCCCTTTCTGCCCCGAGGAATTGAAGCCGAACAGAACCACTTGGCATGTCCTTTCTTTCTCTTTTCCTTGTTTCCTGGGCTTCAGACGTGTTTTTGTGGGTGTTGCTGCGGAGTTAGCCAAAATCATCTCTGTCGCAGTCTACAGTCATTAAATGTTACAGATTACAGAATAAAAGTTGGGAGGGACCTCAGAGGTTTTCTAGTCCAGCCCCCCTGTAAAGCAGGAGACCCTCTACCCACTCTGGACAAATGACTGTCCAGTCTCTTCTTGAAAGCCTCCTGTGATGGAGCACCCACCACTTCTGGTGGCAAGCTGTTCCACCGGTTAATTGTCCTCACTGTTAGGAAGTTTCTCCTTAGTTCTAGGTTGCTTCTCTCCTTGATAAGTTTCCATCGGTTACTTCTTATCCTGCCCTCAGGAGCTCTAGAGAACAAATCAACCCCCTCTTTTCTGTGACAGCCCCTCAAGATATTGGAAGAATGCCATCGTGTCACCCCCTAATCCTTCTCTTCATTAGCCCTAGGGACACCCGGCTGGGAAATTCTGGGAGTTGAAGTCCACAAGTCTTAAAGTTCCCAAGGTTGCACATTCCTGCTCTTCAGATAAATGGCTGTCCAGACTCTTCTTGTAAACCTCCAATAATGGAGCACCCACAACTTCTGGTGGCAAGCTGTTCCACTGATTAATTGTCCTTGCTGTTAGGAAATTTCTCCTCAATTCAAGGTTGCTTCTCTCCCTGATTAGTTTCTATCGGTTGCTTCTTCTCCTGCCTTCAGGTGCCTTGGAGAATAGCTTGGACCCCCCCCTTCTCTGTGGCAGCCACTAAGATATTGGAATGCTATCATGGTACCCCTAGTTCTCCTTTTTGTTAAACTAGACATAACCTACCGTATTTCCTGCAACCAGTCTGCTTACATTGAATCAATTAAGGAACAATAATAAAAATAGGATAAACGTGACACCAACCTGCCAGAGAAGAAATGAACCCCCCCTCCTCACTTTCATGAGAAGGGTTGATTAGGAGATTCAATAGCCCTCCATCAGAGATGCCCTCCTGGAATTTCTGAACAGAGGTACAGTATAGATGTCCTCAAGGAGACCTTCTATAATTGATGATCAGCCAGATTTCTCTGAGCCCCTGTGGACAATGATATTAATTGTTGTTTTCCTGTCTTGTATGACCTGGATCCTCTGTGTTTGCTGTACATTCTGTAAGATGTTCTTTTTTTCCTTCTTCTGGATGTCTTTTATTATGGATTTATCAAGGATTTGTGTTTTATCCCAGAAAAGGGGGGGGGGGATTCTCTCTTGACATCATGTTTGATTCTTTCCCTGTTTGGCTGTGATCCCCCCACCCCCAGGGCTTAGATTTCTGGCTCCTTCAGTGCAATTGAAGCCACTTTAGCTGGGTGTCCAGGTTTCTACTTGGCTGAAATTTAATTCAGTTTGGACTGGGGAACTGATCCCTTTTTGGAAGTTGTAGGAGACAAATTCAGTTATTCTTTTTTTTTTTTCTCCAGGACTTCGACATCCAGAGAATCTGGGTAAGCATCAGAGGTGGGTTTCAGCAGGTTCTGACCACTTCTGGAGAACCAGTAGCGGACATTTTGAGTAGTTCGGAGAACTGGTAGTAAAAATTATGACTGGCCCTGCCCCCATCTATTCTCTGCCTCCCGAGTCCCAGCTGATTGGGAGGAAATGGGGATTTTGCAGTAACCTTCCTCTGGATTTTTTTTTTTTAATTTGATTTATATGCCGCCCTTCTCCGGAGACTCAGGGCGGCTTACAGTGTGTTAAGCAATAGCCTTCATACTTTCGTATATTTATACAAAGTCAGCTTATTGCCCCCACAATCTGGGTCCTCATTTTACCCACCTTAGAAAGGATGGAAGGCTGAGTCAACCTTGAGCCTGGTGGGATTTGAACTTGCAGTAATTGCAGGCAGCTTGATGTTAATAACAGTGCTTTAGTCTACTGCGCCACTCAGGCCCCTGATTGGGGATGGAATCAAGATTTTACAGTATCCTTCCCCTGGAGTGGGGTGGGAATGGGGATTTTGCAGTAACCTTCCCCTGCCACGCCTACCAAGCCACGCCCACAGAACCGGTAGTAAAAAAATTTGAAACCCACCTCTGGTAAGGATAGGAGGAAATGTGGGTTTAAGAAGCAACGGATGGAAACCTATCCAAGACAGATCCGACTCAGAACAGAGGTGAGATTTCTTGTCAGTGAGAACAATTAACCAGGGGAACAGCTGGCCACCCGAGGTTGTGGGTGCTCCATCACGAGAGGCTTTGGAGAAGAGATTGGACAGCCACTGGTCTGAAATGGTCTAGGGCAAAGGGTGTCCGACCTTGGGAACTTTAAGACTTGTGCACTTGAATTCCCAGAATTCCTCAGCCAGGTTGGACACTCCTAGTATAGGGTCTCTAGCTTGAGCAGGGGGTTGGACTAGAAGACCTCTGAGGTCCCTTCTAATTCTGTTCTTCTGTATTGTGTTTTGCTCTGCTGTCCTCTGGTAAGCAGAGACCTGGTTCTGACTTCTCCAAATAAGGAGTCTCGCTCGCAAAATTGACTGAGTGCAATTTTAGGTGCCCCCAGCTGTTGGCAGTGCCAAGAATTTGTTGGGTTCTCAGCCGGATTCTGCAGCCCAGGAGAACTTTTGCAGGCAGCAGTGAGATGAGAAGGAACATGGAATAATGGAAGGGACCTTGGAGGTCTTCTAGTCCAACCCCCAGTTCAAGCAGGGGAGCCTAGCCATTTCAGACAAATCTCATCTTAAAAACCTCCATTGATGAAGGAAGGACCACAACTTCTGGAGGCAAGTTGTTCCACTGGTTAATTGTTCTCACTGTTAGGAAGTTTCACCTTAATTCCAGGTTGCTTCTCTCCTTCATCTGCCGTTTCCATCCATTGTTTCCATCCATTGTTTCCATCCATTGTTTCTTGTCTGGCCTTCAGGTGCTTTGGAAAATAGGTTGACCCCCTTCCTCCTCTCTGTGGCAGCCCCTCAAATCTTGGAAGACTGCTGTCATGTCTACCCTGGTCCTTCTCTTCACTAGACTAGCCAGGCCCAGTTCCTGCAACCGTTCATCGTAGGTTTTGGCCTTCAGTCCCCTCATCATCCTGGTTGCTCTCCTCTGCACTCTTTCTAGGATCTTCCTTGCTATAGAAATAGTATACTGTATATTTCTATTTGCACCTACTAACCTTTGTGGACTGTCACGATTTTTATCGACGAGATTCATTGTATTCTTTCAAATTCCTGGTCAAACTACTTAATTAACAGAGGGCTTGCAGCTGGCGTGGTCCTTCTCCAAAGCCATTAAAAGGTCCTCCCATGGGTTGAGTGAGGAGATCTGGATCATCAGAGAAGTTGGCATCAGGACCAGAGCACTTTGGTTTCCTCTCAAAGTCATTAATGAAATGGCGGAAGATCTTCTTGAGAGGATCACAATAGAGAGATGGACCACAGGAACCACTTTGACATGAAAGCAGTAGGGATTTTTCTGTGTCCTTGCCAGGATAAAGGCTTAGTAGCAACAATCACTGCAAAGTAACTTTAATGGCTTTCCTCCTGCCCATTAATGGTCTCTAATGGACCAACAGGTCCTCTACAATGTTTATCGGCTGTGTAATTAAGACAGGATTGCATATAATGGTATCGGAATTCTCCAACATTGATCATGAATGGTCGTTGAACCTGGCAGAAGATGGTGAGCAGAAGTTTCAAGGTAAAATTTTAGACCAGTTAGAGCAGAGGGGTCCAAACTTGGCAACTTTAAGACTTGTGGACTTCAACTCCCAGAATTCCCCAGTCAGCTGTGCTGAGAGTTGAAGTCCACAAGTCTTAAAGTTGTCAGAGTTGGACACTCCTATTTCTAGAACATTCACAGAAATTTACCAGTTCTGGAACTACGTCTGCCCATCTCCAATAGAAATAACAGAATAACAGATTTTGAAGTGATCTTGTAGATCATCTAGTCCAACCCCCACCCAAGCAGGAGATCCCACACCATTTCTGACAGTGGGCAATCCAGTCTCTTCTTGCAAACTTCCAGTGGTGAACCTCCCACTTATATAAATATATGTTATATAAAGGTATATAAATATATAACAAATAAGGACCACAGGCAAGATACTCTTTCCTTCGACATCCAATTCTTAAACCTACCCTTTCTCAAAATTTCAGGTTCAAATGCCACTATGATGCTTGTCTTAGATTTTGTCGTTCATTTTCCCCAAGCCTTAAAAAAAAAAAAAAACCTCAAAAAACTCCAGACAACTGTCTGGCATTTGCGGTCCAATTCCTTCTAGGTAGCAAGCAAGTTAGCGGGAGATCATTTTATCCCTTCTTGCTATTACACGCCAACCTGGATCTTGGCAAAGATGTTTGTGCAATAAATAAATGAAGCTAGTTGCTGCCTGTGCTCAAATGTTTGGCCAGAGGTCCTGGAAATTTGCACTTGTGGGGGGCACCCTATCCCCCCAAACCACCCCTGGCGTTTCATGCTGGAAAAGACTTTTAAAAAAATATATATACTGATTAATTTTCAGACTGATTGTCTTCAGAAGTTGTTGGTGCTTCATCCCTCGAGGTTTTAAAGAAGAAACTGGACAGTCACCTGTCTGAAATGGCAAAGGGTCTCCTGCTTGCCCCATTTAGGCAAGAAAAACCAAAAGTACACATATGGACTGGGTGAAACGAGGCTTAATAGCAGTGACTGTGAGAGGGATCTTGGGAGTCTTAGTGAACAATCAGCTAAATAGGAGCCAGCCGTGTGCGGCAGCAGCCAAAAAAGCCAATGCAATCTTAAACTGCATTAACAGAGGGATACAATCAAGCTCAAGGGAGGTACTAATACCACGCGATAAAGCCTTAGTAAGGCCACACCTAGAACACTGCATTCAGTTTTGGTCACCACACTATAAAAAAGATGTTGGGACTCTAGAAAGAGCGCAGAGAAGAGCAACAAAGAGGATTAGGGGACTGGAGGCTAAAACATACAGGAACTGGGCATGGCTGGTCCAGTGAAGAGAAGGACCAGGGGAGACATGAGAGCATCTTCCAATATTTGTGGGGCTGCCACAGAGAGGATGGGGCCAAGCTGTTTTCCAAAGCACCCGAAGGCCAGACAAGGAACAATGGATGGAAACTGATGAAGGAGAGAGATTCAACCTGGAAATAAGGAGGAATTTCCTGACAGTGAGAACCATCAACCCATGGAACAGAAGTTGCCTTCAGAAGTTGTGGGAGCTTCATCACTGGAAAGAAGAGACTGGACTGCCATCTGTTCAGAGATGGTGTAGGGTCTCTTGCTTGGGCAGTGGGTTGGACTAGATGATCTACAAGGTCCCTTCCAACTCTATTCTGATTGTATTGTAATTACCACGAAGCAACTGGCATGAACAGCAGCTGCAGCCAATGTAGAAATAACACACATACAAATCGTGATATACAGATAGTCCTTGACTTACAACCATTCCTTTAGTGATGGTTCAAAGTCACAATGGCCCTGAAGAAAAAAGGGATGCTCGGTCCTTGCATTTATGACCGTCATAAGCATCCTCACAGTCACCTGATCAAAATATGGATGCTTGGATGTTTGGATGTATTTACGACAGTTGTAGCATCAGGGGTCCTATGATGGCCTTTGTGACCTTCCCAGCCAGCTTCTGAAAAATAAAGTCAATGCGAGAAGCCTGATTCACTTAATGGCCACCCGATTCACTTAACAACCAAAGTGGTTTGCTTAACAATAAGGACAAAAGCGGTCACAATATTGGGCCTGGCTCAACAGTGGGAACCCAAGGACAGGCTCACCACACTCCCCACCAGTAAAAGGCAATAAACCAGTTCTGGCTTATTAAACAGGAAACAAACCATGGTTTAGCACAAGCGGAGAAGCCAACCAGGAGAAAATCGGTTCTCTTCCTACAACCACGGAGCAAAGCTGCAGATTTGGTGACGTTGCTCTCCTGGCGAATGACAGTTCTGGAAATCTGGCATGGAGGCCCCCGTGGGAGGTGGAGGCTGAAAAAAGGGTCTGGGGGCAGCCCCGTGTTGATGAGGGGGTGGCAGTCGCCATGCTGGCTTTTTTGACCCATCGCTCCTTGGAAGCTCTGGGAGGGCATCACAGCTGTACACATTTATGCACAAACACGTTGAGGCTGCCCTAAAGCCTGTCGTGGGAACTGACTGACTCTTGATTTCAGGGGCCTTAGCAATTCAGGGAGACCCCACTCAAGGAACTGCAAGACCACTCCCACCAACACCGACAGAAGGAGTCGCTTGTATACCAACAGAGCAAACCCTTCTCCCCTCCAAATGACGTTACCTAGTTGGGTGATGAAATGTCTACAAGCTCAGAGAGCACCAAGGATCCCACAGTAGTCCTCCTCCTCTTCCTCCTCCTCCTCCCTGCAAACCGAATGAAGGGAGGGAGGAAAATGAAGGAAAGAAAAGGAAAGGAGGAAGGGGAGGGAAGGGAAGGGAAGGGGAGGGGAGAGGAGAGGAGAGGAGAGGAGAGGAGAGGAGAGGAGAGGAGAGGAGAGGAGAG
>WNWU01000353.1:0-21124 GCA_012654045.1 Ptyas mucosa | reverse complement strand
CTCGGCTGAGCGTCTCGAGCGTGTTTCTTGGGCGTGCCTGTGATCGCGGACTGTCAAAGGCCGAGACAACAAAGATAAAATGAAGATTCTGACTAAAAATATGTTGGTAAAGCAAAAAGAAGATACTTAACAACAAGATGTAGCACACTTAAAGAAAATAATTATAATAAACTTAAACAACAGATAGGAACAGATTTGGCGAAATGAAAAAAATTACAGCTTTCTTTTATTGGAAGGATATCAACTATTAAAATGAATATTCTGCCTAGAATTTTATACTTGTTCCAGACAATACCAATTAGATTGGGGAAAGACTTTTTTGAAGAATTGAATAAAATGGTGTTAAAATATATTTGGCAGCGAAAGAAGGCGAGGATAAAATTAAAGTTGTTACAAGAAGCTAGAATGAGAGGGGGTTTGGGGTTACCCAATTGGGAACTTTATTATCAATCGACAAGTTTGATGTAGATTAAAGAATGGATAACGTTAAGAAATACTAGATTATTGAATTTAGAAGGTCATGATTTGTTGATGGGGTGCATGCTTTTTTATGGTATAAAGGAACAAAAATACAGGGGTATTTTAGAAGACATATATATGAGGTTTTGTTATTAAATTAGGAGAAGATTAAAAAACAACACTATTTGAAAATTCCAGTCTGGGTATCAACGATTGAAGCATTTTCATATTCAGTAATATTTAGAAGGGAACAAATTGTTAGATATAGTGAATTAATGGATGAAAAGGGTGAACTTAAATCAAAGCAAGAACTGGGAGAACAAGGTATTAAGATGGATTGGTTTTCTTTTTTGCAAATACGTTCTAGATATGAAGAAGATTTTAAACAAGAAGGTTTCTATAATGTCTTGACTAATTTAGATAAGATTTTAATGGGTTCTGATGACTGTGTAATTAAAAAATTATATGGTTATTTATTAGAGGTAAAATTGGAAGAAGAACAAATTAAAGAAATAATGATAGCATGGGAGGAAAATTTGGGCCATGTGATTGATTTAGAGAAATGGCAAAAATTGTGGTTGCAAAACTATAAAATGACAATGTCTACAGCATATAAGGAGAATTTGTATAAGATGTTTTACCCCCGACAAGAATAGCCAGAATGTTCAAGAACAAATTGGAGAAATGTTGGAAATGTCATCAGACTCCAGGATCATATTACCATATGTGGTGGACATGTGCAGAAGCTAAAAGATATTGGACTAAAATCCACACATGGTTGGAAAAAATGACAAAGAAACACATTGACTTCAAACCTGAGATATTTTTATTAGGGATTTTACCAGAAATGTATTATAGAGAACTGAGATATTTAATTGTGAATGTTTTAACAGCGGCTAGAATTTTATTTGCTAAAAATTGGAAGAAAGAGAAAACACCTACTGAAGATGAAGTCATTAAGAAAATTATGGAATGTGCTGAAATGAGTAAATTGACATTTGGAATTAGAGAACAGGAAGACAAATAATATTATTTAATATGGGATTTGTTTTATCAATGGCTAGATAATAAGGCATGGAAATAAAGTATGAAATATGAAATTAGTGTAATTATAAAATATATGAAGTGGTTTTTTCCCCCATGGGAGCCAAACCCTTGTCAAACAATTGTTAAATGAGAATAATAACATAAAGGGATATATAAAATTATCAAATAAGAGAAATTAAATAATTTGTAAATTGTGGATATAGGATTGAGCACAAAAGATTTTTAACCGATTGACACACTTTTTTGTGATTGTAATGGATGGTGATTGTTTCATGTTTTGTTATATTTAAAAAATTAAAAATTAAAAAAAAAAGAGGAAGGCGATCGAGCCAGTCTGTGGCTTTTGCAATCCAAGCCAGTGTTTCTTCTCCTGCTCCCCTTTCCTCCCCTCCCAGCGGTGTGTGTTCCCCGGCTGCCAACCAAGGAGCCTGGCTGGACTGGGCTTGGTTAGACTTGCATGGCTGCTCTCAAAACAGCTAAGGGGGCCAGGGTGAGGGTCTCGCCCTGAGGGTCATCCGGCCAGCCTTGCCAAAGTTCTGAGCACCACCATCCCCAGCCAAGGATGGGGTGGGATGGGGGTTGGTTGCAGCTCCTGGAGCTGAAGCAAAGAGCAAAAGGATGGCCGGGAAGAGTTTAAAAGAGAGAATCCAAGGTGCTGGTTAAGGTTCATCCTTATTTCATAATGATTTGGGGCCACCAAATCATCCCTGAACAAGTTACTTCTGGTTCTCCACTGGAAGCCGCAGTACCAGTTTTCCAGTAGAGATCAGAATGGTCATATTTGGAAGGATGTAGAAAACTGAATTGTTCCAGAGAGCATTCTATTCTGACTTAACCATATTTTATTTGTTGTTGTTTTTTAAATAAAAGTTTGGCTTATCTGATTTGTGTGTGTGTGTGTGTGTGTGTGTGTGTGTGTGTGTGTGAGAGAGAGAGAGAGAGAGAGAGAGAGAGAGAGAGAGAGATTATGTTGGCTTCTGTTGTAATTGCTTTATTTTAATATTTATATTGAAGGGTTTACAGTTTATACATGTAAACTCTCAAGAATGTTACTTGGATAGTGACAATTGGAAACAATTGGAATCAATCAATCTGTTTGGCCTGGAGGTTCAGTTTCTGTCTGTTCCTTTCAGTGAAACTAGATTCTTTAACCTGATCTTCTGAATTGCCCAATGAAGTAAATATCCTCTTCTCTGAAAATCCTGAGCCAAAAGAGGAGTTGAGAAAATGTTTTTCCTTTATCTTTTTTCATACTTGTTATCTCTTTACCACCTTTATTGAACAATTAACATACAGGATTTTTTCCCCTGCATTGTCTTGAATATATTATTTTAGAACTAATTCATATGCTTTGGTCATATCCACTGGTCATTCCTTTCAGGTTAGATATTATTATAGGGATCATCCAATGCAGATGAAAACCCTACATAGAAAAAGAGATGCCAAATGTTCAAGCTGGCTTTAGAAAAGGCTGAGGAATATGAAATATAACTGATGCATGATAGATAATTGAGAAATACTAAGAAGTTAACATGTGCTTCATTTATCATAGAATGACTTTTAATTTTGTCAATCACATCAAGCTGTTGAATAAACTTACAAAAATGGGAATCCCAGAACATTTTACTGTTCTTATGAGAGAAGCTTACATACTGGTCAAGAAGGCTCAACATGAACAGAACAGGCTGGCTCCAAAGGAGTGCAACAAGGCTATATACTCTCCCCTTATGTATTCGACCTGTATGCTGGATATATATTAAGAGAAGCTGATTTGGATGAAGTTTTGTGTGGTTGTAAAAATTGGAGGCACAAACATCAATAATCTGGGCTAAACTGATGATTCTTTCCTAATAGTTGAAAATGCAGAGGATCTGCAAGCTCTAATAATAAAAGCCAAGGAGTACAATGGGAAAATATGAGACTAAAAAGCAATATAAAGACCAAATGAATGACAACAGATAGAAGAGCCAGCCTTAGAACTGATAATGAAGATAGTGAAGTGTTAGACATTTTCTGCCTTTTAGGATCAACTGTCAACAGTACAGGAACAAGTGGTCAAGAAATATACCACACAACACTTAGTAGAGCAGCCATGAAGGTCTTGGAAAAGATACTCAAATGCTATGATATCGCTATATCTATAAATAGCAGAATTGTGCAATACCAGCCATGGTATTCCCTGTGGTACTTTATGGAAATGAAAGGTGAAGAAGCAGAAGAATATTGATGGTTTTGAACGTTGGTGTTGGAGAAGACTCCAGAGAATACCATGGCCAGCCAAGAAAACAAACCAATGGACAATTGGACAATTAAACCCAGAGTTCTCACTTCAGGACAAATAACCAGGCTAAAGTTATCCTACTCTGAACACATTGTGCAGATCCTGCTCTCTGGAGAAAGTTCTAATGCTGGGAAAGGTGGAAGGAACGAGAACATGACCAGCAGCAATCTTCTAGTTATGTTGGAAGATCTGAAGCATCAAGTTAGGGACAGAATATCACGGAGAAAATCTGTGATTAAATTAGATTGAATTAGAGTGTGTTAGAAAGAAGGAATTGGGGGGGGGGGTCTGTTTCCGAAAAGAAAGGAAGAAATCCATGTCTGGCATCATAGATGGATTTACCCTTACACATATCTTAGTGCAACCTAAATGAAATAAGCTAAAAAAAGAAGCGGCGGCAACAGCAAGAAAAAGGAATCCAGCTTTGACACGAAGAGTGAAAGATTCGTGGTTGCAAGGAACTGGAAACACCGGAGTCCTCGTCTCGCCACCTGCCGCGCGCCTTACCGTGGCGTCTTGCCCTGCGTAGCAGCACATGGTCCGAGAGCCCCCCGGGTGCCTCTTGTGGAACCGGCTGATGTCATAGACTTTCCTGTCAATCACCAGCCAGCGCTCCCGTGGCAAGTCTCCCTGGCCAGTGCGCAGCCCGATCTCTTCCCAGGTAAACAACCGCGAAGGACCGGACTGATCGGCCGCGGGATCAGCCTCCCTCCTCCGGCTGATCCCAGTTTCTCCTTGCTGGGAAGCCATCTCCCCCCGACTGAGGCTTTGGGGAACTTGGCACTGTCCTTTTCAGCACCACGGGAGCGCGGACTGGGCGGGTCCTGGCGAGGAAATTCCCCCCCCCCACCCCCTTTTCCATCTCCGATTGGCCAACAGAGTCACTGACGCTCCTCCCCTGGAGAACAAACGCGGAGAGGGAAGTACCGAAAGCTCCAATTCGGCTGAGCCTGGGATGTTCAGCTTCTCAAGTACGAAAGAGGAGTTGGCGGCTGGCAGCGTTTTTGCAGTAAGCGGAGCAAACTCCTTTTATTGGTTCCATAAAAATCCTATTTCTTCGCAAGCAAAACGATAAGAATGAAGGACCCTTAGGATGATTTCGTGCCCGGCAAGTAAATTGGCAAACAAGTTTATTGCTTAACGCATTGTAAGCCGCCCTGAGTCTCCGGAGAAGGGCGGCAAATAAATAAAAAAAATTTAAAAAAGTTTTGGAGTCTCTCTGTGGAGGCTCTATTCTGACTGATTTCCCTAAGAAGCAAGATCTCCCCACTTCTTTAGCCCCGCAGTCACGGGAGGCAGTTCGATCACAGACCGATCTGCGATTCTGTCTGAAGTTAAGCTCTTCCTGAATGTCCTCGTTATTTATTTTGCATCTTCTCACCACAGACAAACGATGCGCACACTACTTCCTAGAAAAGTGAAAAGTCTGGGATGGAGAAGAGTGAAAGAAATTATCCCGCAATCCAGATCCGGGGTGGGTGGGTGCTGTGTGTGTGTGTGTGTGTGTGTGTGTGTGTGTGTGTGTGTGTGTAAAGCTTGAGTTCCCCAAGTGGTAGTGATGGGACCGAAATCAGTTTTGCCAGTATTTGTTCATTTTGGCGAATAGGCTGACTTGTGATTCAAAAGATTCGGAGTTGGTTTTTCTCTTTCCTCCTCCTCTCCATCCCTGGAATGCCACAGGTTGAGAATTTCTACCTGCTACACAAAAAGGAGACTGGCACAATCCGAAACAGCTTTTCATTTGTCAAAGCATTACAGTGACAAATCTCAGGTCCTACTGGTATTGTTCGCCTGTCATGGGGGATTGACAGGGATGGATCCAGTGGTGGGATTCAATTTTTTTAACAACCAGTTCTGTGGGCGTGGCTTATTTGGGGGCATGGCTAGCTGGTCATGTGACTGGATGGCCGTGGCTATGTGCATAGGGACTACTCAGAGGCCTGAAAAAAGTGATTTCTGACAGGTCCTTGCACTTTTGACTGGTCCTTATACTTATGACCCTCATCATTTATGCCCATTGCAGCATTCTTAACAACCGTGTCACTCATTTCACAACTGCAGTGCTTCATGTGACCAGTTGGGCATGGCCAGATGGTCATGTGGCATTGCTTCTTTGCCCTAATGACAGTTTGCTGCAATGGTCGTAAGTGTGAAAAACGGTCATAAGTCACTTTTTTCAGTGCCATTGTAACTCAATGTAACTGTTGTAACTCAAGGATTACCTGTACAAAAGTACAAACAGCTTCTTTGCTTGCAAAAAGCTGCCCTAAATACCAGTCATTAAATTAGAAATACCTGCAAACTGGAGTTACAAATCAGGCAGGGTGGCAGAGCACCTTGAGGAATTAAAATAGTTAAAATGCAATGATAACTATCAGCAGCCAACTCTTGCTCATAAAGTGAAACCCTTTAGCAGAGAGGTCATTTAAGCTCTCCAGAATGAAGCAAAGGAGGAAACACAGTAGCTGTTTCTTGTTAAACCAATTACCAGAACAAATAGACACAGGAACTAGTCAGATTTCCGAAGCTTCTTTTCAAGAACAGAGATTCACATTTTTCCTTTCAAACAAAGCTGAATAGGGAAAATTATCTCATCACTAAACACAGGATTAAACATCACCAAGCACAGAATTAAACTTCACCAAAAACCAGTTTTAGACCAAAAGTCAGAAAGGGTATGTAAACTCATGTTTGAATGTAAATCTTTCTAACTAGCCAATAAGCCTTGCTGAATGTCATTCATCTTGGTTCCTTGTCATTAAAAGCTTCTGCTTCATTATTCAATTATTTCTTCAAAGTGCTGATCATTGCAGCCTAGCTGGAAAAACTCCAACAGGGGAGTATTTCCTCCCAACAGTGGTGTAAAAAGCTTAAAACAACCCTTCCCCTTTAAGAAAGTCAAGCAAAAAAAAAAACCTCCAAGAAGCTCCGGAACCGGAATCGACAGTAAGTCTAGGCATACTGCCAAGAATGCAATAAGGGTTAATGGAGAGGCAGTTTCTGTAAACAGGGCAATAAAGATTAGGCTAGAAACAACACCCTAAAGTTTTAATTCCTTACAGAATTCACCCTGTAAAGTGGGGAAAAAAAACAAAAGGAGATTTCTTTTAACAACCGCTTCTCCGAATTGCTTAACTACTTAACAACTGGTTCTACCGAACCGGTGCGAACTGGTAGAATCCCACCACTGGATTGAACAAATGGATTGAACTTAATAGCTTTACACATTCCAAACAGATTTTTAATCACAGTGTACAAGGAAGATATAATGCTTTCTTTTGGTGCCATTCAGTGTTGGATCCTGGTGACTGACTGGACAAATTTTACTGGCAATATTTCAGAAATGATTTCCCATTGCTTTTTTCCTAGCACTGGGATAGAGTGACTGTCCCAAGATTACTTAGCTGGCTTTGTATCTAAGGCAGAAATAGAACTGAAACTCTCTTGGTTTCTAGTTTGGGGTCTTAACTGTTATACCAAACTGTCTCTACACCAAAAGGGTGTACTATTACACCAAATTTACATCAAACTATTCAGAGTGAATAGCTTACACTATAAAATAATCTCAGTTGAAAAAAAAATAGCATCTGTTAGATATTTGCAAAGGATAAAGTAGGCTATCTATAGCATTATTAATTTGAATGAATTCAGTTTGGAGAAAACATTTTTAAAAGCATTAATAGAAGTGCAAAAATGCCTTAGAGTGGAGTGGTTTTTTGTTTTGGTTATTCTACTTGAGAACTAAATATTTGATGTATAGGATGTTGAAGAATGTTGATTCAATTAGTTATGTACAGAATGTCTGGAATAATAAGCTTGAATATTTTATCTTGGTAAATCAAAGGAAACTTACTTAAATATGTGAAATTTGTTCCCTGTGTTCTTCAAATGAAATTAATACAATTAAATTTTTCAATGTTTCATGTATGCTGGACACCTTAGAAAATACTTTATATAGAAGGTTATAATTATACTGCAGTTGGAGATGCAACTAAGAAGTTAAAAGGTTATCCCATATGGTTTGGACTTGTTCTATTTTCATCATATTTTGGGCTGACATCAGAAAGACTGTTAACATGAATTTGGTTCAATTGCTGCATGTTAATCATTCATACATAGTTTTTAAGTACACCTCCATTATATGGACTCTATCAAGAATTGTGGATTTGCAGGACATAAAGATTGGTTAATTTTCAAAACTCGATTGTTGATATATTTCTTTGTCAACATTTAAATTGCAGTTTTTTAAACAAGGGGGCAAGGAGGAAGACATTTTAATAATATGTCAACACCAGAGTTATATTATTTAAAATACAATTTGCCTGCCTATGCCTTTATATTTTATATTTTATATTTATTCGAATTTTCTGTTTACCATGCTACTATCCTTAGGGAATTAGTTGGCTTCTCGTTAAAATAACAACATAGAACAGATTAACAAAGTTAATTATATATCAGCAGTTAGCAAGAGTTAAAAATAATCTACAAGATCATTTATAAATATGAATCATTGCATTTAGCATATCTCCATTAAGAGTTTAAAGATGCAATCAAAAGATTGTAGTGTACTTAAAATATTAAAATAACAAGCTTATAAGCGTATACATGAAAAAAAATGGAAGGCGTCCACTGGAGAGGCACTTTCAAATCTGAACAATAGGAAAGAAGATATAAGTAATAAATAAAGAATTCAAAGGCAAGAAATATGCTTCAAAGAATGTGGGAGAATATACTCCACTCCTGCTAATATTTACTTGGCCTTTTATTTAGTTGCCTGGCCTGTTACATAATGCATTCATGTTCATACACATTCATTCAATTCTATCACAAACTCCATCTCTCACATAACAATCTTGTACAAGCCTATTGCAAAGTAAGTCATAATAAGCTTAATAGTGGGTGTTCTTCCAACTTTTCAAGGTCAGTGAACACATGTGAACACTTTCAAAGTGTCATGAGCAGCATCTCAAAGCAAATATTATAGTAAAGATGAACAAAACGGCAAGAAACTGAATATAAGGCATTTTGGAATGAAGTACCAAAGCATTTCTGATCCTATGAAATCACTATATTTTTCATTTTTTCAAGTTTACTTCCAGGCTGCTCTCTAATGTTCTTATATACTGACATCTCTTTTGTAAACAGACATACCTAGATCCTTGCCCAATCTTCTCCCTCAAATAGCACTCTACAGAATGCCCTAATGCAGGTAAAGTCAATATGCATTCTCTCAACCTATCTATTATGTCCCTGATACCATGCAGCAGAAATTTGTTTGTAACCCACCTAACAATGACTGCATTATTTATTGCTTTTCAGGGAGAAAACAACAACATTGGATAGGCTTAACCAAGCATAAGCAACTGCCCCCTGCCTCAAATACAACTGAAAAATGTTTAATAAATTAGGAACATCTTCACATCACTGCTGTCACACAGTACTCTCTTGGCCTTTGAAAAAATGTTTGAGTGCACTCTCCACCTGCCAACCCAATATTCCTGTCTGTAGATCCCAAATAGCAACATTGGTTCCCCCCATTTATGTTTACCTTGGTCTCTTCATTTTATTTTATTCTCCCTCACCATTAGAAGTCCCCAACCCCAAGCACATGGATACTTTTTCTTCCTCTTATTCCTTACCATATAACTATTTCAAATCAAAGAACAGAGAAGAAATCTCCAACCACACATCATTTTTATCCTTGTGATTCTACACGTCACCCAGAAGAATGAGATCTTGACCACCATGCAATTATGACTTGACTACAGATATTTTTCTCTTTATCCCCAACTGTAGCCCAGGACTGAGATAGTTTTAAGTACCAATAGAAGAGAATATTTGTAGCTCAGAGTTGAACTATGGGGTCCTTCATACTCTCTGAACTTGGTGGTTTTGGGTTTTTTTGCAGACATTTCATTACTCAATTAGGTAACATCATCAGTGCTAGAAGGGAATTAATGTTCTCTTTGTTTATATACAGGCAGCTTGCCCTGTCAGTGTTGGTGGCAGTAGTGTTGGTAGTTCCTTGACTAGGCCGTTATTTACTATTTGTCTGAGTCAATAGTTCCTTGATTGGGGCATTGTTTGCTGTTTGATAGTAGTATTAATCTGTTTATCTGAATGTTGATTGCTGGCAAGGAAGTGCTAGGATCTTTTTGCTTATCTCTTTTGAATGGTATGTAGATGATGTTTATCTCACTGTTCCTATTGTTAGCTGATTTCTCTGAATACCAGGCTTCCAGGAATTCTCTAAATATCTTTGGAAAACTGAATATGTTGAATAAACAACTTAAAGGAACAAATAAAATTCTTGTTGATGGAAAGGCAAATATATTTGGCTTCATTACATTTATAGAGTTATGATTTTCCAACGTGGGTAGTGCAGCCAGTGCTGGTGGATCTATCTGATGTTTCAATGCAGTACCAAGAAGAACTCTCAGAATGCACAATGATGAGTCACTTAAAACCTTATTCAATATAAAAGGAGTGATGGCATGGCTTTGTGATGAGACAGAAACTAAATACCCAAATTCAACCTACTTTGTAAGAAAACTGCTGTTACTGTTCCCATCTTCATAATTAGCTGAATGTGGCTTTAGTGCTGTAAATGATTTGCTACTGAAGAAAAGAAATCAACAGGATATCACTAAATGAGGAGACTTGAGAATGAAGCTGACTAAATTGGAACCTACCGTATATACTCGAGTATAAGCCAACCCGAATATAAGCCGACCCCCCCCAATTTTACCCCCCAAAAGTGGGAAAACTTATTGACTCGAGTATAAGCCGAGGGTGGGAAATGCAGCGGCTACTGTTAAATTTCAAAATAAAAAAAGACCGGTCAAAAGTGCAAGGACCTGTCAGAAATCACCTTTTTCAGCCCTCTGGGTAGTCCTTTTGTGCATATGGACTATTCAGAGGGCTGAAAAAGTAATTTTTGGCTGGTCCTCGCACTTGTGACCAGTCCTCGAACGTACGACTGTCCTCACATTTTATGTTTTTGCCCTATCTTGTCACCATGGTGAAGAGAAGCAGTTGTGAAATGAGTGACATGGTTGTTAAGAATGCTACAATGGGCATAAATGATGACCAGTCATAAGTGTGAAGACAGGTCAAAAGTGCGAGGACCTGTCAGAAATCACCTTTTTCAGCCCTCTGGGTAGTCCTTTTGTGCATATGGACTACTCAGAGGGCTGAAAAAGTAATTTTTGACTGGTCCTCGCACTTGTGACCAGTCCTCGAACTTACGAACTGTCCTCACATTTTACGTTTTTGCCCTATCTTGTCACTCCCACTCTTTCTCATTCTCTTTCTCTCTCCACCTCTTTCTCTCTCTCTCCCCCACTCTGACTCTCTCATTCTCTCTTTCTCTCTCCCCTCCCCTCCGCTTGCATTCCAGCTGTTGAATTCTTTGAAACCAACTAAAAACTTCGGGGAGTGGGGGAGAGTCCCTGTTGGGAAGAAGGGAAGAAGGGGAAGGAAGGCAGGAAGGCAGGAAGGCAGGAAGGCGAAAGAACGAAAGAAGAATGAAAGAAATCTTTCTTTCTTCTTTCCTTCCTTCTTTCTTTCTTCCTTCTTGCCTTCTTTCTTCCTTCTTTTCTTCTTTCCTTCTTTCCTTCTTTCCTTCTTGCCTTCCTTCCTTCCTTCCTTCTTTTCTTTCCTTCCTTCTTTCCTTCTTTCTTCTTTCCTTCATTTTTTCCTTCCTTCTTTTCTTTCCTTCATCCCAGCAGGGACTTCCCCACCCCCCAAGTTTTAGTTATAGAAAGTGACAGGAACAGCCCGAGGGGATCCCAAAGCAGATTCCCTTGCAGATCTGCTCAGCTCCGGAGAACATCTGACTCTCCTTAGTGCTGGCTAGCCCAGCCGTCTGTGTGCAGGTGTGTGGCTGTGTGTGTCGGTGAGTGTGTATGTGTGCATGAACGTGCAGAGGGGGGGGAAGGCTGAGTGTGGGGGGGAAGCCAGAGGGCCAGAGGGCAGGGGGCGAGAGGGGAACCTTTTTTCTCACCCCCTTTTTTTTCTCCTCCCTTTCCTCGCCCCGAATGGCCGGTGGGCGAGGCTGCTCTGGTTGCCGCGAGGTTGCCCGAAGCGTTCCTTTCCAAGGGGCTTCTCGGCACCCGCACCTCAAATTCAGTTCAGCCGGGGGAGGGAAGTGGGGAGTTGAGGCGGGGTGGGGGACCTGCGCCCCTCTCCCTCTCCCACATTGGAAAGGAACTTTCCGCTTCAGCTCCCCACTTCCGAGAAGCCCCTCGGAAAGGAATGTTTCGGGCAGCCTCGCCCGCCGGCCATTCGGGGCAAGGAAAGGGAGGAGGAAAAAAAGGGGCGAGAAAAAAGTTTCCCAAAGTTTCTTTTTCAGCGAACGCTTTCCCTAACCCTAACCCCGCCCGCTGCCTTCTCTTGTTTCGGTCAGGGGACCGGGCGAGAAAGAACAGGGCGAGAAAAAAGGATGACTTTGGATGTTTCTGGGAGTTGCTGGGAGTTGCTGCTCTCCCTTGCTCTTCCAGTGGCGGCTCTCACCCTTTCTCAGCTTTCTCGCCTGTTAAAACTTTGGGAAACTTTTTTCTCACCCCATTCTTTTTCAGCGAACGCTTCCCCTCCGCGCTCGGAGCAACTCCCAGCAAGAGAAGAGAAGGCAGTGGGTGGGGTTAGGGTTAGGGGAAGCGTTCGCTGAAAAAGAAACTTTGGGAAACTTTTTTCTCACCCCTTTTTTTCCTCCTCCCTTTCCTCACCCCGAACGGCTGGCGGGCGAGGCTGCCCGAAGCGTTCCTTTCCGAGGGGCTTCTCGGAAGTGGGGAGCTGAAGCGGAAAGTTCCTTTCCGATGTGGGAGAGAGAGATGGGCACAGGTCCCCCACCCCACCTCAACTCCCCGCTTCCCTCCCCCGGCTGAACTGAATTTGAGGCGCGGGTGCCGAGAAGCCCCTCAGAAAGGAACACTTCGGGCAGCCTCACGGTGACCGGAGCAGCCTCGCCTGCCGGCCATTCGGGGCGAGGAAAGGGAGGAGGCCCCTGTGGGGGGAAGGAAAGAGCGGGGAGCTGAGGTGGGCTAGGGACGGTGCTGGTATTCTGGGTCAGTACCAGGTAGCTGCGGGCACTTGCCATGGGCCACGCATGACCATGGGATTGTTCGGCTCCTGCTTGCCTGGCAGCAGCTGCTTCTGCTCTTCTTTGTCGCCCGGCACCGACCCCTCTTCAGCACTCGAGCCGCGGCTGCGACCGAGGCCAAATTCTGTGAGTGGGGCGCTCCAGCCGCGGCGGGCGGGCCCGGAAGCCAAAGCGCCCCCGGCATGGCTGGCTGCTCGCTCGCTCGCTGGCAGCACCTTCTGCTCTTCTTTTGACCCTCAGCGGCTCCCAGCAACTCCCAGCAACATGCCACGGCGGCGCTTTGGCTTCCGCTCGTTAGGCATTGGCCGCCTCTCTGCTCAGTTGCTGGGAGCCGCTGAGGGGCAAAAGAGGAGCAGAAGGCGCTGCCGGCGCAAGCCTCCCTGACCCCTACAGCCAAAAAGGGGCACGGGAGAGGGGTGCCGCACCCCCACACACACACCCCATTTTGGCTTTAGCAAGCCTCCCTGCAACCCCGGGAGCCAAAACGGTTGCAGGGAAAAAGGCATTTTTTTCATGACCCGAATATAAGCCGAGGGGGGGGGCGTTTTTCAGCCTGAAAAACGGGCTGAAAAACTCGGCTTATATTCGAGTATATACGGTAATATGAAATCTCTCTGCAGCAGACATCAAGCACTAGGTTCTCACTAACTTAAGTAGACTAAAGCTGCAATCCTACAATATTTTCCCAGGAGTAAGCCCCATTGAAGATAATGGTACTTACTTCTGAGTAGACATGAATAGGATTGCATTGTAAATGTGATCTTGAGGTGAGCTCAAATTGTATTTTGAATTTATTAGGTACCTTTATTTTAATATGTACAGTAATTAGTATGATCAAATATTACAGAAAAAGCTTTCATTAAAATTATTTTATATTTATGCATTTCAATTCTCTATTATATGTTTTGAAACTTTATTTGCTGTTTTTTCATATCTCTTCATACTATTATTTTTTAAGTTCTTCAGTACTTCTACTGTCTTTCGTTCTTTTTTTTTCTCTCTCTTTCATGGATGCCATGTTTTTTGGAACCTTGTTTAAACCAAGTTAATGGCTTTTTAGGCTTCCTCCGCAGGGTAGGAGTTCACTTTTTGAATAGTAAGAAATATACGTCACCGGGGGGGGGGCATCAGAATTTTAGAGATGCTTAGGTGGGGCATAGCTAAAAAAAGGTTGGGAACCACTGATCTAGACTGAAGATACACAGGTCCTTTAAACATTCCCCGTAGTGTTTGGTTTCCTGATTCTTTCACAATTTGCTAGCCCTTCTCTGCACTTGCTTCAATTGTCATTGTCCTTTTTAAATTGAATTACCCAGAACTGGACACAATATTCAAATGACATAATTATGGGAAAAATCAATGGGGGGATGTTCTTGGATTTTAATTAGCTTCCAGCAACTAGGAAATGTTTCTTGCAACACCTAAGAAATAAGGACAACTCTACTACACAGGGATTTGTTGTATAATCTGTGTTACACCTGTATTTGCAATAAAACACATTGCAATCTGTTCACCTAACAATTAAAACCATAGTATTAGAGTTAGTGCTCATATAATAGCACAGATCAACTTATCTTGTAAGATAAGATCTGAAAATAACAAAGGAATGGTATGAGTAGGTGTTGAAAATCACAATGATGCACATAAATGCTAGGGTTGGTACTTTGGATGTCCATCTATTAGGATGTAGCTTTGAAGAACATGATTAGCTAAACAGTTCTATTTCTATACAAATTTAGGTTAATATATTCAGAACAGACAAATATGAGAAAGCAGTATGATGGAGATCTAGAAAAGAATAATCTTGGGCTGCACTAACTGAAGTATTGTGTTACATCAGAAAGTAATGATTTCAAAGTACCACATTTCAGTTATAATCCTCTTCCCTTGATGCTAAGATTTTAACTCTGATTTGAGTCCATGGTTTACCGGTTGCTTTTTCAAAATTGTGCACCCAACTCAGGCTGGATTCATATGGTGCCATCAAAATGCCAGGAGGACTCTTAATTAAACATTCATTATAATTCAAAATAAACAGAATCCAGCTGTTATTATTTATTTCAATGCTGAGAAAAGTTTTAATATGATTATGTATAGATTTCTGAAGAAGACTACGGTTCCTCTGAATTTTCCAAAAGGTTGTACATTCTACGCTATTTCCAGATCATGAATGTTTATGCATGTGTGTTGTCTCTTTGTCATGGGAAATACAACACCGTAAGATTTTGGTTTCCATCGATAAACTCCTTTTACTCATATGTTAAATTCATGTTTACAAATGTGTATTAATTACTAATCATAAAGAATCACTACGTGACATTTGAAAAAAATTATCATAGATATCTTATTTTCCATTGAACATGTCTCGTTGGAACATATACAATTTTAGAACAGGATTAGTAGATATGGTATAACATACTTATGAATCCAGGCCTCTATTCTCTCTAAAATGAAGGGCTAAGATACTAATCAATGATGTTGAGCATATTACTTGGTGTTATGTACTCTAATGGATACAAAGATATTATATTTATCTCTGTTCTCTATATGTGTATCCAAATACTTCTCTGACATTTCATTCTCTGGCCTTGGGGGGGGAAAGCCACATACAGCTCCGTAATGAGAAAAACATCTCTTAATTGGCTTCACACAGAGAAATCTATGGATGACAAAAGAGAGGACTGGTAGAACAGTGGCCTAATTTTCTGATTCCACAATCAGCAAGATTACAAATTGGGTGGCTCTAAAAAGGCTGCAATGTGTTCACCTATCCATTGAAAGCTGGTACAAGATGATGCAATATATTTTCTATTGGATGCCATGTCCTCATGTCATCCTCAAACATTAATCACCCCAGCCTATGCAGATTATATGGAATGAGAGGACAAGCAGAAGAACAAGGCACAGATGACTAGCACATGGGTTTTCTTACCTCTTCTTTGTTCAATCGTCATGTCAGGATTTAATCTCCCACTTTGTGTTGTCTCAGGACTTTTCCTGATTTGCACTTGGCTACAGCACAAACTTGCTTTGACATCATATTTGTTCTGCAGCCCATGAATGAAGCAAACACAAGTCACATGCCAGTCTTTTTTTTTTTAGTTTTTGGGTTTTTATTTTTAAAATATACATCAACATCAATACATGAACAGTGCGGCATCTGGGTATCATTCATTTTGGGACAAGAGGCAATAATGATATTAATAATGCTTGTTACATTAATCAAATTTATGAAATCCTAGTATTAATATATACGTTTGTTTTAAAGTAGTTATTCAATGTTTCAATGTTCCATTTTAATGCCAATCACAATATTATTTGAGCTTACATAGTAATGCCATCTTTTAACCTCTAATCTTTCCCTCTAGTTATTGCTTTTATTGTATAAAAAATAGGTGTGCTAATATTCCCTCTATTTCTTATTTCTACCTCTATTCTGGCTTCTAATCAGGCCATCATTGCTGATCTTAGTGTTGACACACGTTTATATTAAGATATAATCCTTTATTATTGAATTATTGAATATTTCAATGCCCCATTCTAGTGCCAATCACCATATTATTTAAACATACTTAATAATATCATCTTTCGATCTCTAATCTTTCCATCTAGTTATTACTTTATATAAGAGTGTGTATTCTTATTGCTACCTCTATTCTAGTTTTTAATCAGGCCATCATTATACTAAAAAAAAGAAAGAGTGAAAAAATATATTTCCTTTCTACCCATCATCTCTTGCCCATTTTGATACCTCAATTCTTATTCGCTTTTTAACTTGCCTCCCATACTCCTCTCTTGGATCCTTATCTCGACCTACATCTGTGTCTTCACTATTCAGTCTAAACATTTCTCTCATCTCTATCCTCCTATGCTGCCCAGCCTCCAGAGGGTCCTATCTCCCTTTCAAAAGTATCTTCCTGCTTATCTAATTCTATTTCTAAATCTCTCAAAGTACTTTCCCCTTGGTTTATTACATCAGTCATTATTATCTTTATTATCTTCTCCTTCTCATCTTCTTGCTTTATTTGCTGTTTTTTCTGCTCTGTCTTTTCTTCAATTTTTTCTTTTGACTCCTCTCTTTCCTGAATTTTTGGTCTTCATTCATTATTAGTTGCAGGGTCTTTTCTATTTTCCTATTTATGACATGCAATAGGTTCTTTAACTCCGTGTAATTCTTTGTCATAGTGTCCTTAATGCTTTGGAACATCAACCCCATTTCTTTTGAGATTTCACTTATTTCTTCCTGATGGAGCATCTTATTCCAAGCTTATTCAATCAGTTCCATTTAGGTAGTCCAGGAAGCTTTCCAAAAATCAAGTCACTTGACTTGATTTAAGAATTTTCCTTATTCCCACAATTGAGTCTCTAGTAATCATAAAGTAGATAATTATAGAACATTAGGTATCACCACAATCCTTCAAATGTATCTTCTTTATTTCTCTTATCACAAACATTCCCAGGCTTGTAGGGGTATGGTATATTTTCCATTCATCAGTACGGAAATAGGGGTATGGTATATTTTCCATTCATCAGTAAGCTTATGTTTCAGCATTGTTTCAAATGTAACAAATTATTTAATCCAATTTTAATTTAATTTGTAGAAGCAAAGTCAATTATTCAAGTAGATAGTTTCAGCATTTTAAAATGCCTTTCCAAAACAATGCCTACCCAGTTTGAAAGTCCAATTTTCTATGTTTTAAAAAGTCTTTAGTTTTTCTCCCTTTAGTTCCTTTCTTTCGGGTTTAAGGGTTTTCTCTATATAATTGTTCGGCACTTTAACAAACAGTTCAAAGAGTCTCTTCTCCTGGATTTTCTCTTTTTTTTTTCCTTTTTAAAGTTAGGGTCTAAATAAAAAAGGAATCTTCTCACCCAGCTCTAGTCACGGTCCATCTACACCACTCCTGCACTTTCTTTGTTGCCTCAGCTGTCCCAGCTCCTCGGCAGCCATAATGGCTGCCTCTTCTCCTCATTGTGGATAAGAGGGAAAAAGCCCTGAGTCGAGCAGAAGAGTTGTGGCTCCCCGTGACCTACAGGCACCCCCTCTTTTCTTCACCACCCCTACAGGGTGGCTTTAGCTCTTTTTGGAGCCCTCCAACTGGGAGAACTTGGTGTAGGAGTGTGGAGACCTACTCCCTGGGTCGGATCTCGCCACAACATCAGCTGGAAGTCATTACATGCCAGTCTTAAAGTAGTATTTTCCCCTTTGTTTTAACCCAACTGAGGGCAGCATCAAAATATATTTTTAAAAAACTCAGGCTTTGTCAGCAGTACATTGGAGGGAGGTTTGGTGGCCGCTGTGATGGAAAGAGGACAGGAAATAGCTTTGAAAGGCAGGAGGAAGAGTTGCTGCCAAGATCAGATAGTTGAGGCTTGAGCCCAACTTTAAAAAATTCTGTCAGACAATTTTTATTGGAACAGCTTTAATAACAGAATCTTACAAGTCAGAATGTGCTTCTCTCTGGTTCACATGACAATAAAAAGAGAGAGGGAGAAGCACATTCTGACTTGTAAGATTCTGTTATTAAAGCTGTTCCAATAAAAATTGTCTGACAGAATTTTTTAAAGTTGGGCTCAAGCCTCAACTATCTGATCTTGGCAGCAACTCTTCCTCCTGCCTTTCAAAGCTATTTCCTGTCCTCTTTCCATCACAGCGGCCACCAAACCTCCCTCCAATGTACTGCTGACAAAGCCTGAGTTTTTTAAAAATATATTTTGATGCTGCCCTCAGTTGGGTTAAAACAAAGGGGAAAATACTACTTTAAGACTGGCATGTAATGACTTCCAGCTGATGTTGTGGCGAGATCCGACCCAGGGAGTAGGTCTCCACACTCCTACACCAAGTTCTCCCAGTTGGAGGGCTCCAAAAAGAGCTAAAGCCACCCTGTAGAGGTGGTGAAGAAAAGAGGGGTGCCTGTAGGTCACGGGGAGCCACAACTCTTCTGCTCGACTCAGGGCTTTTTCCCTCTTATCCACAATGAGGAGAAGAGCTGGGACAGCCGAGGCAACAAAGAAAGTGCAGGAGTGGTGTAGATGGACTGTGACTAGAGCTGGGTGAGAAGATTCCTTTTTTATTTAGACCCTAACTTTAAAAAAAAAAAGAGAGAGAGAAAATCCAGGAGAAGAGACTCTTTGAACTGTTTGTTAAAGTGCTGAACAATTATATAGAGAAAACCCTTAAACCTGAAAGAAAGAAACTAAGGGGAGAAAAACTAAAGACTTTTTAAAACGTAGAAAATTGGACTTTCAAACTGGGTAGGCATTGTTTTGGAAAGGCATTTTAAAATGCTGGAACTATCTACTTGAATAACTGATTTTGCTTCTACAAATTGCTTCTCATCAGGGACGAGCTGAGGATTTTGTCCTGTATCTGTATGATAAAATCACTCAGATTCGGCAAGGCTTGGCCTCTGACTGTGTAGGTCTGGATGCGATGATTGAGGCAGGTCTTGAGAGTGTTATCTGGGAAGAGTTTGATCCTGTGGCTCCCGAGGATGTGGACAGGATTCTGGGACAGCTGAATGTGACCACATATTTATTGGACCCGTGTCCCTCCTGGTTGGTGCTGGCTTCCCTGGAGGTTACACGAGGCTGGCTCCAGAGAATTATTAATGCTTCTTTGAGTGAGGTTGTCCTGCTTGAAAGAAGTGGTGGTGAGGCCCCTCCTCAAGAAGCCCTCTCTGGATCCGGCTGTTTTGGTTACTTATTGTCCAGTCTTCAACCTTTGTTTTATTGCAAAGATTGTTGAGAGTGTGGTGGCGCGGCAGCTTCCACAGTACCTGGATGAAGCTGTCTATCTAGATCCAGTCTGGCTTCAGACCTGGGTACAGCATGGAAATGGCATTGGTCGCGTTGGTGGATGATCTCTGGAGGGCTCGGGATAGGGGTTGTTCCTTTATCATGCTCCTGTTAGATCTCTCAGCGGCTTTTGATACCATCGACCATGGTATCATGTTGCGCTGGTTGGAGGGGTTGGGGGTGGGGGGGCACCGTTTTGTGGTGGTTCTCCTCCTATCTCTCTGACCGGCCGCAATCTGTGTTGGCAGGGGGGCAGCGGTCAACCCCGAGGCACCTTGTTTGTGGGGTGCTGCAAGGGTTGGTCCTCTTGCCCCCTTCTGTTCAACATTTATGTAAAGCCGCTGGGTGAGATCATCCATGGCTTTGGGGTGGAGTTCCATCAGTACACTGATGACACCCAGCTATACATCTCCACCCCAGGCCACCCCAACGATGCCCTTGAAGTGATGTCCCGGTGCCTGGAGGCCATGCGGGCCTGGATGGGGAGAAACAGGCTCCGACTCAACCTTTCCAAGACCGAGTGGCTGCGGCTTCCAGTGTCCCGATATAGCCAGCTGGTGCCATTGCTGGTTATTGGGGGCGAGTCACTGGCCCCCACGGAGAGGGCTCGCAACTTGGGCGTCCTCCTGGACGCACGGCTGTCTTTAGAAGAGCATATGATGGCTGTGGCCAGGAGGGCTTTTTATCAGGTTTGCCTGATACACCAGTTGCGCCTCTTTCTGGATCGGGACTCCCTACGCACGGTCACTCAAGCACTCGTCACTTCCTGCCTGGACTACTGTAATGCTCTCTACAAGGGGCTCCCCTTGGGGTGCACCCGGAGGCTCCGGCTAGTCCAGAATGTGGCCGCACGGGGGATTATAGGAGCGACAGGGAGCTCCCATGTGACACCTCTCCTGCGTGAGTTGCACTGGCTCCCAATGGTCTTCTGGGTGCACTTCAAGGTGTTGGTGACCACCTTTAAAGCGCTCCATGGCTTAGGGCCTGGATATCTACAAGACTGCCTTTTCCCGCCAATTGCCTCCCACCGGCCAGTACGCTCACACAGAGAGGGCCTCCCAGGATGCCGTCAGCCAGACAATGTCAGCTGGCGACCCCCAGGGGGAGAGCCTTCTCTGTGGCCCCTCTGGAACGACCTACCCCCAAAGATACGCACGATACCGGACCTCCGGACTTTTCGTTGGGCCCTTAAAACTCACTTATTTCATCTAGCCAGGCTGGCTTGATCCCATCCTTTGGTTTTAATTTGAAATTAATTTTAACTGGGTTGTTTTAAATTGTGGGCTAAAATTATTTAATATCTTTTAAACTGTTTTAATTTTTGTATGCTATGTTTTTATCTTGGCTGTTCACCACCCTGAATCCTGCTGGAGAAGGGTGGTATAAAAATCAAATAAATAAATAAATAAATAAATAAATAAATAAATAAATAAATAAATAAA
>WNWU01000352.1:0-12019 GCA_012654045.1 Ptyas mucosa | reverse complement strand
AATTGTCAAAGTCCAGTCCGAAGAAATCCAAAAAGAGATTCTAACAGGGTTCTAGAAACACGATATGACTTCCAAGCTTTTCAATTTGTCTGTCACAAGTCCTGAATAGCCGACACACCCCCTTTTATCCCTTGTGAGGTGTGGTCCAGTGACTCAGCTCAATCTATGGCCCGCTCACGCCTCTTTCTCTGCTGCAGGTGCTTATCCTTCTGACGCTGTCTGGGATCCAACCAAAACTCATCCCCCTCGCTCTCTATCTGCGGCTGCTTCGAAGTGCTTTGTTCCTGGCATATCTCTTGGCCTTCAGAGAAAATCTGAGGCATTGCCAGAGAGGAGGGTCCTGGAGAGGAAGGCCTTGCCAAATCCTCTCCTTCACCTTTTGAGTCCTCTCCCTCTGTTAGGACAGGCTTGGGGGTCAGAGTCACAACAGTCTGTAAACTGCTTAGAGAGGGCTGTAAAACACTGTGAAGCAGTATGTAAGTCTAAGTGCTCTTGCTATTGCTACTTTAAAAGGGAAGCAGCTTTGTAATGTTTTATGTGGTCCAAAGGAAAACTTTCCGGACCTAATAGTCAGATATTTTTTCTTTATCACAATTTTATTCTATTTTAATAAATCTAAAAGAATTAAAAATTGATAAAACTTTTAGAATAAATTTTATTCTAAATTTGAATAGGAATAGGTTATCATACTTTATGCATATTAATAGAGCCATGAGGATGCACCCACTGGCTGTCACTTAATGCTTAAACCTTTTCTCAGTTTCATTCCTCAAGACTTTATTAAGTATGAAAGTCTTTTATAACAATGTCATATTCCAGAAGCAAAAGTGAAGAACTAAACAGTGTCTGTCAGTAGTTGTTGTGGTCCACCAGCAGCCTGCGGACCTGGCAGAGGGGTCAGACAGTGAGGAGGCTGAGGAGGACAATGGGCCAGTCCTGGAGTCAGGGGAAGGCCTGGATGAGGGCTCTGCGTCAGAGGCACAGATGGGGCCAGGGCCATCTGGGAGCAATGTGCGGACTCTGGAGCCTCCAGAGGCGAATAGCAGAGAGGCAGAGGAACAGGAGGAGCATCCTAGTGCATGCATGCGAAGAGCTGCCAGAAGGCAAGAGCAGCTAAAGCAAAATGGACAGCTCAGGAGTAAGGCCAGGAGATGATTGGCCCCACCCATAAGGCTTAAAAGAGCAGCAACGGTTCTTGGGATCTTTGTAGGAAAGCAACGTTGCTACATTTGCCTCTTGTCTTGCTACATTTGTTTCATCTCGACGTCTCTTGCTTCTCAACTTTTGCTAAGAAAAGCCTTTGGCAGGGTGCCAAAGAAGACAAAGGTTGGTGATAAGGCTGAAGAACTGTTTATGAAGAATTTGTTTTGGACTTAATTTGTCCAAATTAAGCTGAGAATGAAGTAATTCTCAGCTATTCTAATAAAATATGTTTGTCTACGACTGATTGTGTCTGGTAATAACTACTTGGGCCTAGGTCACAAAGTTGTATCTCCTGCATCTATCCATGCAACTGTTTGGAACTTGTTAGAAATTTCATATTTCCTTAAATGAAACCCAGAGAATACTTAGCTAATGTTCTTGTTGACCACCATTTTCCATGGATGGCTATTCCTAACAGGTTCTCTTTGGTATTCCTTGTGTTTTTTTGCTTAGTCTCTGCCTCAGTCCAAATGTGTGGAAAATTGTCATCCTGGATTTGTCAAGCAGGCTCGAGAAGGAGAGCCAGTTTTCTGCTATGACTGCATTGCTTGTCCAGATGGGACCATCTCCACTCAGGAAGGTGGGTGATATCACAGAAAAAGGCACTGGATTCATCCGGAGCATTTATCCAGAGCACTTTGATCAATGTGTATGTTAAAATAGACATATATAAGCCTGACTGTTTTCTTGTTAATTTTCAACCTGCCCAATTTCTTCCGTAATGGGAGGAATTTGAAAAAGATGTTGAAGGAACAGGTAGGAAGAGATAGCAGCAGTGGTGGAATTCAGCTGGTCCAGGCCAGTTCGGGCAAACCATTAGTTAAATTACTGGCTGGCTTTGCCCCTTCCTGCCTCACCCTTTCCAGGAGTCCCCACACACCCCATTTTGATTCCCAGGTAGTTCAGGGAGGCCTCCTAGGCCCAAAATGGGCTGCGGTATGTGTGTGTGGGTGGGTGTAGCCCATTTTTGCTCCCAGGGGGTGCAGGAGGCCAAGTGCTGCCTGTCACACACCCTGGCCACGCCCACCCTGGCCACACCCACCCAGCCAGTCATTAGGGCAGAGAACTGGTTGTTAAATTATTTGAATCCCACCACTGGATAGCAGGACATTGTGAATTGGGTTAAGTTACTTCTGCCAGAGGAAAATCAGCCTGACACCTAGTCAGCCTGACTAGGTGGCTCGGTGGCTAAGACACTGAGCTTGTCGATCAGAAAGGTCAGCAGTTCGGCAGTTCCAATCCGTAGTACAGGTCTCCTGCGTGAGCAGGGGGTTGGACTAGATGACCTCCAAGGTCCCTTCCAACCCTGTTACTGTTTAAAAGAAATCTCTCTTCTATTTGGCAATTTGGAAGTATCCTTACATGTTTATCTTTGTTAGGAACATCTTTGTAACTTGAATGTTTGGGGATCAATTGATTTTGGTTCATCCACACAACTTTACATTACAAACAAAAAGATATATCAATCAATCATTTAATTAGTCAATTTTTATGGAGATCCTAGAGCCACATCAGCAGAAATAGCTATTTGAATGTGTGATCGTGGGAGAGACATTACGTTCAAGGGACAAAAGAAAATGAAATGGAAGACTCCACAGAAAATCCATCAAGAGGACATTAGTGTGGGTGATACTAAATTTTCCATTAATGGGGATAAAATCAGCCTCTTTCCTTTCCAGGGCTCTATCTATTTTATGGATTAAGAGGTAAAACACAAATATTGTTTATAGCCCAATTCAACAGTCCCATGATCAGTATAACCATCATCATCAATTCCATGTTTGGATTTCAACTTGACTTTATCATGTCTTCTTGCTGTTCAAATTTTCTTCGTTTCTATTTCACTATTTACTGTAATAACCACCAACAAAAAAGACTTATAATTGTGGATCTGAAAAGATTTCAGTTTGGAAGTATCCTTCCATGTTTGCCTTTATTAGGAAGATTTGGATTTTTTGATACTTGAGGACTGGCTTCAGATCATTTGTTCTTGCTCATGCTAATCAACTTTACCTTAAGGCCAAAGGTTGCATCAATCAATCAATCAATCAAGCATCAGTCAATCAAACTTTATTAAAACAACGTACTTTACTGTATTCTACATGAGGATGCTCCTGAATAAGGTCCAGAATGGAATAGCATGCACATTGTTGGGTTTCCCTATATTTACCCCCTATTACAGGGGTGTCAAACTTGATTTAGTTGAGGGCCATATCAGGGTTGTGTTTGACCTTGGGGGGCCGAGGTTGGTGTGGCTGGGGCGGGTATTGCCAGCATGATGTCACTCATGTTGGGGGGCACCTGTAGTGGCCTGAGCACTCTGCCAGTGAAAATGGGCTCTCGAGCTCCGTTTTCAGATGGGATGACCTCCTGTAACCCTCTGACAGTGAAAACGGAGCTCAGGGAGGCCACGCAGAGTTTTAGCGACTCCGTTGTCACTGGCAGAGGCACCATGGCCAGTCCTTCGCTGTTTCCAGGGAAGCCCCGCGGGCCAGATCTAAACACACCACAGGCCAGATCCAAGGGTGGGCTGCTGGGGGTTTGCAGGGGTTCAGGAGAACCTCTAGCTAAGATTCTGTGCAGTTCGGAAAACCCCCAAATCCCACTCCTGGCTGGCCACACTCACCCCTCCCCTCCCAGGAGTCTCTACGCAGCCCATTTTGGATGCAGGTAAGTGCAGGGCTTGGGGAAGGCGAAAAACAGGCATACTGGAAGTTCAGCCATGGTGCAGGAGGCTGAATAGGCCACACCTACATGTCAACTCCTGCCCAGCATCCGAGCAGAGAACCCCTTGCTAAAATTTTTGAAGGCCACCCCTCGCCGGATCCAGCCACCAGGCTTTGAGTTTGACACCGCTGCCCTATGTGTCAGCTGCATAGGATCCCACTGTCTTTCCAACTGCATTTCAATTCACATTAAAGCGCCGCTTTGCATAGAACCAGGGTATCAGCGGGACTAACTCCTCCTGAGGATGTCTGCTTAGTCCCACAATATATGGTGTATACAACAGGCATGCTACAGGTGCTTTCATAAAACATTGCTACCTTGTGGGTCCTTGGAAGGCAACATTTTCTGTTGCAGCTCCTGCCCTACAGAACATCCTCCTTCCAAGAGGCTTCCATCTTCCTAAATTTCTAGAGACCTGATTCTTCTTTCAACTATTGGGATTATGGGAGGTCAGTGCAGGATAAGAACATGGTGTGTTGCCACAGTGAAGGGTGACAGTGGTGCCAGGTATTTTTTTTGGGTGGGGGGAATATTTAGTTATTGGTTTTGTTGTTGTATATATTGGCCGGCTTTGTTTGGTTGGGCTTTAAGCAGACCTAAATTGGTTTAAGATGGGCAACCAGACAAATGTTACATATTTTCACCATTTGCTATGGTTTTCCTGTTTCTCAGCATCATCTGTCATCCAAAGAAGATATTTCTTGAAAAATAAAAAGAGATATAAAAGAAATCTTGCTTTCTGTTTTCTCAGATGCTGAAAAATGCACCCAGTGCCCAGATGATCAATTTCCAAATGAGAGCAGAGTCCAATGTATCCCCAAAAGAATAAGCTTCCTGTCCTTGGAGGAACATCTGGGCATCATCCTGGCTTCCTTTGCTTTACTCTTGTTTCTAGCCACAGGCCTTGTTTTAATCATATTCATTAAATACCTAGAAACTCCCATTGTCAAAGCCAACAACCGGGACCTCTCCTTCATCCTCTTGGTCTCCCTCATACTCTGCTTCTTGTCCTCCATTTTCTTCATTGGACGACCAAGGAAAGCCACCTGTCTTCTCCGACAAACAGTGTTCAGCATTGTCTTCTCAGTAGCCGTGTCTTCTGTGTTGGCTAAAACAATCACAGTCGTGCTGGCCTTTCTGGCAACAAAACCAGGGAACAGTGTGAGAAGATGGTTGGGGAAGAGCTTAGCCAACTCCATCATCCTTTCTTGTTCTGGTGTCCAAACTTTCATCTGTGCATTGTGGCTGGGAGTTTCTCCCCCATTTCCTGATTCTGACCTGCACTCCCAGCCAGAAGTGATCATCCTTCAATGCAATGAAGGCTCAGTCACCATGTTTTATGTTGTCCTTGGATATATGGGTTTCCTAGCTGCCATTTGCTTCACTGTAGCTTTCCTAGCCAGGAATCTGCCTGGGGCCTTCAATGAAGCCAAGCTGATCACCTTCAGCATGCTGGTCTTCTGCAGTGTCTGGGTCTCCTTTGTGCCCACCTACCTGAGCACCAAAGGGAAATACATGGTGGCCGTTCAGCTCTTCACCATCTTGGCCTCGGGTGCGGGACTCCTGGGCTGCATCTTCTTCCCCAAATGCTACATTATCATCCTGAGACCAGAGCTAAATACTAAGGAACATTTAATGATAAAAATAGGAAAATGATAATGAAAGTGTTTCTTAGATTTGTACCATTTAATTATTGATTGCAATTATTATTGACTTGTATGCTTCCTTTGCATTTAATTGACAATTAGGGTTATTTAAAACCAAAGCTAATAAAAACATTAAGAGTGTCAGATTAATCAAATGAAAATCCAAAATAATTTCAAACATAAACAAGTGATTGATAATTAATATTTGTGTTTTAAATTATTTGTTGTCCTCCTTTTCCTCAGAACATTCTGATGAGCTAATACATATATTAAATGACAAATAATATCTTTCTACTAAATATTCTATGTCTTTGAATATTAATTAATTTACATATCTTAAACTGTTGGTAGTCATCCCTTTTCTCATCACTTAGGTTAAGCCATATTTGATTTAGGGAACCTTCCGGAATGGACACATGTGAGCTACAACCTGGTTTTTAGAGTGCTGTAAACATGGCAGGGTCCTTCAAAGTTAGTTAGGAAGGTCTTTCATGGTTCTTTGGGACATGGTATTTTCATTCCTTTGAGGTTTGGATCAGTGGTGAAATGATTTTTTTTTACTACCGGTTTTGTGGGTGTGGTTTGGTGGGTGGGCAGGGGAAGGATACTGCAAAATCTCCATTCCCATCCTACTCCTGGGGGAAAGATATTGCAAAATCTCCATATCCACCCCACTCTGGGGCCAGCCAGAGGTGCTATTTGCTGGTTCTCCAAAGTACTCAAAATTTCTGCTACTGGTTCTCCAGAACCTGTCAGAACCTGCTGGATTGCACCCCTGGTTTGGATAGTACTTGGGGTGGGTGGGGGAGGTTAATCAGGATAATGTGATGTCGTAACAGCTCTAACTGGGATTGGTATTCCTTTTCTTTCTTCTGATTTTTTTTAAAATTTTATTTATATGCCGCCCTTCTCCGGAGACTCAGGGCGGCTTACAATGCGTACAATGCAGAAGGATTTGCTCCTTCTCAGCAACCTCCATTCATTTAAGCTCCAAATCAAGTTCTATCCTTCTTGTGGATGTTTTTTTTTTAAAGTATTCACCAGATTTTCCAGCTTTGGCCCATCATCCAGGACTCCACTGAATACTTAAAAAGAACCCTCCAATTCTTCTCATCTGTGCATAGTAAATTACACACCCATAGTACACATCCATTTTATTTCCAGCTCTGCATATAAATATTTCAGTAGTGTTGATTGAAAATTGATGCCTGGATCCATCAGGATCTCATATTATTATTTTTTTTTATTATTTATTTATTTATTTATTTATTTATTTTATTTGTCAAACATGTATAAGATAACAGATATAAGTATAAACATGATTATGAATACATGAAATGGATACAGATAAATGGGGACAGTAGGACAGGGAGGGTAGGCACGTTGGTGCACTTATGCATGCCCCCTTTACGGCCCTCTTAGGAATGGGATGAGGTGCACAATAGACAGTCTAAGGTTAAAGTTATGGGGGTTTGGGGATGTAACCCCAGTATCAGGTAGTGCATTCCAGGCATTGACCACTCTGTTGCTGTAGTCGTATTTCCTGCAGTCGAGTTTGGAGCAGTTTGCCTTAAGTTTGTATCTATAGTGTCCTCATATATTGTTGCGGTTGAAGCTGATGTAGTCATTGACAGGTAGGACGTTGTAGCAGATAATTTTGTGCACTACGCTTAGGTCAGACCATAGGCGGTGTAGTTATGCCTTTCTTCTGAAGATTTTTACCAGCTCCTCTGCTATATGTTTAGCAATCACATTTGTTAATGAAACTGCTTTCGGGTACTTAATGACACAGTCACAGACAATCATAATATACTCATTGCTTTTAGCAGATCGTGGCAAGGGGCATACAATATCCCTGGCTATTTTAGAAAAGGAAATGTGGTCTGAAAGTCCTCTTTCCATGGCAACTTTGGCTTTGGCAACTTTTGGCTCCCGTTTTGGCTTTAGCAACTGACACATAGGGGAAGATTGATAGTGTTGGGCCAACTCTCCACAGATCCCTAGCCAATAGAATCAATCCAAAATTCTGTAAGTGGTCCTATCCCTGAGGAGCTATCTAATAAACTGAAATTCCATGTAGATAAAAGTAAAGTTTTAGACTTAATCAAGAAAAACCAACTGTCAGGTATAGATTAGATGAAAGAGGGATGAGAAGAATCTTGGAGTCCAAGTGGACAATCTCTTAAATATGAGCCAACACTGTGGAGCAGCTGCCAAAAAAGCCAATGCAATCCTAGGCTGCATGAATAGAGGGATAGAATCAAGATCTAGTAGAGTGTTAGTACTCCTTTACAAATAAGATTATTATTAAGTGGTCTCAATGACCACTTTTGTAATACTGCATTTAGTTTTGGTCACCACAATATTAAAGAGATGTTGAGACCTTAGAAAGAAGAGTAACTAAGATGATTAGGGGACTGGATTAGGGGACTGGAGGCTAAAACATACAAAGAATAGTTGCAAGAATTGTGTGGGTCTGGATGGGGAGTGTGCGGGTCTGGATGGGGAGAAACAGGCTCAGACTCAACCCTTCCAAGAC
Source organism: Ptyas mucosa (assembly GCA_012654045.1). Taxonomy (NCBI): domain Eukaryota; kingdom Metazoa; phylum Chordata; class Lepidosauria; order Squamata; family Colubridae; genus Ptyas; species Ptyas mucosa. Next base: position 3,904 of record WNWU01000352.1, on the reverse strand, counting down.
TGAGTGGCTGTGGCTCCCGGCGTCCCAATATAGTCAGCTGGTGCCATCGCTGACTATTGGGGGTGAATCTTTGCCCCCCACAGAGAGGGCTCGCAATCTGGGTATCCTCCTGGACTCACGGCTGTCTTTAGAAGAGCATATGACGGCCATGGCCAGGGGGGCCTTCTATCAGGTCCTCCTGATTTGCCAGTTGCAGCCCTTTCTGGATTGGGACGCCTGGCGCACAGTCACTCATGCCCTTGTCACCTCCCGGTTGGACTACTGTAATGCTCTCTACATGGGGCTCCCCTTGAAGAGCACTCGGAGGCTCCAACTGGTCCAGAATGCGGCCGCACGGGTGGTTATGGGCGCAACCCGATGTGCCCACGTGACACCCCTCCTGCGCGAGCTGCACTGGCTCCCAGTGGTCTTCCGAGTGTGATTCAAGGTGTTGGTCACCACCTTTAAAGTGCTCCATGGCATAGGACCTGGGTACCTTCGAGACTGACTTCTGCCACCAATAGCCTCCCACCGGCCAGTTCGCTCTCACAGAGAGGGTCTCCTCAGGGTGCCATCGGCCAAGCTATGCTGGCTGGCGACACCCAGGGGGAGGGCCTTCTCTGTGGGAGCCCCAGCCCTATGGAATGAACTGCCCCCGGAAATGCGTAAGATCTCCGACCTCCGGGTATTTCGCTGTGCACTTAAGACCCTGTTGTTCTGCCAAGCTGGGTTATCAATATCATAATTTTAAATCAGGTGTTTTAATTTTTGGGGTCTTAAATTGAGCCAAATTATTTAATAATTTTAATTATTTTAATTGATGTTTGTCTTGTGCTTTTAATAGGCTGTACACCACCATGAGTCCTTCATGAGAAGGGCAGTATAGAAATAAAATAATAATAATAATAATAATAATAATAATAATAATAATAATAATTATTATTATTATTATTATTATTATTATTATTATTATTATTATTATTATTTGGGTTTGTCTAGTCTAGAGAAAAGAAGGACCAAGAGAGACATGCTAACACTGTTCCAATATGCTACAAAGATGAGGGGGTTCTTACATTTCAGAACAGGCTTTCTTATTCTCCTCTCTCCCTCTGCATCTACCTTTCTACTATCCTCTGACTTTTGTGCTGCCATGTAGTTCTTGGCTTGTTTCACCAATACAATAAATACAGTCATACATTTGGCCCACCGGCCATGAGTTTGACACCCCTGATGTAGTGTTACTACCTATTTATACTGCACAGGTAAGACCACACTTGGAATACTGAATCCAGTTTTTGTCATTGTGATATACAGAAAAGATGCTGAGATTCTAGGAAGAGTCCAGAATGATGCCACAAAGACGATTGGATGGCTGGAGACAATTGGATGAACAGTTGCAGGAACTTGCATGTCTGATCTACCAAAGAGACAGACTAGGCTGTTCCAATATTTCAGGGGCTACCACAAAGAAGATAGAGACAATCAGTTCTCCTAAGCACTTAAGGTAAAATAGAAGTATCAGATGGAAGCTAATCAAAGAGAGAACCAACTTAGAACTAATGAGAAATTCCCCCTGACTTGATGCATATAGGGACTCCCAACCACACCTACCAACCAATATTTTGGGAAGGGTTTACACACAGAGGAGGGAAGGCCAAAGGAAATGATAACATTCAACAATGATCACAGTCCAGAAGCTATCACTTTCCAGCCTCTTAGTTGGCTGTTATCCAACAGTTGACATTTCCAGAACTCATGAGAAATGAAATTTCACTTCGGGCACAAGGAATTTTAAAATCAGCTCCAATTTAGGATGGAAATATGGAGATCTAATAGAAAAGAAAATCACAAAAAGACCCTACCCTTAATGTCAGAAAGGGTTCAAGGATAGTGATTGCCTCCAGGAAGGACTAGAGTTATGTCATCAATGTAGAGTTTAATCAAACACCATAGCTCTGGGTGACCTTCCCCAGAAGTCTCTGGAGACAAGACATCACAATGAAGGGCAGCAGAAGTCAATTCCCTAGGTGTTGAACTCTTTTCCTCCAGCATCCCTTTCTGGACATGTCCTGACAGGAAGGATCACAACACCCTCAGGAATGTATTTGTGATTTTTCGCTTACATGTGTTCTCCAACTGACCCTCTGCACTTGGAGTCTTGGAAGAATTTCAGGATCCCCAGAGTTGAAATTATTTCTCACTCTAATTATCACCATCCCGGTCTTTGAGACATTTTCTGCTATAGTGACTGTCTTTGATGTTAACATCAGATTAAATCAACAAGAAAGGAAACTTTCATCAGAAAAGGATAAATGTCATAGCTCACTCTCTGTATGGCAGATGTTTTGGGACAAGCAGAGATTGAACTCTTGAATGTACCTTTCTCTCTTTTTCAGGTGAAGATTGGTTTGTCTGTGTCTGAATCAGGAAACTGAGAGGGCCTTGAATTCTCCTAATTCTTCTTGTTCTTGTTTAGAAACAGGAAAGGGATTGATTCAGTCCTATAAATGATGGATCTTCTGCTTCTAATGCTGCTGGTGTCTCAGGCAGTCCCTGAGAAGCTTAGAATGAAATGCCCGCTGAATTTTGAGATCCGGGATGAGGAAAAACCCTGGAACTATTACAGGCCAGGAGATCATCTCATTGCTGCAATCACCACGGAAACAATGTCTAATGACATTGTAATTTTAGGTAAAAGTAGGACATTGCCTTTCAACGTGGCTCCTTCTAGTGAGTCTCGCTAGTAAGTTATTCACTGCGATGGATTTGCATTCCCTCCATTTGCAATTCTAACACTATTTCACCTACTCTTATATTATAGGATTTACCTAATTTCTTGAATCATTTTGATTTTCATGGCTTTTCTCTTTTGTTTTCTTTTGTGAAATGTACTCGAATTCAAACATGTGGAAAATAAAACTTGAAACAAGTTCAGATTACTTATGCTTTTCCTTCTAATACTATATTAGTATTATGCTTTTCCTTCTAATACTACCATTTCCATTCATCACGGGGATACTGAGTTTGGTTAAAAGTAGTGACTGAAAGGGTTGCAGATGCCTCTGACCAGCCCATTTCCATATTTATATAACTACTCATTGATAATCAATGCTTGATCCTTTGAGGAATAGGGAATGATTTCTTTTTACAGTTGCTTTTCCGGGTCAGTTATGGTACATCCTCTTCATTTTATGATGGTTCAACTTTAATGATTGAATGCTTTTGAATACAGGTTACTGGGCAGATGAATATTAGGACTTCTACAAACAGGGACATGGTGGCTCAGTAGCTAAGATGCTGAGCTTGTCTATCAAAACATCGGCAGTTTAGCGGTTCGAATCCCTACTGCCACGTAACGGTGTGAGCTCCCAGTTACTTGTAAAAAATGCTTTGGTGGGAAGGTAACATTTAGTCATGCTGGCCAGATGACCACAGAGATGTCTTCAGAGAGCGCTGGCTCTCCGGCTTTGAAACAGAGATGAGCACCGCCCCTTAGAGTCAGGAATGACTAGCACATATGTGCGAGGAGAACCTTTACCTTTTTATAAATAATGATGTATTTATGACTTGTAACTGCGATGGAGGACTATCTCCATCCCATCTTCTCAATGCTCATAAAAATTACCTACCAATGTGTGGCTATCATGGGTCCTTGGCTTTGGATCTGTATTGGCTTAAGACACAGGAGACTTGTGGAGACAAAGAGTGTTAAGTTGAAAAAAAATGATTTTGTTGTTGGTGATGATGATGGTAATAACATGAACATTTTTTACAGTACAGGACTTTATTTTAAATTGCTAACCCTGGCTTTCGCCATTCAAACAGTCAACAAGAATCCTGACCTTCTACCCAATCTCACACTTGGCTACAACCTGCATGACAACTATTTCAGTACCCTTGGCACTTCAGATGCTTTGTTGGACAT
>WNWU01000351.1:0-35252 GCA_012654045.1 Ptyas mucosa | reverse complement strand
CAGGTCTGTAAAGCATAAAACGATGATGTTGTTCCATAAGTGTTGGGACAGATTCGCTTAGCAAGCACTTCCCGCATGATTTTGGTGGCAGCCACCAGTGGCCTCATTCAGTTTGTGGCCCCTTGGAATCTGGTGGCCGCTTCTGTCATTGCACCACGTGGCCGTGTGACAAAGGGATTCGTTCTGCTTCCCTCTGGCTGTTTGTGCAGCATTGCAGAAAACTCTGGAGCTCCAGCGAAGGAGAAGTTTCAGGTGGGGGTCAACAACAGTGATTTCGTTTCTTTATTTCATTTTCCGAGTGCAGAACATCTTACACTGAAAGGAGAAAATGTGCTATTTAAAATTGGCCTATTGATCTAAATTTAAAAAAATCAAAAACTATATAACAAATATAAAAATTAAACACAGAAGGAGTTTAAAACCCTTATGTGACATTATACAGGTCATCCTCATTCAAAGTTACAAAGGCACTGAAAAATGTGATTTATGACCGTTTTTCACACTTACAACCATTGCAGCATTCCCACGGGCAAGTGGTCAAAATTCGGGCCCTTGGCAACTGGCTCATATTTGTGATGATTGCAATGTCCTGGGGTCATGTGATCCCTTTTGTGACCTTCCAACAAGCCAGGTCAAGGGGGAAGATTCATTTAACAACCATGTCATTAAGAGTGGGGGGCATGGATCCAGTTCACAGGTGGTCACAACTACATCCCATGGACTCTTTCGACATCCTTGGGATCAACCGGATCAAACTGTTCCTAAATTACTGCGTAAGTCCTTTCCCCAGCCTTCTCCATAGGATCCACACCATGCTTGGCCTCCAACTGGGAAGAGATCCAAGCAATTTTATCAACCAGAATTCCTCTGTGAGGCCTGAAGGAAAACCTACATGTGGTCCTTACCCAGAAGGTTCCAGATCATCTTTTAAAAGGCCACGGATGTCACTTGGTGTTATAAGAAATGCAAAAAGAATGGAGAAATATTGACCTTCTGCAGCTTGTACCGCCATGAGGTAGGCCTTAACAGAAGCTCCAGCTCAGATATGTCAAACACAAGGCCCCTCCCACCCCAGTCCACACACAGGAGGGGACGAGAGCACAGGGTCCAACAGTGTCTGGCAGTAGTCACAGCCCATCCTGGGCAGGTGGGTCCAAGCACTGGGACTGCCAGGTTGGCCCTCCAAGCAGAAGGTGGAGGCAGAGCCATGGGGGGAGGCACCTGATCAGACCTCCTGAATGCACCAGGTGGCTGCCCACTCACTCACCCACTCTGTCCCACCATTTGTTTTCACTTGCCCACGGCCATCCCAGCTGGGACAGGGCAGACGGCTGTGTGGCCCCCTTGCAGACCAAATCATGCCTTCCCCCATGCATCTGCTTCCACCTGCTGTTGCTGCCACCTTGGGGCTCAGCCCATGCAGTCAAAAGCGCTTCCTCCAACTCCACCAGAAACGTGGGATGAGCCTCCCACCCACTTCCCCACCCGCAATGGCACCAGTATATGGGAAGGGCAGGGAGACCCATCCCCAAGAGGCAGCTGGGACTCCCCTCCCTACTTAATAGCAATTGTGCATGCTCCAAGATGGTGGTGCTTGCCTGAATCACGGCTTGAGGATGGGGTCTTTTTATCCCCGTTGGTCTTCCAGGGGTTTGTTTTGACATCTGCGACCCCGTGGCCCGGCTAGGGGAGCTCTCAGTCAGTCGGCTGGGGGGGGGGGTTGCCCCCCAGGACATCGCGGTCACAGCTGGGAGAAGAGCGTGGTGGTGGCGGTATCGGCAGCGTCAGCGAGATTCCGGAAGGCGGATCCCACCGCCCGCATCGGCTGGGCGTCGGTGGCGTCAGCGTCCTGAGCAGGAGGCTCTCTGAGGCTGGAGCGGCATCAACCAATGATCTGCTGGGGCCATTGCTGCTCGGCATCCCCCTCAGGCCCCGGGGGTTTCTTCTGGATGCCTTGGGATTGCTGGATTCCCTTGTGAGTTCTGGGACGCTGCTAGAACTTTTTGGTCTGGCAGCAGTAGCAGCAAAGGAAACGGCAATTTTTGGCTGCAGCTGCTACAGCCGAAATGGTGGCCGCCCGGCGATGGTAGGGAGGGGAATGTCCGCTGCTAGCTTTGTCAGCCTGGCTGCTGCAGACGATGGGATCACCAAGATCAGACAACAAGAAAATGAGGCAAACAAACATTCACGGTCCGGGATTGGCTAGGACTTGTAGAAAGGCTGCCCAGTGGATGGGACAGCCCCCCCGTAAATTCTGGGAGGCCTCCATCGTGATTATGGAGACTGGGGGTGGGGGTTTACTTCTTCCCCCTATTTTCTATCATTCCCCTTGGGACTCTGTCTATCTCGGATCGGCTGATGCTTTACCGACTCTCTGACATCAAAACTATGGCTCATTTCCATCTGAGCCTTTTGACTCCCTTATACCTAAACTATGGCTTATTTCCACCTGAGCCACCCCTCCCCCCAGTCGTTTGGGGAATTGTCATTTACGCAGGGGTTGCTATGGGAGCCAGTGTATCTTTCCATCTCACCAGCAGAGGGGACTGACCACCAGACCAACCACCGTGAGAGGGCGGTTTTGGACTTTAATCCCCTTGGACTGTGCTCGATAGCCAGCACTGGTTTACTACTGCCTTTTCACCATTAGAGGGGACTGACCATCTGACTGTGAGAGGGCGGTTGGATTATATTCCCCTTGAACTGTGTCTACTTGGCAAGAGACCCTGCCCACTGTTGTGAGGGGACAGTGGTCTGGGACTTGGATTTTGGATGCCCCCATCGTATTTGCGTTCCCCTGGACCTTTTTATCTTCTATCTAGACCTGGGGATATGGTCACTTATCCTCTTGAGGCAATATGTATTCGGCAGCTGAACTTCTTGGCCTGCGAGATTCCCCCCTCTCGCAGGATTGGCCTCCTATTCTATCAAGGGCATACCTCGATGACGGGTTTTGGAACCCCGAGAGGTGGCATGCGGCCAAGAGGGTGCTAAGGGGTTTTTTTAAATTGTTATTAACTAAATTTTTAAGGGGTTCTGGGGAGGAGGAGGGTAGGGAGGGGAGGGGAGGGGGAGGGGCAGGCCTGGCAAGGAAGCATGACATGGGAGGAGGGGATCCTGTGGTCGAGAGGGGAGCCAGAGGTTGTCTGGATAGCGCCTGGAACATCACTACCATGAGTGGGAGGGGTAGATATGGCAGGAGCAGGGGGCCATATTGAGTTAGGGGAGTGCACACCCGCTGCTTACGAGTGGTGGTGCGCTCCGGCCCCTAAGGTTCCACCGGTTCCCCAGGTTGCACAGACCCTCAGGGCCTGGTCCTTCGGCTGATGTTATGCAATGCCAGGTCCGTAGTAAATAAAGCCCCCCTCATTTGTGATCTTATTTACGAGGGGGGAGCAGACCTGGCAGGTATTACGGAGACCTGGTTGGGCCGGGGGGGGGGTTCCCCTCGTGGAAATGTGCCCACCAGGTTTCCTTGCATTCCATCGGCCAAGGCCACAGGGCAGGGGTGAGGGAGTAGCGGTTGTTATCAAAGAAGGTCTGAGACCGAGGGAGGCCACAGTTCCTCAGACGGCTGCCTGTGAGTCCCTCTTTGTGAAGTGGGGTCATGGGGTTCAGATGGGTTGGCTGATCACGTACCTGGCTCCCTGCCATGTAGCAACAGCCCTACCCGAGCTTCTCGATGTTATTGCCACGGTGGTGGTTGAAACCCCTAGACTTATGGTCATGGGGGATTTCAACCTTCCATCTGTGGGTGAGACGTCGGAGGTGGCTCGGGAGTTCATGGCTTCCATGACAGCTATGGACCTGACCCAGCTAATTCATGGCCCTACCCACACGGGGGGAAACACACTGGATCTGATTTTCGTCTCTGGACAGTGGTTGAGTGATCTTGAGATAGGGGACTTAGTCATCGAGCCCTTGCCATGGTCAGATCACTCTCTCCTTCGTCTCAACTTTCAAACCGCTGCACCCCACCGCAGGGAGGCGGAGCCTGTTAGTTGGTTCCGCCCCAGGTGCCTGATGGAACCTGATAGGTTCCAGATGGAGCTTGGGCCATTTCCTGAGGCTCTGGCACACGCCTCGACTGGAGACCTAGTGGCCGCCTGGGACAGGGCGGCCGCGGGTGCTCTGGATCGGGTCGTGCCTTTGCGGCCTCTGACCAGGTGCCAATCTCAATTGGCTCCTTGGTTCTCTGAGGAGCTGAGGGAGTTGAAGCGCCGGAAAAGACGCCTAGAGAGTAGTTGGAGAGCCAGTCGTTCTGAATCTGACCGGACACTACTGAGATCCCATATTAGGAATTACTTAGTGGCGATAAAAGCAGCCAAATGTAACTATTTTGCTGCTCTTATTGCATCATCAGATAATCGCCCAGCCGCCCTCTTCAGGGTCCCTACTTCATCAGGAAGCGCGGGAGGACCCCTTGGAGGGTAGAGCCGAGGATTTTGTTCAGTATCTGTATGATAAAATCACTCAGATTCAGGAAGATCTGGACTCCGACTGGGTAGTCTCGGGGGGAGGGACAGGGGCAGGTCTTGTGAATGTTATCTGGACTGGGTTTGATCCTGTGACCCCTGAGGACATGGACAGGATTCTGGGCAGGCTGAACGCGACCACTTGTTTATTGGACCCGTGCCCCTGCTGGCTAGTACTGGCTTCCTGGGAGGTGACACGCGGCTGGCTCCAGGGGATTATAAATGCTTCGTTGGGTGAGGGTGACTTTCCTGCCACCTTAAAAGAGGCGGTGGTGAGCCCTCTCCTCAAGAAGCCTTCCCTGGACCCGGCAATGTTGATAAATTATTGTCCGGTCTCCAACCTTCGCTTTCTGGCGAAGGTTGTTGAGAGTGTGGTTGCGCAACAGCTTCCCCAGCACCTGGATGAAACAACGTATCTGGATCTGTTCCAGTCGGGCTTCAGACCCGGGTACAGCATGGAAACGGCATTGGTCGTGTTGGTTGATGATCTCTGGAGGGCTCGGGACAGGGGGTGCTCCTCTGTCCTGGTACTGTTAGATCTCTCAGCGGCTTTTGATACCATCGACCATGGTATCATGCTGCACCGGTTGGAAGAGTTAGGGGTGGGAGGCACTGTGTTGCAGTGGTTCTCCTCCTTTCTCTCCGACCGGTCACAGTCGGTGTTGACAGGGGGGCAGAGGTCAACTCCGAGGCCCCTCATATGCGGGGTGCCACAAGGGTCGGTCCTCTCGCCCCTCCTGTTCAACATTTATGTGAAGCCACTGGGCGAGATCATCCGTGGTTTTGGGGTGAGATATCATCAGTACGCTGATGACACCCAGCTGTACATCTCCACCCCAGACCACCCCAACGATGCCCTTGAAATGATGTCCCGGTGCCTGGAGGCCGTGCGGATCTGGATGGGGAGGAACAGGCTCAGGCTCAACCCATCCAAGACCGAGTGGCTGTGGTTTCCGATGTCCTGATATAGTCAGTTGACGCCTTCGCTGACTATCGGGGGTGAGTCATTGGCCCCTGCAGAGAGGGCGCGCAACTTGGGCGTCCTCCTGGATTCACGGCTGTCTTTAGATGAGCATTTGATGGCCGTGACCGGGAGGATTTTTCATCAGGTTCGCCTGATTCGCCAGTTGCATCCCTTTCTGGATCAGGACTCGTTACACACGGTCACTCACGCCCTCGTCACCTCTCGCCTGGACTATTGTAATGCTCTCTACATGGGGCTCCCCTTGAGGAGCACCCAGAGGCTCCAACTGGCGCAGAGTGCAGCCACGCGGGTGGTGATGGGAGCGACGTGGCACTCCCATATTACTCCTCTCCTGCACGAGCTGCACTGGCTCCCGGTGGTCTTCCAGGTGCGCTTCAAGGTGTTGGTTACCACCTTTAAAGCGCTCCATGGCTTCGGACCCAGGTACTTAAGGGACCGCCTACTACCACCAATAGCCTCCCACCGACCGGTACGCTCCCATAGAGAGGGGCTCCTCCGGGTGCCATCAGCCAAACAATGTCAGCTGGCGGCCCCCAGGGGGAGAGCCTTCTCTGTGGGGGCACCCACTATGTGGAACGAGCTCCCCCCGGAGTTACGGAGAATCCCGGATCTTCGTGCCTTCCGCCATGAGCTAAAAACTTTCCTGTTTCACCAGGCGGGCCTGGCCTAATTCTTCCCTTTGTCCCCTTCTTTTATAAAAATAATTTAAAAATTTTAAATTGTAAATATTGTAATATTTGGGGTTTTAATATTTTAGAATTGGGATTTTAAATAATTGGGGCCATTGTTTAATTCGGTTTTATTTGGCTTTTAAATTTTGTATGTATGTTTTTTAACTTTTGGCTGTTCACCGCCCTGAGTCCCCTTGGGGAGAAGGGCGGTATATAAATCTAAATAAATAAATAAATAAATACTCTGCCTTGCCTGAGCCCAGCCCCAGAGCTGACCTACATGCCCTACACCAGTGTACATTGAGACCCCATAACCAGGCCACCCCTTCCTCATCCCCTGCCTCGCCTTCAAGCAGTGTCACCAGCAGTAGCAGAGCCCTCCAGCAGGAGCCCCACTGTCCCTCAGCCCTTCCCCCCATTCAAGGAAGCCCAGACTGGGCAAGAGCCTTGGATAGTACAGTGGTCTAAAGCCCTGTTATTAACATCAGCTGCCTGCAATTATTGCAGGTTCGAATCTCACCAAGGCTCAAGGTTGACTCAGCCTTCCATCCTTTCTAAGGTAGGTAAATTGAGGACCCAGTTTGTGGGGGCAATAAGCTGACTTTGTATAAATATACAAAAAGTATGAAGGTTATTGCTTAGTGCATTGTAAGCCGCCCTGAGTCTCCGGAGAAGGGCGGCATATAAATCAAATTAAAAAAAAAAAAGGAGAGAGAGCACAACACAGCAGCCTGGAGCAGGGGGCAAGTGAGCCCAGGCATCCCCTCAGGGAAATGGGGCAGGGCTGTGGAATCCTGGTGCCCTGGGAGCTCAAAGGTCAGATGACTCATGCTGCCATCTGTACCCCCCGTGTGGCCTACGAGGGTCAGTGAGTCTCCTCCAGTGGATCAGCCTGGTCCCAACCCCCAACATTAGGGACATCAAGCTCACCATGCCCACCCTGGTCACACCCACCCACCCATCCACAACCACACAGCCATACCATACCCAGCTCCCCTCAGGGCAACAACAATCCTGATCTGACCCTCAGTGAAATGGAGTTTGACACCCCTACTCCAGCTCATGTTCAGTCAGATTCATCTCTCATGTAACTTCAGCAGAGTTTTGAATGTCTCTTGACCCTTTTCAGCTCCCTCAATTGAATCATGGCGCATGTTGGAAACAATGAACCAAGAGAGGTTGCATGCAAGTGATCCTATCCAAGGCCTCAGTAGCTTATTCTTATTCCTGGCATGGAAGGACCATGCAGCAGAGCCTGGGGTATAATCCTCAATTCCCTTTGGAACCCCATCAGCCACTAAGAGTGGACTGGTCAAAGAGATCCAGCCTCCCTGCAGAGAGGGGCAGCATAAAAGAATCTCAAAGTCATCAGGCCATGATCTGGTCAGCACAAAGATGAAAAGGACAGCTCCTCCTCAGATCAGATTGGAAGTGGTCAGTTTTGAGTTGAGTCAAGAATGTTGGTGGCCATGATGAGATGCCACTAAGGCCTGACCCTGGGATGGCAATAGACTTCTCTCAAGACTATAAGCCTGGGGAACCCCACAGTCAACTGAGAAATGCCCTACAGAAATTCAGACATGGAGGTTGCTGTGCAGCAAGAAGGTTTGGTACAGTAGTATTGATTCCAATTGGTCCTGTGAATGAATCTTCAAGAAAAGAATTTCAGACCTGGCAATTTGGGGAGCAGCACCCCGAAAGACCAAAAGAGACACCAGGTTGACAATTCCTACCCTTTGACTACAGCAACAGAAATTTGCAAGTCTTGCCCCAAAATTGCAGTTAATATCCTGAGATTCTTCCTCAAATTACATTTATGCCTTGTGCCACTATTCCTAAGTAGCACTTGTATTATCTGACCCAACTAGGGCATAAGCCAAAATCCATCTTGTGTGCAGGGGTCACTTTCATGTAGGTCAACAACACAACTTCCCCATGACTCCATCTGCTCTGTGAATTACAAGATACACAAAGATGTTTTCCATTCTGCTGTATGAAGAGAAGCTGTTGCTAAGGGGATAGGACAATGGCTTTTCCCTGCAATTATCAGAAGAACAGTCATTCTTCATGTATCCCCTGTGGATTTCCAGACACAAAGATCTTCCAGGATAAAACTTGCTTTAAAGAATATCTCTGAGTTCACCAAATGGGGGGCAGATCGTGTCACCATAGCCTGTCTTGCAAACAGAGCTCACTCCTGGGTTGGAAGAGACTCATGTGCCTTTGTTTCCTCTATGGTCACAGTCCAAACTCAGGTAAGAGGAAGCATAGTTGCTATAAATTTGTCCTGTTGCCATCCAGGTGGCACAGGTGGTGTCTGATCTGCTAAAGATCCAGTGAGATTTCAGGAGAAACCTTCAAATCAGTTTCTGCATAAATCTTGACTTCTGTTCTAGGACGGAAGGTGAGAAGACTGAGGGGGCAGGAGTCATGCTACTTCTGATGCTGATGCTCTTCTGGCTCCTGGCTCCAGCTACAGCAAAGAGGCTGCAAACCATGTGTGTGTTCAGGGATTATATCCAGTTACAGGAAAGCTACTACAGGCCTGGTGATCTCATTATTGGTGGGAATTTGCCCTTGGGAGCCACGTACAGTTCTATTTTCCAAGACTTTAATGAAGTGAATCATATTTCCGCTACTTTTGTGTAAGTTTCAACTGGATGGGAAACATGCAGATAATTATTATCTTTACTTGACATTCAGGGACTTTTTTCAAAAAATACTTCTTTTACTATTTGTACTGTCCTGGTGTCGTTCACATTTTGTGCTTTTCTCCAGAGAGTAGCAAGCTCTTCAAATAGGCTGGAATTCTCAATCTCTTCATCAGGAAAATGATAAACAACAAAAATGAAGAAGGAAGCTGTGCTGGAATAGTGAGGAAGGGAAATTATAATTATCTGATCAGTAACTTGGTATAGAAAATTCAAATAAAAACTCAGCACTCTTCAAGTGTTCAGGAGTTACAAAGATCCCTCTCAGTTTTGGAATTGGCATTGTTCATGAATAATGGCTTTCAGTAAATCTATAAGGTGACCCCCACTGTAGTTCTGTGCTCAGCAATTTTTATCACATCTGAAGAAGCTGCTCCAAGAGAGACCTGAAATAATTACGTTGAAAGGGGAGCAGTTGGAAAGGAAAGGAAAGGAAAGCCTCTGCAACAGAGTAAATATGGCAGGGATGGTAGAGAGTATAAAACAGTCCATGGTATCTATGGAAAGGCTTCTTTCCTTTCTCACAAAGACATCCAAGTTTATCCAAGGGAAATCCTTTTAAAAAAATCCAAATCCAATGAAATTTGGGAGTTTCTGCCCGCAAAGGTCCCCCCAAACAGTGAAGCAAATTCTACAGCCATGCACAAGTTTTCCTGTAATATTTGCCAATGTTTTGCTCACTACAGACGCATCTCCAGTTACTACCAGCAGTTCCTTGCATTGATGTTTGCTGTCTCTGAAGTCAATAAGGATTTTCTTCTGCTCCCCAACATCACCTTTGGCTTCCACATCTATGGCCATTTCCAGACTGAGATATTTATTTCCTTAAACAGCCTCTCCATGCTCTCCTCACGAGGCCAAGTGGTTCCAGGTTACAAATGTCACCAGCAGGACACTCTGCTCTCCGTCATTGGGGATCTCATCTCCAAATCCTCAAGGCAGATGGCCTCCATCTTCAGTACCTTTAAGGTTCCACAGGTAAGAGAGCTCCACTGGATACAATATGGAATAGACAAAGATCAAAACACACACATAAGCCAAGAGGAAATCAAAGGTAGTTTGGGGGAGGCACATCATTAGTGTGTGACTCTGTTTATTCTTCATAAAAGGGTATCAGGTTGTTGGTTTCTTCTCTTGTCTTCTGACATATCACAATCAGTCAAGATGTGTAAGTGGTGGATCTCCCTAAGAAGGGAAGGAGAGGAAGCTTGCCACTGAGAGTCAGTCAGCCTGACTGGTGGAGCAAAAGCCACACAATGGTGACTCCTAAAGTTGCCATAAGACTTTACTTTGTCTTTGAAAGATGAATCTCATTGTTTTCCAGCTCGGGGTTGGCTTTGAGTTCTCTCAGGGAGAGAGAGGAGTTTATCCTTCCTTCTTCCGGATTAATCCCAAGGAATCTCCTCAGTATGTGGGTTTAGTCCAGCTGCTCCTGCATTTCCAGTGGAACTGGGTTGGGCTTTTTGCCCCTGAAGATGACAGGGGAGAACGTTTCATCTCAACTCTGACGCCAATGCTCCAGGAGAAGGAGATCTGCCTGGCCTTCACGGAAAGTTTAAAATTAGATGATCTTCAGATTGGAATAGAAAAAATGGTTCTCAAGTTACAGACTTGGACAAAAATTGAAGTGATTATTCTGTTTGGAGACTATGGTTGTAGTAATACTGTACAGACACTTTTAGCTTACCATGAAAAGTTGAGCAACACAACATTTCAGAATGTTTGGATCTTAACCTCCCATTGGAAACTTAGACTGTATGAATCTGAATACACATTGCTATTGCTAAAGTCTTTCCATGGAGCCTTGCATTTTAGGGACCACACCGGGGATGTCTCCGAATTCAGCCATTTCCTCCTGTCTTTAGACCCCTTGAACCCACAAGAAGATATATTTCTCCCAGGATTGTGGGAACATGCCTTTCTTTGCAAACTCCACAAACCAGGCAAGATCCCTCCAAAGGGGGAAAAACAATGCACAGGAAAGGAGAATCTGCAGAATCTGCCAAATTACATTTTTGAAACAAACATGACAGGTGAAAGTTACAATATCTACAATGCCATTTATGCTGTGGCACACGCTTTACATGCAATGTATGGATCCAGAGCCCAACTGACCATGATGAGGTTTGGAAAGAGGATCTCCAATGTCCAATCATGGCAGGTAATTTCCTTCAATTACTGATTAAATATCTGCATGTTATTATATCAATCCATATTCAAAAGGATTATTAGAAAAATGTGAATTAAGAATAATGTTTTGTTGGAAGAGTTTAGAGAGTGGGGGGGGGGAAGAGAAACAAACAAAGGAGCTGTCCATAAGACCCATTGTTGTTGTTGTTGTTTTATAAATAATTTTTATTAAACAATTTTTTCTTTAAAAACAACCTAAAAAACAACCACAAATATATAAAAACAAAACAAAACACAGCAAACAATATATACCATCTAAGGTCATTTTACAGCTTTCTGTATCGGCATAAGTAGTTCTCTATTCTATCATGTCTATTTACTTCTTGATAGTAGTATAATAATGTTACATCAACGTATATATTAACACATATAGTAGTATTCATTATTCTTGTCTACCAATTTATATTCATTTATATTTACATCTCTTTGTTTAATGTTTTTCAATTAACCAATTTAGGTTTCATCAGTACTAAGTTAAACATTTCCTGTTTTGGTTTCTATTTTCAAACCACCTGTACATTTTATTCCATACTTCATAATAGGCCAAAGTATTTGAGTTTCATCTTCAGGATCCGGCCTTTTAAAGAGCGGTCAGGGTCGATCTCCTCTAGGACTGACTGGTTTGATCACCTTGCAGTCCAAGGGACTCACAGGAGTCTTCTCCAGCACCATACTTCAAAGGCCTCAATTCTCTGGTGCTCAGCCTTTCTTATGGTCCAACTTTCACAGCCACACATTGCAACTGGGAAAACCAGAGCCTTAACTATATGCACTTTTGGTGGCAGGGTGATGTCTTTGGTTTTTAGCAAGTTATCTAGATTTGCCATAGCTTTCCTCCCCAGGAGCAAGCGTCTTTTAATTTCTTGGCTGCAGCCCCCATCTGCGGTCTTCTTGGAGCACAGGAAAATAAAATCTATCACTACCTCCATTTCTTCCCCATCTATTTGACAGGAATTGAGAGGGCCAGATGCTATGATCTTAGTTTTCTTAATGTTCAGTTTCAAGCCAACTTTTGCACTCTCTTCCTTCACGCTCATCAAGAGGCTCTGTAGTTCCTCTTCACTTTCTGCCATTAGAGTGGTATATTCTACATATCTGAGGTTGTTGATATTTCTCCCAACAATCTTAATTCCATCTTATGATTCATCTAGCCCTGCCTTTCTCATGATATGCTCCAATTTTGAACCAATCAGTGGTTCCATGTCCAGTTCTCACTGTTGCTTCTTGACCCGCATATAGGTTTCTCAAGAGACAAATAAGATGGTCTGGTACTCCCATCTCTTTAAGAACTTGCCACAATTTGTTGTGATCCATGCAATCCAAGGCGTTAGCATAGACAATAAAGCAGAAGAAGATGTTTTTCTGGAACTCCCTAGCTGAATCTCCATGATCCAGTCTATGTTGGCAATTTGATCTCTAGTTCCTCTGTCTCTTCGAAAACCTGCCTGTACTTCTGGTAGTTCTCGATCCACTTACTGCTGGAGCCTAGCTTGTAGGATTTTGAGCAGAACTTTACTAGCATGTGAAATGAGTGCAATGGTGTGATAGTTTGAACATTCTTTGGCATTGCCCTTCTTTGGCATTGGAATGTAAACTGACTTTTTCCAATCCTGCAGCCACTGTTGAGTTTTCCAAATTTGCTGACAGATTGAGTGTAGCACTTTTACTGTGTTCTCTTTTAAGATTTTGAATAGGTCAGCTGGAATACTGTCACCTCCACTATCTTTGTTCAGATTTACTAAGGTCCATTTGACTTCACATTCCAGGGTGTTTGGCTCGAGATCAGAGACCATGCCATCATAGTTATCAGGATGTTAAGCTCATTCTTGTATAGTTCCTCTGTGTAATTTTGCCATCTCTTCTTAATCTCGTCTGCCTCTGTTAGGTCTCTGCTCATCTTTGCATGAAACGTTCCCTTAATATCTCCAATTTTCTGACATTGCCTTTCATTTCCCTTCTTTCCTCAGCTATTTATTGAGCTTCCTCAGAGAACCATTTTGCTTTCTTGAATTTCTTTTTCTTAGCGATGGTTTTAGTTGCTACCTCTTGTACAATGTTGCAAACCTCCGTCCATAGATCCTCAGGCACTCTGTCTATGAGATCTAATTCCTTAAATCTATTTGTCACCTCTACTGTATATTCATCATCAGATTTAGTTCATGCCTGAGTAGCCTAGTGCTTTCCCCTACTTTCTTTAATTTAAGCTTGAATTTTGCATTGAGAAGCTCATGATCTGAGCCACAGTCAGCTTTTGGTCTTGTTTTTACTGACTGTAAAGAGCTTCTCCATCTTTGGCTGCAGAGCACATAGTCAATCTGATTTCTGTGTTGACCGTCTGGTGATGTCCATGTGTAGAGTCATCTATTGGGTTGTTGGAAAGGAATGTTTGCTATGACCATCCTATTCTCTTGACAAAATTCTATCAGCCTGCGCCCTGCTTCATTTTGTACTCCAAGGCCAAACTTGCCTGTTATTGCAGTTATCTTTTGGCTTCCTACTTTCGCATTCCAATCCCCCATGATGATAAGGACATCATTTTTTGGTACTAATTCTATAACGTGCTGTAGGGCTTCACAGAACAGGTCAACTTCATCCTCTTCAGCACAGTGGTTGGGACATAGACTTGGACTGCTGTGATGTTGAATGGGTTGCCTTGGATTCAAACTGAGATCATTCTGTCATTTTGGAGATTGAATCCCAGTATTGCTTTTCCTACACTTTTATTGACTATGAAGGCTACTCCATTTCTTCTGAGGGATTCTTGCCCACAGTAGTAAACCTGATGGTCATCTGAATTAAATTCACCCATTTCTGTCCATTTTAGTTTGCTGATTCCTAAGATGTCGATGTTCAGTCTTGTTATCTCTTGTTTGACCACATCCAGCTTTCCTTGGTTCATGGATCTTACAGTCCAGGTTCCTATGGAGAAAAAATCTTTTCAGCATCAGACTTTCCTTTCACCACCAGATACATCCATAGCTGAGCGTCCTTTTGGCTTTGGCCCAGTCACTTCATTCTTTCTGGCACTACCAGTACTAGCCCCCTGCTCTTCCCCAGTACCATATTGGACACCTTCTGACCTGAGGGACTCATCTTCCAGCATCATATCTTTCTGCCTTTTGGTACTACTGTCCAAGGGGTTTTCAATGCAAAGATACTCGAGAGGGTTGCCATTTCCTTCTCCAGTGGATCATGTTTTCTCAGAGCTCTCTGCTATGACCTGTCCATCTTGGGTGGCCCTGCATGGCATAGCTCATAGCTTCATTGAGCTACGCAAGCCCCTTTGCCACAACAAGGCAATAATCCATAAAGAGGGCCATAACCGAAGCTCTAACTAAATAGTCCTAAAGGTCTCTTTTATTTCAGATTCTTCCCTATTTGAGGAATATGCAGTTCAACAACAGTGCTGGAGATGAAGTCTCCATCTCAGAAGATGGACTGGGATCTGCTCGTTATGATCTTTTGAATTGGGTTCTCCTCCCCAATCGATCCTTTGTTCCCATGAAAATTGGGCAAGTAAATCCTAAGGCTGCCCCAGGCCAAGATTTCACCATTAATTCTGATGGAATCATCTGGGCCACAAAGGTGAGCTGCAAGGAAATGTTGTAAGTGCAGGGAAAGAGTCATTCTCTTCCTGAGATGCAGAACATCTTCCTAACTTGAAAAATAATCAGTTGAATCAGAAATTATGGCATTTGGTGAAAAATCTGCTTTGCACATAACACCTTTGAGGTCAGATTTATGTCATTCCACAAAGAATTAGGCTTGGGAATGACTTCTGCTTGAAACATAGGATGTAATTAAAGCAACAGTGATTTCCATGAATGACTTCCTCTCAGTTGTATCCTGGCAGTTCTTTCTTTTAGAAATTCTCTTGTCCCATCACAAGACTTCCTCTGCAGGCTGAGTCTCCAGTTTCAATCTCCCACATCCATGGGTGTGTCAGGAATGCCCCTGGCCTGAATCCCTCAGGACTCTTCTTGATTTCTGAAAAACAGTGGTAATAGGTTTCTTTAGAAGAGAATCTGAACATAGAAGAAGGAATAAGGAAGGGAAATAGGAATGGGGGAAAGAATGAATGCAGCAGGTTTATTTATTTATTTATTAGTTCAATTATATATAAGGTTCATTGCTTAGGTCATCTCAAGTGTTTTTCTTTTCTCTTTCAGACCATCCCCTTTGCCAGGTGTGGCATGAAGAGATGCCATGCAGGAGAGAGGAGAAGAGTTCCAGAAGGAGAGCAGGTTTGCTGCTACCAATGTGGTGCTTGTCCAGAAGGAACCATTTCTAATCAGACAGGTAGAGCAGACTTCAAATGTTAATCTTCCAGGATCACAGAAGACATTCATTAAGTCATTTAATGTTATTGTTGTCATTTTTGATAAGGGTGACATGAAATCGTATCTTTCAGGAAAACCTTTCAGTTTACAGATCTAAACTGCCCCGGCCACAGAGGCCACCTTTCCCGATCCTCAGCAGTTCCATGCAGGATATCTTTAGGGCAGAATTGATGAATGTCCAATTTGCATTTCCACTCCTACTCTAACATCTAATTGCAAAAACCGCCTTTCAATCTTTTCCGAGGAAGTGGGGTATGCAGACCAAGCTTTAATTTTTATTATTCAGAATATGCTCCTTCTGTCAGTACTATCAACCTCTGAGGAAATTGACCTGCCAGGGAAAAAGGACATTCATCTATCTATGTCTCTCTGATAGAGCAGGGGGGAGCAAAAAACGTCTGAATGAACAGATTTGACGTATAAAGCAGAGAGATTAAGGCAGGGATGTTATACACACAAACAAAACAGCAGCCTTTCTGGATAACAGATCTGTTGTTCTTCTGTGGGTTCCATTATAAAAGAGGAGAAAAAACAGGCAGGAATCTCAAACTGAAAGTCTCATCAGTCATGGAAGTGCACAGTGAATGGACAGCTGGAACTGAACAAATCCTTGTCTCTGGCTAATCTATCCCCAGGATCATCATAAATGGAGGATGGTTTGCCCTTTTTGATGCCACATAAATTCTATAGGGAGTTCTTTCATCTTTCCCTTTGTAGATAGGCTAATAGCAGAAAGAGGAAATCATATCACCTCTGTAGGAGGGATAATGCATATGGCAGATACCCCTGAAATTCTTAGTCAAACACTCTTGATTTCAGATGCAGCTCACTGTGAACCCTGCCCAGAAGACCAATTTCCCAACAAGGACAAGGACCAATGTATTGCCAAGAAGATCCACTTCCTTGCCTATCAAGACATCCTGGGATACATTTTAGTTTTTCTTGCTCTCTTTTTCTCTCTGATCACTTCTGCAGTCCTGGTGATTTTCTATAAACATCATGACACACCGATTGTCAAGGCCAACAACCGAGATCTCACTTACATCCTGCTGGTCTCCCTCCTGCTCTGCTTCCTCTGCTCCTTCCTCTTCATTGGTCAACCAGGGAAGATCACCTGTCTCTTACAACAATCTGCCTTTGCCATTCTCTTTTCCCTGGCAGTTTCTGCTGTGTTGGCAAAAACTGTCATGGTAGTTCTTGCCTTCATGGCTACCAAACCAGGGAACAAGACAAGGAAACTCTTAGGAAAACCTCTGACCAACTCCATTGTCATAGCCTGTCCCCTGATCCAAGCCCTTCTTTGTGCCACCTGGCTGGGAACCTCTCCTCCGTTTCCCAGCTGTGACTTTCACTCCTTGTTTGGAGAAATCATCTTGGAATGCAAGGAAGGCTCAGTTTTAATGTTTTACACTGTGCTTGCCTACCTAGGTTTTCTGGCCTTCATCAGTTTCACAGTGGCATTTCTAGCTAGGAAATTGCCTGATAGTTTTAATGAAGCCAAGTTCATTACTTTTAGCATGCTGGTCTTTTGCAGTGTTTGGATCACTTTCCTTCCTACCTACCTGAGCACCAAAGGGAAATCCATGGTGGCCGTGGAGATCTTCTCCATTTTGGCCTCTGGAGCTGCTCTTTTGGCTTGTATCTTTTTTCCCAAATGCTACATTATTCTGCTGAGGCCCCATCTTAATTGTAGAGAAAATATAGTAAGAAACAAGAATTTCTAACTAATGGAAATATTGGCCTCATTTATATTTGTGTTTCAGGCATATTTAGAATCTGATTCTTTTTTTAAAAAAAAGGTTGACAAAAAGGAGGAACTTGTTCATTAAATAATTCCTTCTCAAGTTCTACAACTGGTTCCATGTCTCATAGATCTCTATTGTTACACTTCCATTCTGGTGGGAGGGGGAGGCTTGTGTGAGATTCTTTGTGCAGGATTTCATTTCCTTTGCTTTGCTGTACCTTGTGGGAAATAGGGAGGGGGAAAGGAATGTGCTTTGAGCCATCTGCTTTATCTCACCATTGGAGAAAGCGAAATTGAAGCACCTGGGAATTGACAGTTATCACCATCTCTACCTGAGATTCTCAAAACATCTACACACTTTGGGATTGGCTGAATGTTGAACTGGATGTTGGGAGGGGCTTTGCTTGTAGCAGTTTAGCCTAATGCTTTGAGTGGGAAACATCAGATCCTGCCTACATTTCCTTTGCTATCACTGTCTTTCAATAAAAGTTCCCTTTCAAATGATAATTGTTTCAAGAGTTCTGCTTTCCTGAGAAGACTGGCGAGGCAGGACCTTACATTACAATTTACTTGTGGTCAGCAACCATCATCCAGTCTTTGTTTATCATGTTTTCAAAGTGTCCTCAGTGATGTCCAGAGCCCTTGTTCATTAAGATGTGTTTATTATTACAAGGAGAGAATTTTCTCATTTTATTCCTTTTAATTTAGTTCATTTTTAAGTTAGTATTTTAAAGGGATGGGTTCAGTATTAGTATTTTTAAGCAAATATGGTTGTTTACTTAGATATCTGAGGCATTATAGAATTGCCAATCATTATTCTATGATTTTTGAAATGGTAGAGTTTAAATCTCTCTCACATCCAGATCTGCTATACTTCCTTGTCAATGTCAGGCAGAATTTTCCTGAGATGGAAGTATGGAGGGAAGTATTTCCCTCAAAGTATGTCATAAGTATGCAGTATTTTAATAATCTCTCATGATATTTCATCTCTTGGACATCCATGGTAAAGGATGGTGGTCTATGAGATCTTTGTGCACAGAGAGTCTGCAGAGGAATAATTTGATCCAGGATCACAATATAATTTTCTTAAGGAGGATATGTTACTAGCAATGTCATCCAGGGCATGAGAGTCATTCCAGTTCCTAGCTAAAGTCAGGAGGCATCTGTCAATCACCTAGTCCAGTGACATGTAGTTATTTAAAGGTGATAACCAGCACCTTGAATGGTGCCTTGGAGGAACCTGGGGGCCACTGCAACTTATGCAACAGAAGTCTGAAATGGGTGAACCTAGAAGGGCCCAATTTTTTAAGCATCTTTTCATTTTGGACCAGCTGCAGTTTTCAAGGGGTCTTCAAGGGTAGCCCTAATGCAAGAACATTGCAGCATGAAGCATTAGAGAATGTTCACAGCTCAGGTTTAGATCGTGGCAGTGATTTGTTTTCCAATGAGATTTGATTATTGGTTTTCGGTCCTGCATTTCATTTCACAGTGGTTTTTGGATGGAGTGGGCCTGAAGGATTAAGCAGTTGTAATAGTCACAAAAACATTACAATTAGTTCTTGTTGAGCAACGATGATGAAAAAGTAACTTTGCAACCTATCACATTGACAACATTCGGAGGTTTGTAAAGCATACAAAAACTGAAGTCATAATTCTTGTAACAGTTTCACTTGGCAAACAGTTCCGGCATGATTTTGAAAGCAGCAACCAGTGATCCCATTTAATTACGGTCACTTAGGAATTTGTGAGCACTTCTTTCATTGTGCCATGCAGCCATGCTTGATGGCTGATAACATTAAAGACCACCAAAAGGTCATGTTGAGCCAGAATGGATCTCCTGGCCTCATCCTGCTCCTTCCAAAGTTCATCTAAAATGGCAACCCATGCCATTTCCATCCCAATCACGAGCCTGAAATTTCACAGAAATCAGGATTTATCGAAGTTTCACCAAAATTGTTCCTTATGGTAGGACCCAGGAATTGTTTCTTGAGTATGAGCCAAACCAAGTAATCTTTCGTAGGTGAGTGAACAAACCCATCTTTCAAGGATGGATTCATGCTGGCTATGACTTAACCTATTGGAGGAGTGGCAGAACCTGGGCATGGGGTCAAAAGAGCAATCAGCCTAAAGTCTCTACATAGCCACAAATGAACTAAGTCAAATCCCTCATGAATTCCATTAACCCTTAGACAATACCAAGATAGTGCTAAACATTCGTTGAGAAATTTACTGCTTGTATGATTAGTAATTAATCAGTCTAGTTGGAAGTTTGTGTGTGATCCAAATGTTTTGCACCTGACAGAACATTTACAAAGACCTAGCCGGCCAAAGTCAAGTCCATCTCCATAGAAACCAGTAACGGCTAGAGAGAATGACTTCTACGACCCATGAAATTGCTTTGTTGGGGAATGTGACTGAAGATACACCCTGGAGGGAGGGGGAAACAGGGTCAGAGGCAAGGTGCAAATTGAGTGAAGTCAGAGTTTCAGCTTTGAAAGCCATATTAACCTCGGAAGCTTCCACACTGCCACCTTCTTGCGCTTGGGAAAGTAGGAGGGGGGATTTGATAGAGTGATTTTTGTTAGACATAACAGCATTCTCCTTTTTGGTCAAGGTCATGGTGATCCTGCATCTGGAGGAAGAGTGGTTGCAGAGGTATCTCAAGTTGGGACGGATGGTGATTGGGCCATGTGATGGACTGATGGGTGCAGGGGCTGGATATGGGGTTTTGATTTATTGAGGGAAAACCCAGAACTCTCAAATTCAGGTTTTCCCAGATGTGCCAGTATACCTATTCCAATAAATGAAGATTTTGAGATGAAGATTGCCTTGGAGTTTTTAATTGGAGTTGGAACGTTCTGGAATGCAGACATTGAGTTGGCTTCACTTGGTCAGTGCTGACATGATGCTCCTAATAAACAGCTGGATTTTCCTTGAAACTTTGCTTGAGGCTCTTGCTTTTATTAGGGCATTGGTCGGAACCCTGACAGCCAATCTGTCAGACTGACTGAAGAAGGGGGATCCCTTGGGTATTCTGGCATTGGGACGAAGTCCATACCGCTTACTACCTTGTCCTGTGCTATTGTGAACAGCATTATTGTACCTGACCTCAGCGAATAGTAAGAAGTCTCCCCAATTGGACTGCTGGTAGTTCATGTAACACCTCAGGTATTGTTCTACCATGGCATTCAGTCTCTCTACCCTCCCATTGGTGCTCGGATGAAGGCCAAGCTAACGCCTTGGGATGACCCAATGGACCACAAGAACTCCCTCCAGAATTTAACCATGATCTGCTCTGTGATTGACTTATTCTCCAAGCAGACACAGTTCTTTCTTGAGATAGGTACCATACTGCTCCTTGAGCAGAAACTATTAGCCCAGTTAGATCCTAGAGTGAATAAGAGTCCGAAACATTAGAGTTCAATGTCATGATGAACCAAAGATGAAAAATTCCACTTCTTAAAGGACCAATCATGCACAGCTGCCTGTTTTTGCTAGGATTCAAACTGAGACTCTTCCCTCCCATCCAACCTTCATGCACAAGGGCAAAACCTTGATAGCACAGCTTGGTCAATCATTGGTTGTATAACTGAATATTATCAGCATACGAATGATACCTGACCTCAAACTGAAAAGGCTTTCCAGATGGATCCTAAAAGTCAATGGATTTGGCTCAGTCTCACTCCTGCAACCAACACTGAATGGAACCACCTTCAGGTGAAGGAGAGACTCACATAACACTATATACCCATCCTTTGTTATCCCAGTTTCTAATTTCATCCACTGCCATGTGGTTATTAAAAAGCTGGTTATTCCATCCAAGCATTGGCATGACTGCTCACAGTTACAAAGGGACAACTGATAGTTGTATGCCACCAAACCCCATTACTCTTACACTAGCTGACAAACTATGGCCCAGGCCAAATTCCGTCTTGTTTCCAGGGTGTCAGTTTCATGGAACTGAAATGGAAATTCACAACTTCAGCATACCTCCATCTACTCTGTACATTACAAGACACATAAACATGTTTTCCAATTCTGGTGAATGAGAAGCTATTGCTATGGGTAGAACAATTGCTTTTCCTTGCAATTATCAGAAGTACAGTAATTCATAGTGTGTCCCCTGTGGATTTCTCGATACAAAATCTTACAAAATAAGCCCTGCTTTAAAAAAATATCTCTTGAGTTCTTCTGATGGGAGCAGAAGATGTCACCTTAGCCTGCCTTGCAAAGAGCTAATTCCTGGGTTTCAGGAGACTTGAATGCCTTTGTTACCACTATGGTCACAGCCCAAAGATAGGTAAGACGAAGCATTGTTGCTATAGATTTGTCCTGGTGCCATCCAGGTGGCATAGATGGTGTCAACTCTGCTAAAGTTCCAGTGAGATTTCAGGAGCAATCTTCCAATCAGTTTCTGCAGAAAGTTTGTTTTCTCTTCTAGGAAGGAAGAAGACAAGAAAGATGGGGCAGGAGTCATGCTACTGCTGATGCCTTTCCAGCTCCTATCTCCAATTTCTCTGAAAAGGCTGCAAACCATATGTGTGTGAAAAATGACCAGGCAGGAGTCATGCTATTGTTGATGCTGATGCTCTTCTGGCTCCAGGCTCCAACTACAGCGAAGAGGCTGCAAACCATGTGTGTGTTCAGGGATCACATCCAGTTAGATGGAAGCTACTACAGGCCTGGTGATCTCATTATTGGTGGGAATTTGCCCTTGGGAATCATTATCAAGTCTCCTCTCCTAGACTTTAATACATTGAGACTTGTTTTAGATAAGGAGTAAGTTTCAGCTGAAGGGGAAATATGCAGATAAATTGTTTCTTTGTTTTACATTCTGGGACTTTTTTCAAAAAAATACTTCTAGAATTTGTACTGTCCTGGTGTAGTGCAAATTTTGTGCTTTTCTCGATAAATTAGCAAGCTCTTCAAATAGGCTGGAATTCTCAACTGCTTCATCAGGAAGATGATAAACCGCAAACATGAAGATGGGAGCTGTGCTGGGCTAGTGAAGAAGTCAAATTATAATATTAATCCGAACAGTAACATGTGGTAGAAAATACAGATAAAACCTCAACATTTTCCCCTTTTTTTTGAATCAAGTTTTATTGATTTTTCCACCCACATTCACCCGCGTATTGGCTATATCATAACTTATACAATTTATCTTATTCAAATACATTTTACTCAGTTACAATTTTTGCCAAAATCTTCTTTTTCCATTTTTTGATCATATCTTAAAATTTCTATGCTTTTTTGTATAAACCACATCTTTATTTGCCCTCAAATTCTAATTTCTCTGTTTTTACTCATATTTATTCCTTTTATTTTTTAATAATTCATTATTTATCCTAGTGCATTTATACATGTTCGGGCTTGCCTTTCTTCCATTTCATCTTTTTGATTGTACAGCAATCTTTCTTCTCAATCTCTTCCATCTCCCTCCCTTCTTTCCTTCCTACTTTCTTCTTCCGTCCTCTCCTTCTCTATTTCCCCTTCCTTTCTCCCTCTCCTCCTCGCTTTCTCCCTATCTAACCCTCTCTCCTACTCTTATTTCCCCTCCCTCCCTTCCTCCCCTTTCCTTTCTTCCCATTCCTCTCTCTCCTTCTCCCTCCCTTCCATCCCTCTACTCCTCTTTTTTAAAAAAATTGATTTATATGCCGCCCTTCTCCGGAGACTCAGGGCGGCTTACAATGTGTTAAGCAATAGCCTTCATACTTTTGTATATTTATACAAAATTAGCTTATTGCCCCCACAATCTGGGTCCTCATTTCACCTACCTTAGAAAGGATGGAAGGCTGAGTCAACCTTGAGCCTGGTGAGATTAGAATTTGCAGTAATTGCAGGCAGCTGAATGTTAATCAGTGCCTTAGTCTACTGCGCCACTTTTGTCTCTCTCTATTGCTGTATTCATTTTCAGATTACTATTTTCCACTATGGTGTCCAGGCAACCCCGACTTTTCTTCCATTTATTAAATATATTTCTCAAAATTCCCCTTATCTTTTTAATTATTAACAATGTATTTCAACTTATTCCATTTTTATCTTAAATCCTTTGCTAGGATAGCCTTCCAACCCTTAATCTGTTTTACTTTTAATGATACCTTTCTTCTATTTTACTTCTTACGTATATTGCTTTATTCTTACTTACATCATTTACTAACATTTCAATTTTATTCAATTTTACATTTCAATTTTCCACCTTAATTTCAATTAATCCTTTTGTTACTATTATTTCTCTCGAATTTGTACATCCTCCAACAACAAGACATATAATCCATTCTGTCTTTCACATTGCATCTACTAATCTATTTTACATTAAATAGCATATTTCTTCTTTTTTATTTACTCACATTTCATTTTATCCTTACTTATATCCCTTTTACAATAATCTGTATCTTCCTTCTAAATTGCTTTTTACATATAATTTCTACAACTAACATCCTCCTCTTAAATTAGCATATTAATATTTTAAATTCCTTTTTACTATCCCTAACCATTTTCTTTTAATCTCTCCACAATTCCATTTCTTGACACTTTCCTCCCTTTCTCCCATTCCCTTGCCTTCTTCTTCTTCTTCTTTTTCTTATATCTCCCTTTCTGCCTCTTTTCTTTAATTTTAGCTCTTTTAATTTTCCCTCTCAATATTTCCCCATTTCTTTCTCTTCTCTTCCTTTTTGAGATGTATTCCCCCTTATCCATTTTTATTCTGTCACTGTTAATCCCAGTGTAATCATATTTTTATTCTGTCACTGTTAATCCCAGTGTAATCATCTGTATCTTTATTTTCATTTATTTCCTTTTTAATATTGTCTCCTTATTTCTCTTGCTTCTTATTCATATTTTCTCTTTCCTGTTTTTGCATTCTAACCAATCCTGTACTTCTTCATTTCCCTTAAACACTTCTCTTATTTTTTAAAACTTCTCCCTTTAATATCTCATACTCATCCTCCCAATTCTCCATGTTATCAATTAAAAAGGCAAGGATTTTTAAATTTATTATTTTCCTTTGCATATAATTGCATATAATTCAAATTCAAAGGCCATGTAGTGTCTCTTTTTTCTTTTTTCTTTCTTTTTTTCTTTCCAGATAGTGTCCAATTCAGATGTTCATTGGAGCCATTCCAATTTCAGTCTTTGTTCTTTCCACTCCTATTGCAATCTCGTTCCAGTTGTTTAAACAAAACACTCCCAGAGTACTTTCTCATGGTGATCTGAATAAGCTTAGTACGATACTTTCTTTCCACCAGCAGATGTCTCTCTCCAATTCACAAATCCTCCAGCCACAAAGTATCCATTTGTAAATCCACAAAAATGATTATTTCCTCTTCTCCAAATTAAATCCTTTTGTTGTTTAAAGAATACTTCTCTGTCTTCTTTTTTTCTGTCTTGTTTTAATTTCTTCCGAATCCAGTTTTAAGAACAGGTGAAAGGTTCCTTTTAGGGCTTTAGTTTTAGTTTTAAAGTTCCTCTTTTTCCCTCCTCTGCTTAAATTCCTGAGTGCCAATTAGCTGCTAATTAGTCATTGGGACTTCTTTTAAACTTTTAAAAGTTTTTTTCTTCTTACCTGTGAGTTGGCCAATTATTCACCCGGTAACAATACTCTGTTCAGTCTCCACTCCTGCTCATATCTTAATCTGATTGCCCCATTTTATAGCGGTCATAATGGCCACCTCCCCTACCGCTGGGTCAAAGAGCTGTCTCCGACCTTCCAAGGAGCTTCCCTGCTCCTCTTTGGTCTTTTGAGATGCTATACTCTCTCTCCCCCGTCCCTCCAAGATGGTTCCGGTCTGAAGTCTCCCCCGACAGCAGTTTGTCTGGCTGGGTTTTCACAATGCTCATCGGAGCTTCGCTATTTCCCAGCCAGTATCACCACGGTGCTTCCAGTCTCCCCAGCTCAACTCTTTTCCATGTGTTACAAAAATCCCTCTCGGCATTGGAATCATCATTGCTCATGTCTAATTGCCTTCAGTCAATCTATGAGGTGATCACGACTGTAGTCCTGTGCTCAGCAATCCTTACCACATCTGAAGAAGCTGCTCCAAGAGACACCTTAAATAATTACATTGCAAAAGGAGCAGTTGGAAAAGATCACAGTCACTGCAGCAAAGTGAATATGAAAGGGACGATAGAGAGAATAAAACAGTCCATGATATTTATGGAAAGGCTTGTCAAATCCTTTGAAAAAACCCCAACCCAATGAAATCTGAGCGTTTCTCCCCCAAAAGTCCCCCCAAACAGTGAAGTAAATTCTACAGCCATGCACAAGCTTTTCTGTAATGTTCGCCAATGTTTTTGTCACTACAGACTCATCACCAGTAACTACCAGCAGTTCCTTGCATTGATGTTTGCTGTCTCCGAGGTCAATAAGGATTTTCTTCTGCTCCCCAACATCACCCTTGGCTTCCACATCTATGGCCATTTCCAGAGGGAGATGGATATTTCCTTAAGTAGTTTCTCCATGCTCTCCTCACGATACCAAGTGGCTCCAGGTTACAAATGTCACCTGCAGGACACTCTGCTGTCCATCATTGGTGGTCTCAGTGCCAAATCCTCAAGGCTGATGGCCTCCATCTTCAGCATCTTTAAGGTCCCACAGGTAAGAGAGCTCCCTTGCATACAGAATGGAATAGATAAAGATCAAAAGCACACACAGAAGCCAAGATGAAACTAAAATAAGGGTTTTTTTGTGGGGTGGGGGCATATAATGAGCTTGTGATTCTTAATTTATTCTTTATTAGCCATCATTTTAGTGCCATTTATTCTCTGTATCAGGTTGTTGGTTTCTTCTCTTGTCTTCTTACAAACAATAAAAATGGCTAAGAAGGGAAGAAGATGAAGTTTGCCAGTCAAAATGACTCAGTCTGACTGGACGGCCATCAACCACACAATGGTAACTACTAAAGTCAACATAAAATTTTTACTTTGTCTTTGAAAAAAGAATCTGTTTTTCTCCAGCTTGGTGTTGGCTTTGAGTTCTCTCAGGGAGAGAGAAGAGTTTATCCTTCCTTCTTCCAGATTAATCCCAAGGAATCTCCTCAGTATGTGGGTTTAGTCCAGCTGCTCCTGCATTTCCAGTGGAACTGGGTTGGTCTTCTGGCCCCTGAAGATGACAGGGGAGAACGTTTTGTCTCAACTCTGACGCCAATGCTCCAGGAGAAGGAGATCTGCCTAGCCTTCACTGAAATGCTGGAATTGGGTAATGTTGAAATCACTCGGAACAAGTTTATTCTCAATTTCCTTCCTTGGTCTAAAACAAAAGTGTTTATTATGTTTGCAGACTCAGCTGTTACTCTCACTGTAATAGGGACCGTACTTCTTTTTCAAAAATTCACAAAAGTATCATTGAGCAAAGTTTGTATTTTCACTTCCCATTGGAACCTTGGTGTGAAAGAATCTGAAGACACAATGCAATATATAAAGATCTTGCATGGGGCCTTGCATTTTAGGGACCACTCCAGGGATGTCTCAGAATTCAGCCACTTCCTCCTGTCTTTAGACCCCTTGAACCCCAAAGGAGATGTCTTTCTCCCTCTTTGGTGGGAAATAGTCTTTGGCTGCAAGATCCATAAATCAGGAAAGATCCTTCCAAAGGAGGAAAAACAATGTACAGGAAAGGAGAATCTGCAGAATGTGCCCAATTACACTTTTGAAAAAAGAATGACAGGTGAAAGTTACAATATCTACAATGCCATTTATGCTCTGGCACATGCTTTACATGCAATGTATGGATCCAGAGTTCGACCAACCATGATGAGGCTTGGAAAGAGGATCTCAGATGTCCAGTCATGGCAGGTAATTTCTCTGGCTTTTGACAAAATCCAACCTAGAGTCAAGCAACCTAGAACTAAGGAGGAATTTCTTAAGGAACGGTTTACCTTTAGAAGTCATGGGAGACCCATTGCTGGAGTCATTTAAGAAGAGCCAGGATAGCCACCTGTCTAAATTGTAGAGAGTCTGTTGCTTGAGCAGAGGGTTAGTCTAGAAGACCTCCACTGTCCCTTCCAATATTCTTATTTTGTTTCTAGGTCAACCACAGCACAGAGCAAAATTCCAAGATGTCCTAATGGACTCTGGTCTGAAATTCATCAGAATTTTCTGCATCAAAGGCTGAAATGTTGGACCTCTCTGAATAGTGATGTAACTTCCTTTCATATGGCCCAGTAGATCAAACCTGTTTTGTGTGTTCTGCTGTCTTTGACAAGGAAAACTCAGTGGATTTTTCCATGGTTCTGATAGAAATGATTTATTCATTTCAAACATTCATTTATCAGTTAACAAGACTGTGGGCCAGAGTAACTATTTGAAAGTGCATGTAGCCAAGTATCACAAGAGAAAGTCCTAAAATTAAATTTAAATTGTGGAACTAAAATTCTTCTGTTTTGGTGAAATTGTAGTTGGAAATCACGCCCAGTGATAAAGAGAAAACATTTAGTTTCACGGTTATTTATTTATATTTATTTATTTATTGGATTTATATGCTGCCCTTCTCCCGAAGGACTCAGGGCGTCTCACAACAATAAAAAACAGAGAATACAAAAGTTAAAAAACAAATTAAAACAGAATATCCAATAAATAAAGTTAAACGTGGGAATACCAATTCAAATTGAAGATTTAAGAATTTAAAAGGCTACAAATCAGTTTAGAGTCAACCCAGGCCCACCTGTTGGAAGAGCCAGGTCTTCAAGGCCCTGCGGAAGGTTCGGAGGTTGGGGATTATCCGGAGCTCCTGGGGTAACATATTCCAGAGAGTAGGGGCTCCCACAGAGAAGGCTCTCCTCCTAGATGTCACCAGTCGACATTGACTAGTCGAAGGTACCCTGAGGAGGCCAACTCTGTGGGAGTGAACTGGGCGAGGGAAGGCTACCGGTGGCAGGAGGTGGTCTTGCAAGTACTCTGGTCCTAGGCCACGTAGGGCTTTAAATGTGATCACCAGCACCTTGAATTGCACTCGGAAGACAACCGGGAGCCAATGCAGACCGTAAAGGAGTGGGTAACATGGGAGTACCGAGACACCCCCATGACAACCTGCGTACCCGCATTCTGCACCAGTTGAAGTCTCCGAGTGCTCTTCAAGGGCAGCCCCATATAAAGTGCATTGCAGTAGTCCAAACGAGAGGTGATGAGGGCATGAGCAACTGTGAGTAAGGCACCTTGGTCCAGAAAGGGAGAACCAGGTGCACCTGGACAATGGTCCCCCTGGCTACAGCAATCAAATGGTCTTCCAAGCTAAGCCGTGAGTCTAGGTGGACTCCCAAATTATGTACCTTCTCTGAGGGGGTCAACACCTCCCCCCTACGAATAACGATGGAACATAGTGGACAAAACGAGGTGCTGGTAACCACAGCCACTCGGTCTTGTCGGGGTTGAGTCTAAGTCTGTTCCTCCCCATCCAGACCCGTACCACCTCCAGGCACCGGGACATCACGTCAAGGGCATCGTTGGGGTGATGTGGGGTGGAGATGAAAAGTTGGGTATTATCAGCATATTGATGATACCGCACCCCGAATCCCCGGATGATCTCACCCAGTGGCTTCATGTATATGTAGAACAGGAGAGGCGAGAGAACCGATCCCTGAAGCACCCCACAAGGTAGGGGCCTAGGGGTCGACCTCTGCTCCCCTGCCAGCACAAACTGCGTACGACCCGAGAAGTAGGAGGAGAACCACTGAAAAACTGTGCCTCCCACTCCCAACCCCCTTAGCCATCGCAGTAAGATACCATGGTCGATGGTATCAAAAGCTGCTGAGAGTCAAGTAAGACCAGGACAGAGGAGTATAACCCCTATCCTGGGCACGCCAGAGATTGTTTATCAACGCGACCAATGCCGTTTCCGTGCTATGACTGGGCCTGAAGCCGGACTGAAATGGGTCTAGGTAATCTGCTTCATCCAGGAATTGTGGGAGCTGACGCACCACCGTGCTTTCAACTGCCTTCGCCATAAGGCGAAGGTTAGGAACTGGGCGATAGTTCTTAAAGAGAGCCGGATCCAAGGCAGGCTTCTTGAGGAGGGGTCTCACCACTGCCTCCTTCAAGGCAGGGGGGAAGATTCCCTCTCTCAACGAGGCATTAATTACTGCCTGGAACCAGCCTCGTGTAACCTTTCGGGAGGTCGAGACCAACCAGGAGGGACACGGGTCCAGCAGACACATGGCGGTCCTCAATCTACCCACAATCCAGTCCACATCATCAGGAGTCACAAACTCAAACACATCCCAGATAACATGCTCAGGACCAGTCCCCATCATCTCAATGGACCCTGCCCAGTCAGAGTCCAGGCCCTCCCGAATCTGAGCGATTTTATCCTGTAAGTATTGAGCAAATTCCTCAGCCTTACCCTGTAAAGGATCATCCCTCACTCCCACATTAGGAAGGGAGCAAGTCACCCTGAACAGGGTGGCCAGGCGATTGTCCGCGGATGCAATAAGAGCGGAAAAGTGCAAGCATTTTGCCGCTTTTATCGCCACTAGGTAGGACTGAATATGAGTTCTTAACTGTGTTCGATTAGATTCAGACTTGCTAGTCCTCCAGCAGCACTCTAAGAGTCTTTTCCGACGCTTCATCTTCCGGAGCTCCTCAGTAAACCAAGGGGCAACCCGGGATCTGCTCCGGGTCAAAGGCCGTAAAGGCACAGTTTGATCCAAGGCCCCGGTAGCCGCCTTATCCCAGGCCTCTACCAGGGCCTCGGCTGAGCCATGTGCAAGTGAAACAGGAAAAGTCCTGAGTTCCGTCTGGAACCTTTCAGGATCCATCAGGCGCCTGGGGCGGAACCATTTAACTATACCAGATTCCTCAGATCACCACTAAGAGAATGGAACTAGCTTCTCAAATATAAACTCATCTTCTCAAGATGCCCTTTATGTGATGATAGAAGCCATGATGTCTCATTTGTAGTTCTATCCCAAATACTCCAATTTCTGAAGGTCTCCTTTCTTTCAGATTCTTCCCTATTTGAGGAATGTGCAGTTCAACAACAGTGCTGGAGATGAGGTCTCCTTCTCAGAAGATGGACTGGGATCTGCTCGTTATGATCTTCTCAACTGGGTTTTCTTCCCCAATCAGTCTTTTGTCCCCATGAAGGTTGGGCAAGTAAATCCTGAGGCTCCTCCAGGGAAGGATTTCACCATTAATGCTGATGGAGTCATCTGGGCCAGAAAGGTGAGCTGCAAGGACATGTTGCAAGTTCAGGGAAAGATTCATTCTCTTCCTGAGATGCAGAACACGTTTCTGATATGAAAAATAATCAATTGAGTCAGAAATTATGGCAGTCATTTGGTGAAAATCCTGACCACCTTTGAGGTCTGGTTTGTGTCATTCCACAAAGGGTTAGGCTTTGGAACGGCTTCTTCTTGAAACACAGGATGCAATTACAGCAAGCAACAATTATTTCCATGAAAAATCAATTAATTAATATCAAATAATATTGTATTTTTACAAGAAACACATCAAAAGAAAGAAGGGGTAAGTGAACTAAACTTATACTGATGTATATGAAAGGGCATTTGGTACATCAAAAGCAAGTGGGGTAGCAATCATTTTAGCTAAAAGATGTGAATTTATGATAAAAGTATGTATAGTCAAAGCTATGGTTTTCCCAGTTGCAAAGTATGACTGTGAAAGTTGGACCATGAGGAAGGCTGACTGCCAAAGAATTGAAGCCTTTGAACTCTGGTGCTGGAGAAGACTCCTGAGAGGCCCTTGGATTGCAAGGCGATCCAAACGGTCAGTCCTACAGGAGATCAACCCATGACTGCTCTTTAGAAGGCCAGATCCTGAAGATGAAACTCAAATACTTTGGCCCCCTAATGAGAAAGAAGGACTCACTGGAGAAGAGCCTAATGTTGGGAAAGATTGAGGGCAAAAGAAGAAGGGGAAGAGAACAAGGTGGCTGGATGGAGTCACTGAAGCAGTAGGCGTGAGCTTAAATGGACTTCAGAGGATGGTAGAGGACAGGAAGGCCTGGAGGAACGTAGTTCATGGGGTTGCAATAGGTCAGACATGACTTCGCAACTAACAACAAAACTAAATCAAATAGGTGGTAAATATACAAATATTTGTGGACGTGCAAGAAAGAGGTCAGAACGTATACACACATGTGGTGGGATTGTGATAGTGCACAAAAATATGGGACATGGTGTTTAGAGAAATTAGAGCATTTTTGACTGTAAATTTATATACATCACCGAGAATTGCATTATTGTTCCTGATGGAACAATGGGATATAAATGAAAAAAAAATGATTGTAAATTTGATAATGGCAGCTAGATTAGTGATGGCTAAATATTGGGGATGAAATTGGGATATTCAAAGAAATGAATGGTATAATGAAATATGGAGTATGGCAACAAATTAACAACAGAAATTAAATTTTAAAAAGGGATGATTAAAACAAACAATTGTAATGAAATATGGGAGGATTTCATAAAATCAGTGTTGGTGGAAGGCAAAGGGAATAAATGTACTCAAGAATATATGTTGTTTTGGAGGGGATGAGGACACAATTAGAATAGATTGTAAACCTTTTAGCTGTTGTGGAAGAAGAAATATAAGGGGGGGAATGGTCTCTCGGGGTGGGGCTGCACTGTATTATTTGTATTTTTTTGTATTTAGGTGTGTATGTATATGTATTATTTGCATTACATGTATGTATGTATGTATATATGTATGTATGTATGTATAAATAAATAAATAATAGATTAAAAATATTTTTTTTACAAAAACAACAATTATTTCCATGGACCACTTCCATTCAGTTGTATCCTCATGGTTCTTTCTTTTAGAAACACTCTAGTCCCATCACAAGCCTTCCTCTGCAGGCTGAGATCCCAATTCCAATCTCCCACATCCATGGATGTGTCAGGAATGTCCCTGGATTGATTACCTCAGAACTGTTCTTGATTTTTGATAGACAGTGACAATATATTTCTTTAAAAGAGATTCTGAACGTAGAAGTAGGAATAAGGAAGGGAAATAGGAATGGGGGAAAGAACAAATGCAGCAGGTTCATTGCTTAGAACACCTCAAGTATTTCTCTTTTCTCTTTCAGAAGGTGCCCTTTGCCAGATGTGGCAAGAAGAGGTGCCGTGCAGGAGAGAGGAGAAGAGTTCCAGAGGGAGAGCCGGTTTGCTGCTACCAGTGTTCCCTTTGTCCAGAAGGGACCTTCTCCAATCAGACAGGTAGACCAGACTTCAAATCTAAATCTTCCCGTATCAAAGAAGACATTCATTAAGTCATTTTTTTTGTTATTGTTGTCATTTTTTATAAGAGTGACATGAAATCATATCTTTCAGCAAAACCTTTCAGTTTACAGATCTAAACTGCCCTGGCCACAGAGGCCACCTTTCCCGAACCTCAGCAGTTCCATGCAGGAGAGCTTTAGGACAAAATGTATGAATGTCCAACTAGGATTTCCACTGCTATTCGAACCTCTAATTGCAAAAACTGCCTTCCAAACTTTCCTGAGGAAGTGGGGCATTCGGTCCAAGCTTTAATTATTATTATTCAAAATATGCTCCTTCCATCAGCACTATCAACCTCTGAGGGAATAGACCTGCCAGGGAAAGAAGAGATTCATCTATCTATGTCTCCTTGATAGAGCAGGAGGGGGCAAAAAACTGCCTGAATGAACAGATTTGAGATACAAAGCAGAGAGGTTGAGGCAGGGATAATGTATTCAGAAACAAAAGAGCAGCATTTCTGAATTACAGCTCTACCGCTCTTCTTTGTGTTCCATTATAAAATGGCAGAAAAAACAGGCAGGAATCTCAGACTGAAAGCCACATTACTCATGGAAGTGCACAGTGAATGGATAGCTGGAACTGAATAAATCCTTATCTCTGGCTAATCTATCCCCAGGGTTATCATAAATGGAGGATGATTTGCTCTTTTTTGCACCACATAATAGCATAGGGAATTATTTCATTACTCCCTTTGTAGGTAGGTCAACAGCAGAAAGGCAACATTCATATCTTTTATGTGGGAGGGATAATGTGCATGGTAGTCGCTCAAGAAATCCTTAGACAAAGACTTTTGATTTCAGATGCAGCTCACTGTGAACCCTGCCCAGAAGACCAATTTCCCAACAAGGACAAGGACCAATGCATTGCCAAGAAGATCCAC
Source organism: Ptyas mucosa (assembly GCA_012654045.1). Lineage (NCBI taxonomy): Eukaryota > Metazoa > Chordata > Lepidosauria > Squamata > Colubridae > Ptyas > Ptyas mucosa. The sequence continues at coordinate 2,020 of WNWU01000351.1, read as the reverse complement.
TTCCTTGCCTATCAAGACACCCTGGGATACATTTTAGTTTTTCTTGCTGTCTTTTTCTCTCTGATCACTTCTGCAGTCCTGTTGATTTTCTATAAACATCATGACACACCGATTGTCAAGGCCAACAACCGAGATCTCACCTACATCCTACTAGTCTCCCTCCTGCTCTGCTTCCTCTGCTCCTTCCTTTTCATTGGTCAATCAGGGAATGTCACTTGTCTCTTACAACAATCTGCCTTTGCCATTCTCTTTTCCCTGGCAGTTTCCTCTGTGTTGGCAAAAACTGTCATGGTGATTTTGGCTTTCATGGCCACCAAGCCAGGGAACAAGACAAGGAAACTATTAGGAAAACCACTGACCAACTCCATTGTCATAACCTGTCCCCTGATCCAAGCAGTCCTGTGTGCCACCTGGCTGGGAACCTCTCCCCCATTTCCTAGCTGTGACTTTCACTCCTTGTTTGGAGAGATCATCTTGGAATGTAAGCAAGGCTCAGCTCTAATGTTTTACAGTGTCCTCTCTTACCTAGGACTTTTGGCCCTTGTCAGTTTCATAGTGGCATTTCTAGCTAGGAAATTGCCTGATAGTTTTAACGAAGCCAAGTTCATTACTTTTAGCATGCTGGTCTTTTGCAGTGTTTGGATCTCCTTCCTCCCTACCTATCTGAGCAGCAAAGGGAAGTCCATGGTGGCTGTGGAGATCTTCTCCATTTTGGCCTCTGGAGCTGCTCTCTTGGCTTGTATCTTTTTCCCCAAATGCTACATTATTCTTCTGAGGCCCGATCTGAATTGTAGAGAAAATATAGTAAGAAACAAGAATATCTAACTAATGCAAGGAGTTCCCTCATTTATATTTGTCTTTGAGGCACATTTATAATGTGATAAGATTTCTAATAAATAATAATATGAAGGAGGAATTTGTCCAGAAAAGAATTCCTTATTAAGTGCTGCAATTGGTTACAATATTCCTGTGGTCAATCTTTTGTTTTTCATGTTTTTCAAAGTGTCCTTAGTGAGGTCCAGTGCCCTGTATAGGAGGAAAACCTGTTGTCAAAAATGTGTTTATTATTTTGGTTATTTCTAAGTTTATATGGCAAAGGAAAAAACCAAGAATTAGATACAAAATACTGAAAGATGCTAAGGAAAAAGGGAGGTTGGGTTTACCAGACCTGAAATTGTATTTTGAGGCAGGTTGTCTGGCCTGGTTAAAAGAGTGGGTGAACCTCCAGAATAAGAGGCTGCTTGAATTAGAGGGCCACGAATTAAGGTTTGGTTATTTATGGTATGATAAAGTTAAAGTTAATGTTGATTTTAATAATCACTTTGCTAGACGTGCCATTCTAAGAGTTTGGAATAAATATAAAAAAAGGTTCTATGCGAAGTTGCCTCTTTGGGTGTCCCCCCAAGAAGCTTTTATAAGAAAAGAAATGGTGGTGAAGTCAGACTGCTGGACGTATGGTAAAATATTATCTTCAAACTCTGGTGAACCTACATTAAAGTTGAGGGAAGAACTTGAATTAGAAGTTAATGTTTGCCATTGGTTTAGATATCAAGAACTGAAAAAAAATGTTTAAATCAAATAAAAAGAGTTGTGGGTTTGATTTTTGCTAAAAATGATTTGGAAATCTTACTGTCTGGTAGTGATATTATTACTAAGATTTAGAAAATGTTATTGAAATTGAATTTGGAAAGTGAACATGTAAAAGATTGAATGATTCACTGGGCAAGGAATTTTGGATAAAATGTGATGTTTGATCAATGGGAAAATATGTGGATTAAAAGTTTAAAATTTACACTAAACTATAACTTTACTATAACTATAACATGGCGAGATCCCGGCATAAATGGTATGAATGAGTTTTAATGTTTTAATGTTTTTTATTAGGATTTTAAATGTATTGTGAGCTGCCCTGAGTCTTCAGAGAGGGGCAGCAGATAAATTGAATTAAATTGAAATTGAAATTGAAACTTAAAAGAAAAATTGTATAAGATGATGTTTCACTGGGATTTAACACCAGATG
>WNWU01000350.1:149190-166380 GCA_012654045.1 Ptyas mucosa | reverse complement strand
TATCTATCTATCTATCTATCTATCTATCTATCTATCTATCTATCTATTTAATCTATCTTCTACCATCTCTCTCTCATCTTATCTATCATCTCTCCCATCAATCCATCCATCCTATCTAGTTTATCTACCTATCTACCTATATCTATCTACTATCATCTCTCTCTCATCTTTTCTATCATCTCTCCCATCAATCCATCCATCCTATCTATTTTATCTACCTATCTACCTATATCTATCTACTATCATCTCTCTCTCATCTTATCTATCATCTCTCCCATCAATCCATCCATCCATCCTATCTACTTTATCTACTCTATCTACCTATCTATCTACCTATCATCTCTCTCATCTTCTCTCTCTCTCTCCTATCCATCCATCCATCCATCCATCCATCCATCCCCCCACCCCCCCTCCCTCCCTCTCCCTCCCCCCCCCCCCCTCCTTCTCTCTCTCTCTCTCTCTCTCTCTCTCTTCTCAACTTACAACAGTTCATTTAGGGAAATCATCCCATTAGAGCCCTAATCTAGCAAGCTGCACACTCTAGAAATCCTGAAGAAACAGAAGTCAACCAGATAGCCCCGTGCGATGGGTATATCTCCATTTAAGCTTTGGCCTTCAGCCCCGGCTGCGAAGAACAATTGGACCCTGCTTTTCCTTTGGGGATGGGGGTGGGTGGGTGGGAGGGTGGGAGAGAACCTTCAAAGCTGGCCAATTCCGGGCTACTCACCACAGGCCTGGCCGTAGGCACTGGCTTGGACAAAGAGGACGTAGAGTGGGGGCGGGAGATGCCTGGCTGTTTCATATTGCTTGTGAACTTGGTCGAAAGGCATGGCGAAGTATTCCTGGACAGGAAGAGAGGCCTGGGAGGAAACAGGAAGGGAGGGGAAAAAAAGTCAGCTTGCAGGGGTTATCAGCAGGGTGGGGTTGAAAAAAAGAAAAAGTGAAAAGGGAGGCCACGATAAGGCAAATTATAAAACTATTTTATATAGGTTAAGTCGCAGCCAGCATGGGGAATTCTGGGAGTTGAAGTTCAAAGGTTGTTGACGTTGGACACCCCGTACTAAACTTGAATGGCTCGGTTTACCTCATGCCATAAGCTCAAAATGAACTGTTGAGGCCTGTCGACTGCCAGCCCCTCCAGCAGCCAAATCAGAGGAGGAGGAGGAGATGTGGGAGTCAGGGTCGGCATCAGGGCAACCTGAGAGCTCCGAGGGGGGGGAAGAGGGAATGGAGCTGGCAGACAGAGAGAAAGACAGGGGAGGAGCCTGGACCATCCGTCAGCCCTCATATGGAGAGTCAACAGCCCCTAGACTGATGAGGAAGAGGAGGAACAGCTGGGTCCAGTGCCTGACGTACGGATGCACAGAAGGCAGAGGAGAGGAGAGCAGTGGAAATCTATGGGCCGGTCCTCGGGATGGAAGAGCCACCACTGCTAGCGAAACTCCACCCTAGCTCTGGGGATGAAAGGCAGGGGACGGAGATGAATAGATATGGCAGAAAGCTATTTATCTCCCTGCCAGACAGACTTGTTAGCCCGCGGTGAGAGAGAAACTTTTTGCCAGGGCTGCCGACACTCCTAATAAAGGAATCATTTATTTAACTTCAGAGGGCTTGTCGTGTTCGGGGAGCTGGGTCAGGACACAAACCAAGCCGCCGTATGCGACAGGGATGCAAATAACCCATCCAGGATCCTATAAAGACTGTCGGACGAAGGAACCTGCCTGCATGATGCTGTTAAGCCGAGGCTGGAGATTGCTCAGGTATTCTTTCTTCACTTCTATCTCTTTGAGGATCTTCTCTTTGTTGGCTAAACTTTCTTCGTACTTCTCTGCCAGCCTGTGGGAAAAGGAGATGTACGATTAGGAGGGTTGTAAAAAAAAACGATCCTCAGGGTTGCTGCCTCGGTTTGCGGAGGGCTTCCTTTTTATGAAAACGAAAGCGTTAAAAATAGCAGACTAAACAGGCGGCATGGATAGAAGGAGAGGATGGTTTCCACGGGAACAATTTGTATTTATTTATTTATTTATTTAATTGTACTAGTATATAAAAAGAGAACAAACCCCACTCCCTTTTAGCACTGATGATACCTAGTTGGGTAATGAAATGTCTGCAAGAAAACAACCAAGCTCAGGGAGCACCAAGGACATCACAGTCCTCCCTGCACACCCAACTTCCTTCTGGCACTGATGATGTTACCTAGTTTATTTATTTATTTATTTTATTAGATTTATATACCGCCCTTCTCCCCGAGGGGACTCAGGGCGGTGAACAGCCATAAATAAAAAACATATATACAAAATTTAAAAGCCAAATAAAACCGAATTAAACTTTTGGCCCCAATATTTAAAATCCCAAATTTAAAATATTAAAACCCCAAATTAAAATATTTACAATTTAAAATTTCTAAATTATTTTACAAAAGAAAGGGGAAAAGGGAAGAATTAGGCCAGGCCCTAATTAGTTGGGTAATGAAACGTCTGCAAAACAAAAACAAAAAAAAAACCAAACCCACCAAGCTCAGAAGAGTACCAAGGATCCCTCATGTCAACCCCGAGCTGCAAATATTTTCTTCTATCGGTATCGACTAAATTTATCCGGCACCCATCTCGCTGTCAAGTGTCACTTTAGGTGGCTCATTACAGAAAATGAGGAACGCAATATAAAACATGGAAACAATGAACAATCCCCATTAAAAAAGGAACAAAGACAGCTGAGGAACAACATGGAGCAGAATGGAAGTGGGATCGTCTCTTAATCCACGAACCATCTCCAGAATGACATCCGCCCATTAGGGGCACAATGTCCCGGAGAGTGGGAGCCATTGCAAAAAAAGGCTCCTCTTTCCTTGTCGCCGGAGGCCGCCCTACTCACCGTTTGCGCTGCTCCAGTTCCCAGTCGAGGCGGGAGAGGGTTTGCTCGTGAGGGTCGTGGAGCGTAATGTCCGATTTGCTGATTTCGGGAGGGGCCTCCTTATAAAACTCGTCCACGCTCACCAGCTCAATCTCCTCGTGCTTCGATCTGTGCCAAGGGGCAGAAAGGAATTTAAAATGATTTATTATTGTTTTGTTATTTCAATTTATATGCCGGCCCTTCTCCGAAGACTCAGGGCGGCTTACAATGCGCTATCTCCATTTCCCTCCCGAGAGATACAGGAAAGGGTTAAAACGGTGCTGCCTAACAAACCCTGGGAAGTTTGCGATGTGTGGACTTCAACTCCCAGAATTCTCGTTCGTGGCTGGCTGGGGTATTCTGGGAGTTGAAGTCCACACCATCGCAAACTTCCCAAGGTTGAGAGACGCAGGGTTAGAAAAATACAAGTGCTTTCCCCCCCAACCCTAAAGTTTTTTATTTTATAACACATAAAAATTCCATTTTTAGTTAAAACAGTGCTTTGTCGGGGTACAAAGTTTTAGGAAATAGTAATCTTAAGTATTTACAACAATGCTAGTTACGTTGGTAATGATAATAATAATCAGAATAATGTTTGCTTATCCATTTTTAACATAACTCCCTTATATCATAGGGGACACGGTGGCTCAGTGGCTAAAACTGAGCTTGTCGATCGAAGGGTCGGCAGTTCAGCGGTTCGAATCCCTAGCACCGCGTAACGGGGTGAGCTCGTTACTTGTCCCAGCTTCTGCCAACCTAGCAATTCGAAAGCACGTAAAACAAAAATGCAGGTAGAAAAATAAGGACCATCTTTGGTGGGAAGGGAACAGCGTTCCGTGCACCTTTGGCGTTGAGTCATGCCGGCCACATGACCACGGAGATGTCTTTGGACAGCGCTGGCTCTTCGGCTTTGAAACGGAGATGAGCACCGTCCCCTAGAGTCGGGAACGACTAGCACGTATGTGCGAGGGGAACCTTTACCGTTTACCCTTGTATCATTGGTCCTTTCCTTATATTTCCACGTTTCTAACTCATGTTCTTTTCTCAGCTAACCATTAAAATAAATCCCAAGTCAAAAAGTATTCGGGTTTCTTTCTTTTATCAAACTTTGGAGAGAGATCGAGTTCAGCAGCCAAAGAAATGAAAATCCTTCCTTTCTCCATTTTGAACTGAGTTGAATATTTACAAGTGTGATTAGACACACAAGGAATTTGTCCGCAGTATAAAAGCATGTACATGCAAAGCAACAGAGAACTTAGTAACAATACCAATAAAAAGGGGAAGAAAAGGTAATAGAATAGAATTCTTTATTGGCCAAGTGTGATTAGACACACAAGGAATTTAATAATATGGATAAACAATAATACAGGTAATCCTTGAGTTACGGCCACAGCTGAGCCAAAATTTCTGTTGCTGGGCGAGAGTGTTGTTAAGTGAGGTTTGCCCGCCTTTCTTGCCACGGTTGTTAAGCGAATCTGAATTTCCCGCTGCTTGTCAGACGGTCGCAAAAGGGGATCATGTGACCCCGGGGCACTCCAACCGTCATAAATATGAAGCGGGTGCCAAGCGGCTGAATTTGGATCACGGATGCTGCGAAGGTCGCAACTGCGAAAAACGGTCGTTAAGTGTGAAAAACGGTCAGAAGTCTCTCTTTTTTTTCCAATGCCGTTGCGACTTCGAACGGTCGGTAAACGAATCGCGAAGCCGAGGAAGATCTGTGCTGCATCAGCTCCGCCGGGGTCCAACGGACACATTTTCTTCTTCTTCTCGAGCTTTTGGCAACCGCTGCGCTCACGGCTCAGGAAGAAACGAAGTACGATCGAACGGCTTCTTGGGGGAGGCGCTCCGTGTTGGGAGTTTGTGGCCGGCAGGAGGAGCAGTTGTTGGTCAATGAATTCCAGTTTTGTTCGGATGGGTTAGCTCTTCTTCCGACCTGTTCAGTTTCTCTCAATTAAAATAGCAATAGCGCTTAGAGTTATAGACCGCTTCACAGTGCTTTTACAGCCCTCTCTAAGCGGTTTACAGAGTCAGCCTCTTGCAAATCCCAACAATCTGAGTCCTCATTTGACCCACCTTGGAAGGACGGAAGGCTGAGTCAACCTTGAGCCTGGTGAGATTCAAACACCTGGCAGTCTGCAGAGTTAGCCTACAATACCCCTTTCTAACTACTGCACAGGAAGGAAGGGAGGGAGGGAGGGAGGAAGGAAGGGAGGGAGGGAGGGAGGGAGGGCAATAGCACTTAGACTTATAGACTGCTTCACAGTGCTTCACAGCCCTCTCTATGCGGTATACAGAGTCAGCCTCTTGTCCCCAATAATCTGGGTCCTCATTTGACCGACCTCGGAAGGATGGACGGCTGAGTCAACCTTTAGATAGATGGATGGATGGATGATAGGTAGACAGTAGATAGATAGATGGAAGATAGATGGATAGATGAATGATAGGTAAATAGAAGATTGATAGAAAGAAGAGAGAGAGAGAGAGAGAGAGAGAGAGAGAGATAGCAATAGACTTATATACCACTTCACAGTGCTTTCCAATACTCTTTAAGCGGTTTACAGAGTCAGCCTAATCGCCACCCCAACAATCTGGATCCTCTGAAGGATGGAAGGCTGAGTCAACCTTTAGATGGATGGATGATAGGTAGATAGAAGATAGATAGATGAATGATAGGTAAAAAGAAGAGAGAGATAGCAATAGCCATTAGACTTGTATACCACTTCACAGTGCTTTCCAACACTGTTTAAGCAGTTTACAGAGTCAGCCTCTTGCCCCCCCCAACAATCTGGGTCCTCATTTGACCCACCTCGGAAGGATGGAAGGCTGAGTCAACCTTGAGCCTCGTGAGATTCAAACACCTGGCAGTCTGCAGAGTTAGCCTGCAATACTCCTTTGTAACTACTAGGAAGGAAGGAAGGAAGGAAGGAAGGAAGGAAGGAAGGAAGGAAGGAAGATAGCACTTAAGACTTATATACCGCTTTTGCAGTCCTTTCCAGCTCTCTCTAAGCGGTTTACAGAGTCAGCCTCTTGCCCCACAACAATCTGGGTCCTCATTTTACCCACCTCGGAAGGACGGAAGGCTGAGTCAACCTTGAGCCTGGCGAGATTTGAACTGCCAAACTGCAGGCAAGCCGGCAGTCAGCAGAAGTAGCCTGCAGTCCTGCACTCTAACCACTGCGCCACCGCGGCTCTCAATCTTAAATCTTAAACGTCCACCCTGTTGCCTTCCGTTATGTCCGTGTGTCCCCATCCCCACCCCCACCGGTGGACTTACTTGAACTCCAAACACTTTGTGATCTCCTTCTGCAGATGCATCACTTCGTAGAGTAAATTTTGGAGCTGGAGGTGATAAGCATCGACTTTCTGTTTCGCCTGTACCCACAAGAGAAACAGAGGCCGAAGTTGCCACGTTAGGGAGTCAACATGAAAGTTCCCCAACTTTTTCGGGTTGGTGACCCAGAGAGGGAGGAGGGGGAATGGTTTTGTGGGAGGAGCTCGTGCCGGCGGGGCAGAGGTGGGGTTTCAGCAGGTTCTGACCAGTTCTGGAGAACCGGTCGCGGAAATTTTGAGTAGTTCAGAGAACTGGTAGTAAAAATTCTGACTGGCCCCATCCACCCATCTATTCTCTGCCTCCCGAGTCCCAGCTGATCGGAAAGAAATGGGGATTTTGCAGTATCCTTCCCCTGGAATGGGGAGGGAATGGGGTTTTTACAGTATCTTTCCCCTGGAATGGGGAGGGAATGGGGTTTTTACAGAATCCTTTGCCTGGAGTGGGGAGGGAATGGGGATTTTACAGTATACTTTGCCTGGAATGGGGAAGGAATGGGGATTTTACAGTATACTTTGCCTGGAATGGAGAGGGAATGGGGATTTTACAGTATCCTTCCCCTGGAGTGGGGAGGGAATGAGGATTTTGTAGTATCCTTCCCCTGGAATGGGGATTTTACAGTATACTTTGCCTGGAATGGAGAAGGAATGGGGATTTTACAGTATACTTTGCCTGGAATGGAGATTTTACAGTATACTTTGCCTGGAATGGGGAGGGAATGGGGATTTTATAGTATACTTTGCCTGGAATGGAGAGGGAATGGGGATTTTACAGTATACTTTGCCTGGAATGGGGATTTTACAGTATCCTTCCCCTGGAGTGGGGAGGGAATGAGGATTTGCAGTATCCTTCCCCTGGAATGGGGATTTTACAGTATACTTTGCCTGGAATGGAGAGGGAATGGGGATTTTACAGTATCCTTGCCCTGCCATGCCCACCAAGCTACACCCTCAGAACCGGTAGTAAAAAAATTTGAAACCCACCATTGGAGTGGGGCTGTGCATGTGGGGACACGCGTGGGCCCCGGCCAGCTACACACAAGGCCCGGCGGCCAATAGGTCGTGGCCCAGTAGGGGGCTGCCGCCCACCGAGTGTAGTTCATTTATTCCACCCTTCCCTGCGTCTTCTCCTCTTTAGACCCGGCCGCACCTCGTGAGTCTGGTCCCTCCCCTTCTTCAGCCGAATATGAGCCAAGCGGTTGAGCTTCTTCAGAGTCATGAAGTGGACGCAGCTCTGGATCCGTCGCTCTTCGATCTCCGCGGCCTGGAAAACAGAAAGGGGCGTGGATTTACCAGATCCTGTTGCGTGGATTCGGAAGCTCAAGGGCAGCGTAGGGATGAACTTGTTCTGCGGAGAGGGAGGCTGGTTTGAGAGAGTGGGAGTGGGGTGGGGAACTAAGGCGATGAGGATCGTTTCGGTGGCTGGGGTGGGATTCGAAGCTGGATTGCTCCGGTGGGAATACGGTACCCAAACCAGAATGCAACTGGGTGTTTGTGTGTGTGTGAGAAATAGAGAGAGAGAGAGAAAGAGAGGAGAGACAGGGAGGGAGGGATGGAGGAGAGACCGAGAGACAAAAAGAGAGAGAAGGAGAGAGAGGGAGGGAGGAGAAGGAGAGAGAGGAGAAAGAGAGAAGGAGAGAGAGAGAGAGAGAGGAGAGGCGAAAGGGAGGGAGAGACAGTGAAAAAGAGGAGAGGGAGAGAGATAGACAGAGACAGAAAGAGAGAGGAGGAGAGGGAGAGACAGAGAGAAAAAGAGACAGGAGAAGGAAAGAGAGAGAGAGAGAGTAAGGAGGAGAGAGAAGGAGGGATGGAGGAGAGAGAGGAGAAGGAGAGAGACAGAGAAAGAAAAAGAGAGAGAGGAGAGAGAAAGAGAAGAGGGAGAGAGGGAGGAGAGAGAGAAGAGGAAAGGGAGAGAGAGAAGAGAGGGTGGGAGGCACGGAGGACAGAGAGAAAGAAAAAGAGAGTAGAGAGAAAAAGAGAGAGAGGGAGAAAGGAGAAAGAAAGAAGAGAGGGAGGGACGGACGGACAGAGGAGAAAGAGAGAGAGAGAGAGGAGAGCCAATGACAGAGAAAAAGAGAGACAGAAAAAGAGAGGGAAAGAGAAAGAGGGAGAGAGGAGAGAGAAAGAGAGGGGGAGAGAGGTGTGTTGTTGCCTCTCAATCCTCTCTATAGTCCTGTTCCAAGCCATCTCGAGGAAATCGGGAGAGCTGACCTGTCAACCTCGCCAAAAAGTCTTATAGGTGGACCTCGACTTACAACAGTCTACTAAGTGACCATTCAATGACACAACCATACAGGTAGTCCTTGACTTACGACCGTTCATTGAGCGACCGTTCAAAATTACCACGGCACTGAAAGAAGAGACGTGGCACGACCCTTTTTTCCACAGTTACGACCTTTGCAGGCGAGGAAGGTTGTAACAAGTGTCACACTAACCATTTAACACCCGTCTCGCTTAGCAAACATAGACGTCGGGCTCAGTTGTGGTCGTACGTCGAGGACTACCTGTATTTCCCCATGTGTGTGGGTGTATTTGATCACACCCGGTGTGTGGCTTACGCTGTCTTTGTGCCCTTTGCTCTTCAGTTCCTGGATCTCCGCCATCAGCCTCTGAAGATCCTGGCATGTCTGTTTGTACAGCTCGTAATCACGGTTGGGGTCTCGCAGTTCCACCTCGGCCTCCTCGCTGTAGTACCGGGCATCCTACGGAGAGGAACCAAGGGGAGGGGGGGCTGCTGAACTCGGCATGCGGTTATCGCTTCGACACAACCGCTCCAGAGTTTGACTTTTAGCAGTTTGACTTTTACCTACTTATTTCCTCGGCAGATAACATCCCCTAGGAGAGGAGATGGGAAGGGGGGGGGGGGAATTCCTGTGAGTTGAAGTAGCCAAGACTTCCAAGAGTGACTTGGAAGATGGCCAATGAGACGCTGAGAATTGAGGAACGGAAAGGGAAGGGTTTGGGGGCAGAGGGTCAGTTTCGGCTGCAACCGAATCCGGGGGCGGATCGTTATTCTCAATAAATGCAAGGTTTCATCAAAGACTTTTGTGTTTGGAAGTGCAATTTATTTGAGATAACATCGAAACCTGACAGTTGGATCTTGTGGTCCCCTCCTCATATGCACTTCATCAAATCCAGCAGCAGATTTTTCCATAACACCCCACAACCCCCCCACCCCCAAGTTTTGCAAGGACTCCTCTTGCGCACTTTACCTGATCAACGTCCGATCTGCTCCGCTTGCCTTCCTGTGGCCCTCCATCCATGCGAATGACCTTTGGCTTCCGCTTCTTGCTGGATTCGGAGGACATGTCCTTCGGCTTTCCTGGGAAAGAAAGAGAAAGTCCGAACCGGTGGATGGAAGAGCAATCAATCCAAGTTATTATTATTATTATTAGATTTTTTTTACCCGCCTTTTTTTCATCTCATACTTTTTAATAGAAGCAAAAAACGTAAATGAAAGGAAATAAAAGGTGACGAAAATAGCGAAAAGAGAGAAGGAAAACAGACGGTAAAGAAATGGCTTCAATTTTCTTGCGCTCGCTCTTTAAAGCAACATCGTAATTTCCTTCCTTCCGTAAGTTACCCTTTCTAATCTCCAAACTCATCAATCACAAGTTCATTTTTCTCATTTTTTTCTCTTTCATCAGCACGAAGTTCGTAAGGGATTTCCAGTCATTAAATGTAGCTGTTGATCTGTTCCAAATCAAACAAGTTAATTTTGCTCTGAAGCTCTGGAAGCTTCAGCGTCGTGGGTAAATTTGAAGTACTTTTATACAGTTTTATCCTACGTTTTTTAAAAATATATCCATCAACTCCAGCCAGGCAGCATACTTAATATTCCCGTCTCCTCTTTTCCCACAATAGCAACCACACTGTTGAACGGGGTGGCTTGAGAGAGAATGACTGGCTCAAAGTCACCCAGCTGGCATTCATGCCTAAAATGGGACTAGAACTCACCTTCTCCTGGTGATTGGCCCAAAGTCACCCAGCTGGCTTTATATGCGTAAGGCGGCACTAGAACTCCCAGTCTCCTGGTGATTGGCCCAAAGTCACCCAATTGGCTTTATAGGCCTAAGGCGGGACTAGAACTCTCAGTCTCCTGGCGATTGGCAGGAAGTCATCCAGCTGGCTTTATATACCCAAGGCAGGGCTACAACTCCCAGTCTCCTAGTGATTGGCCCAAAGTCACCCAAATTGGCTTTATAGGCCTAAGGCAGGACTAGAACTCTCAGTCTCCTGGTGATTGGCAGGAAGTCACCCAGCTGGCTTTATATGCCTATGGTGGGACTAGAACTCCCAGTCTCCTGGTGATTGGCCCAAAGTCATCCAATTGGCTTTATAGGCCTAAGGCGGAACTAGAACTCCCAGTCTCCTGGTGATTGGCAGGAAGTCACCCACTTGGCTTTATAGGCCTTAAGGCGGGACTAGAACTCCCACTCTCCTATTGATTGGCCCAAAGTCACCCAATTGGCTTTATAGGCCTAAGGTGGGACTAGAACTCTCAGTCTCCTGGTGATTGGCCCAAAGTCACCCAGCTGGCTTTATATGCGTAAGGCGGCACTAGAACTCCCAGTCTCCGGGTGATTGGCCCAAAGTCACCCAATTGGCTTTATAGGCCTAAGGCGGGACTAGAACTCTCAGTCTCCTGGCGATTGGCAGGAAGTCATCCAGCTGGCTTTATATACCTAAGGCAGGGCTACAACTCCCAGTCTCCTAGTGATTGGCCCAAAGTCACCCACTTGGCTTTATATACCTAAGGTGGGTCTAGAACTCCCAGTCTCCTGGTGATTGGCAGGAAGTCACCCATCTGACTTTCATGCCTAAGGCGGGACTAGAACTCCCTGTCCCCTGGTGATTGGCCCGAAGTCACCCAAATTGGCTTTATAGGCCTTAAGGCAGGACTAGAACTCCCAGTCTCCTGGTTCCTTCCCCAGCAGCTTCAACTAATACACCAAACTGGTTGTCTCTGAACCCGAGAACTTGCTCGAATTCAGCGCAGCGATTCGCCCTTCCCGGGGACTCACAACCGATTTCCCCCGCCTCCACACACCCCCCACGGGAAAACGCCCTCTGCACATGGTCAGAGGACCCTTCGCCCGAGGGCCAGCCGAGCCCAGCGCCTCTCCAGGCCGCTCAGCCGGGCTCTATCGGCCTCTCCAGCCCGAGAAAGAGGCCTCACCTCCAGCCGAGGCTCTTCGGCCACCGCAGCTCACTCTCCGCCGCCGCCGCCGCTCGTAACCGCGACCAGAAAGGCCCACCCGGAAGTAGATCCCCCAGTGTGTTTGTGTGAGGAGGGGTGAAAATTCCGGTTCAGCGGCTAGAGCGTCGCGTCGCGTCGGCTCTCTTCCGCCCCTAGCGGTAGAGCAAACGGGACCAGTGAGGATTCCTCGCGAGTGGCTAGACTAGAGCGCCGCGTCGGCTCTCTTCCGCCCCTAGTGGTAGAAAACGTGAAACGGCGCTCAGGGTGGTTGCTTCTGTATGGAGTTTCTTTGTTCCCTGTTTTGAGGATGGACGATCTGCTCTTTTGAATCCGTTTTAACTTTGTCACGTGCTCTGCCTTCAAGCGAGCCGGGCGTTTTTTAAACATGCATTAAATGAAGTCTGAAGTTTTCCATTTTCAGTGATCTTCCCAATGGAAATGTGAAGCTGTGATTCTCAGCCTTCCAAACCAGCGATTAAAATAGGGTTGGGGGAAAAAAATATGCAAAGAAGAGCATTTTTTTCTCTTCTTTGCATTTTTGCAATGATTTAAAATGAGCCTTTTAATCATTCTCTTAGGATGATGAAGGGACTGGAGGCTAAAATATAGGAAGAACGGTTGCAGGAATTGGGTATGTCTGGTTTAATGAAAAGGAGGACCAGGGGAGACATGATAGCAGTCTTCCAGTATCTCAGGGACTGCCCCAAAGAAGAGGGAGTCAAGCTATTCTCCAAAGCATCTGAAGGCAGGAGAAGAAGCAATGGATGGAAACTAATCAAGGAGAAAAACAATTAATCAATGGAACAATGAGAACAATTAATGGAACAACTTGCCTCCAGAAGTTGTGAATGCTCCAACACTGGAAGTTTTTAAGAAGATGTTGGATAACCATTTGTCTGAAGTGGTACAGGGCAGGGGTGACAGGTTCTGACAGGTTCTAGAGAACCGGTAGCGGAAATTTTGAGCAGTTCGGAGAACCGGCAAATACCACCTCTGGCTGGCCCCAGGAGTGGGGAATGGGGATTTTTGCAATATCCTTCCCCCAGGAGTGGGGTGGGAATGGGGATTTTTGCAATATCTTTTCCCCAGGGGTGGGAATAGGGATTTTGTAATATCCTTCCCCCAGGAGTGGGGAGGGAATGGGGATTTTTGCAATATCCTTGCCCCAGGAGTGGGGTGGGAATGGGGATTTTTGCAATATCTTTGCCCCAGGAGTGGGGTGGGAATGGGGATTTTTGCAATATCTTTTCCCCAGGGGTGGGAATGGAGATTTTGCAATATCTTTTCCCCAGGAGTGGGGTGGTCAAGGCAGTGTGTGATTTGCATCCAAAGCATCCAGAGCGGAGCTGCCTTTGGGGCTTCCCCTGCCCCTCACGGTGAGAGGTGCGCAGAGCTGCCCCACAGCCACAATCACGCAATCACAGTCGCCACACGGCTACCAACGGTGCACAGAACTTTCATTTGTTTAGCATCTTCCCCGTCTGCCAAGAGAGGTTCAGGATCCCGACGAGCGAGAATCGACGTCTGGGTTCTCGTTTTCTTTACAATCTTCTTTGAAGCTTCTTGGCTTGGCCAACACTGCAGGGTTGAGAGCTGGAGAACTGGTAGCTGGGTTGGCGTCTGGCAACGATCCGGTTGGGCAAGAGCTTTTAGGGGTGTCCCTAGAAGAGGAAACGGAGCCTTTCATGAGGGTTCCCAAGAAATACAGGATAATCAGGGGTAGGCTGCTGGGGGTTCGGGAGAACCTCTAGCTAAGATTCTGTGCAGTTCGGAGAACTCCCAAATCCCACTCCTGGCTGGCCCCGCCCTCCCACGCAGCCCGTTTTGGATGCAGGTAAGTGCGGGGCGCGCGGGGAGGCTCAGGAAGGGCAAAAAACGGGCCTACCGGAAGTTCGGGAAGGCCAGAACAAGCCCGTTTCTGGCCTCCACAGGGCGTCCAGAGCCTGGGGAGGCCGCCGTTTTTGCCATCCTGGAGGCTCAAGGAAAGCCTCCAGAGCCCGGGGAGGGCAAAAACGCCCCCTCCCCATGGTGTAGGAGGCTGACTAGGCCACGCCCGCCATGACCACGCCCACCCAGCAACCGGCCAGAGATATTAGCTGCACTCTGCCATGATGTCCTCACCTCTTTGGACTGACCGGTGACGTTCCCGATGAGGCCTGTTTCAGGTCCACGTTCACCACGCCTGTCAATCTTTCGGCCTGGCAGTAGGATGAAGGGCATGGATCACATTGGGCCGTGATGGCGGACCTTTTTGGTGCCGAGTGCATCAGAGCGCATGCGCAAAACCTCAAAATGCGATGCGAGCGGCCCCCACGCACGCACCTTGCCCCCTCTCGCCCATTTTTGACTTCCAGGTTGGTGCAGGAGGCCTTCCAGACCCAAAATGGGGCACCGAGTGGGGGGAGCACACACTGGCAACCCCCCAAAATGCAATGCAAACGCCCCTTGCGCATTCACCTTGGTCCCACACATTCGCTCAGCTCCTGCCAACCTAGCCGTCTGAAAGCACGCGCATGGAAGTAGATCAATAGGTACCACTTCGGTGGGAAGGGAACAGCGTTCCCTGGAGTGGGGTGGGAATGGGGATTTTGCAGTATCCTTCCCCTGCCACGCCCACCAAGCCAGCCCAACACGGCCACCAAGCCACGCCCATAGAACCGGTAGTAAAAAAATTTGGATTTCACCACTGGTGCTCCCCACAAGGAGAAATTTCAAGGAGAAAATTCCTGACAGTGAGAATAATTAATCAGTGGAACAAGTTGCCTCCAGAATTTGTGAATGCTCCAACACTGGAAGTTCTTAAGAAGATGTTGGATAACCATTTGTCTGAAGGGGTGTAGAGTTTTCTGCCTTAGCAGGGGGTTGGACTAGAAGACCTCCAAGGTCCCTTCCAACTCTGTTATTCTATTCTATTCTATTCTATTCTATTCTATTCTATTCTATTCTATTCTATTCTATTCTACTCTACTCTACTCTACTCTACTCTACTCTACTCTACTCTACTCTACTCTACTCTACTCCATCCCTGGAGGCTTTAAAGAAGAGACTGGACAGCCCCCTGTCTGAGATGGTATAGGGTCTCCTACTTGAGCAGGGGGCTGGACTAGAAGACCTCCAAGGTCCCTTCCAGCTTTCTTCTGAACTGATTACATGATCATGGGGATCCTGCACTGGTCCAATGAAAAACATTCCTAAGTCCCCTTTTCAGTGCCGTTGCAACTCCACTCACTCACAAACTGTTGTAAGTCAAGGACTATTTGTTCGCACATAGCCTGATCATTCAAGGATCCAAGAGTTTCATCCGAGTGAGGGATACAGACCTGGCTTGGGAATGGTCCAAAGATTTTGGGCATGGTTGGCATCACCGGCTCACCAAGTCTGGGTTGGCTGGGGTTGAATGTCCCCAAAGCAACATTCTTCCTTGTTCTTCCCTCCAGCGTCAAATAGGATGCTTTTTTGGCAGCTGCGGAAGGAAAGGAGACCACTCAGTAGGAACGTTTTTGGGCAGCCTCAATCTGCAGAAGGCAAAAGACTCTCTGACTTACCCAAAGCGTAGTTATTCACCTTTTGCATCTCCTGTTTCAACTGCCTCACCTCCTCCTGGATGTCGTCCATTTTTAGGGAATCTTCGTGGCGAAACAAGGAAGAAAACTTGGCCTGCCGAACAGAAGAGCTTGTCTATCATCCACTCCAGATAGATAGATAGATGATAGATAGATAGATAGATAGATAGATAGATAGATATAAGATATAGATAGATGATATAGATAGATAGATAGATAGATAGATAGATATAAGATATAGATAGATGACAGATAGATAGATAGATAGATAGATAAATATAAGAGATAGATAGACAGACAGACAGATATAAGATATAGATAAATAGATGATAGATAGATATAAGATATAGATAGATAGATAGATAGATAGATAGATATAAGATATAGATAGAGATAGATAGATAGATAGATATAAGATATAGATAGATAGATAGATAGATATAAGATATAGATAGATAGATAGATAGATAGATAGATAGATAGATAGATAGATAAATATAAGAGATAGATAGATAGACAGACAGATAGACAGATAGATATAAAACACTCCAGAAGATAGGCTTAAGATACAGAAGGATCTTGACAGACTTGAACATTGGGTGCTATCTAACAAAATGAAATTCAACAGTGAAAAAATTAAGGTTCTACATTTAGGCAAGAAAAACAAAATGCACAGGTACCGTATAGGTGGAACCTTGCTCAATAGTAGTAACTGCGAGAGGGATCTCGGAGTCCTAGTGAACAACCATTTAAGTATGAGCTAGCCGTGTGCAGCAGCTGCCAAAAAAGCCAACACAGTTCTAGGCTGCATCAACAGAGGGATAGAATCAAGATCACCTGAAGTGTTAATACCACTTTATAAGGCCTTGCTAAGGCCACCCTTGGAATACTTCATCCAGTTTTGGTCGCCACAATGTAAAAAAGATGTGTTCATTTTGTTATGGGAACCGTCTGGTTCCACTCTACACCTGTTACAGTGTCCTTGAAAAGGCTTCAGGCTCTCCTAGTCTTCAGGGGAATCGTAGAGGTTTTGTTCCTCCATCTAATCATGTTCCTCCAGCATGCGTGCCAGAACCCGGAAGTTTGACTTTTCTGGAGCGCGATCCCTTCGCAGTGCGGAATACTGGCCTGTGCATGCCCTCCGGCCAGCTGATCATCCGGTGCGCATCTGCGGTAGAACCCGGAAGTTCAGCTTTTCCGGAGCACGGCCCCGACGAGCGCGTGCATGCGCACGCAACATTTCCGCGCGACCTTTAAGGCACTCGGTGCCAAAAAGGTTCGACATCACTGATCTAACCCATTCCAAGTAACACACAGACATTAATGGCAAATTGAAAGGAAGAGGCACGTAGCCGCTAAACGTTTCCTTCTCGACAGCCGTTGTAACTTCAAACGGTGAATGAAGAATTGTTAAGTCCAAGAGTGTCTGTATCTCTCTCTCTCTCTCTCTCTCTCTGCCGCTTTCTGGTTAAAACCGAAACCGTACCTTCACATAGGACATCAATCCGGCATCCTTGCCGTCCAGCTGCTGCTTTCTTTTTTGCACAATGGATGCGCAGAGGTCTGGATTTTGTTCCATGTGGATGTAAAGCTCCCGCAAAGCTTTCTGTGTGTAAGTCAGGGACTGTCTCTCGAAGTCCTCCGGAGAAATCCTCCTGCAGAAGGAGACGTAGAGCGGGGATTCATTGTCAAATTCGCTGAGAATCTCCATCTTCGCCCTGCTCACTAAAGAAGGACGCCATGAATTAAGAGAGGCCGCTGATGTCCCAATTGAACAGGTTCTGTGGGCGTGGCTTGGTGGGCGTGGCAGGGGAAGGATACTGCAAAATCTCCATTCCCTCCCCACTCCTGGGGGAAGGATATTGAAAAATCCCCATTCCCTCCCCACTCCTGGGGGAAGGATACTGCAAAATCCCCATTCCCTCCCCACTCCTGGGGAAGGATATTGAAAAATCTCCATTCCCTCCTCACTCCTGGGGGAAGGATACTGCAAAATCCCCATTTCCTCCCCACTCCAGGGGAAGGATACTGTAAAATCTACATTCCCACCTCACTCCAGGGGAAGGATATTGAAAAATCCCCATTCCCTCCCCACTCCTGGGGAAGGATATTGAAAAATCCCCATTCCTTCCCCACTCCTGGGGGAAGGATACTGCAAAATCCCCATTCCCTCCCCACTCCTGGGGAAGGATATTGAAAAATCCCCATTCC
>WNWU01000350.1:127833-149090 GCA_012654045.1 Ptyas mucosa | reverse complement strand
GGGGGAAGGATGCTGCAAAATCCCCATTCCCTCCCCACTCCTGGGGGAAGGATGCTGCAAAATCCCCATTCCCTCCCCACTCCAGGGGGAAGGATACTGCAAAATCTCCATTCCCTCCCCATTCTGGGGCCAGCTACAGGTGGTATTTGCCGGTTCTCCGAACTGCTCAAAATTTCCGCTACCGGTTCTCCAGAACCTGTCAGAACCTGCTGGATTTCACCCCTGGTCTTCACCCCAGGCTGTTGGGTGACTCAATCTATCAAGTCTGAAATCTCAACCAGCCAGGATCTCCAAAACGTTCTCTTTTCCCAAATGGATCCTGCAAATGGATCCAGTCTATCTGAAGGCCACCAAGGTCCAGACAGCTATAGCATTTTGGGGGTTTGGGATGTCGTGAGCCAAAGAACCCAATCTGGATATTTTGTCTCGGGAACACGCTCAGTGGATTCCCACCAAGATTTTCTTCTGGTGGCCATGAGTCTATTTTGAAAGCATGTACATAATTACGGTGGTGACTTTGCTGGCTTCTTCTCCCAAATCTGGTGGGCTTGGAGGAGCCCCAAAACGGATCTTTTTCAGGAAAGAAGAGGCAGTTCGGCCTCTGGGCAGGAGGAGCTGTGTGAGAGAACTCTTCCATCCTCTTGGCCCACAGCTACTCCGGAGAGGAATTGTGACATCAAGACACAAAGAACCAATTGCGTTGTGCCCACGAATGTCACCTTCAACAATGCCAAATGGCTGCATCGTGGCTCAAGACAGCCACAGGATGTCTGGATGATCCCTGGTCGTGGCATCCATGAAATCAGATCGCCAACATCTAAAGCAGAAGAGGCCAACCTTGGTGTTGTGGCCCGTCAGCGGCCTGTGCAGCTAGTAGCTGATTCCGACAGCGAGGAGGCTGGTGTGGTGCTGCGCCAGCAGCCTGTGCAGCTGGCACTCGAGTCAGACAATGAGGAGGCTGGAGAAGATGTGGGGATTCAGCCAGGGCCTTCAGAACCTCCAGAAGCTCCCATAAGTGAAGAGGAAGAAAAGGAGGAGCCTTTTTTCGATGCATGGGCGCCCAGAGCTGCCAAAAGGCAGGAGTGGTTCCTCAGGAGGAGGTCTCCCCAAGAGTAAGGCTTGGGGCTAATTGGCCACTCTCTTAGCCTATTTAAGGAGGAACGCCGACTGAAGCAATTTGCAGGGAACAACTTCGTTCACTCTCCTTCGCATCCTGATCTTAGTTCTCTTATCAGTTTCCTGCAAATTGCTTCTGGGCTTTCTGCCAATCCTAGTAAGATTATGACACCATTGTTAAGTGAATCAGGCTCCCCCCGTTGGCTTTGCTTGTCAGACGGCCACAAAAGGGGCGACCCGGGGACACGGCGACTGTCGTATGTGGGAGTCAGTTGCCAAGCATCCAAACGTAAATCACGAAGGGAATGCTGCAATCATCGTGAAGTCTGAGAAATGACCGGAAGTCCCCCCTTTTTTTCCGGTGCCGTTCTTGTAACAACTCTGAATGGTCACTAAGTGGACTGTTGTAAGTTGAGGACTACGTGTAGTTCCTAGCACTTGGAGCTAGTGTGGGAGCTAAATTTTTCAGCTTTTACAGGGAGAAGTTGATTGGGTGAAGGAGCATCTGTTTTCTCTGTTCTCTCTCTCCCTCCCTCTCTTTCTCTCCCTCTCTCACCCTCCCTCTCTCTTTCTCTCTCTTTCCCTCTCTCCTTCTCCCTCCCTTTCTCTCCCCCCTCTCTCCCTCCTTCTCTTCCTTTCCTTTCACTCCCTCTTTCTCTCCCTCCCCCTCCCTCCCTTTCTCCCTCCTCCTCTCTCCTTCTCTCTTCTTTTCCCTCCCTCTTTCCCTCTCCCTCCCTCTCCCTCCTTCTTTCTCACTCCCTCCCCCTTTCTTTTCCTCCCCCTCTTCCTGCCTCTCTCCCCTCTCCCTCTCTCTTCCTCCTTGTCTCTCTCCCTCCCTCTCTTTCTCTCCCTCCCTCTCCCACTTCTCTCTCTTTCTCTCTCTTTCTCTCTACCCTCTCTCCCTCCTTCTCTCCCTCCTTCCTTCTCTCCCCCCACCCTCTCTCTCTCTCTCTCTCTCACACACACACACACTGCAAGTCTGAATCTCACAGGCACCGTACAAAAAACCCCACAACCCGCAGCAACCTTGCAAAGGATTCTGAGCGTAAGAAGTCGTGACCTCCCGTGTCCAACACAGGATTTTCCTTCCCATAAGTCAAAGAAAAACGGAGCGGGAAACCTAAACGGACCTCGGTGCCTCACTTTATTGTTCAGGAAACGATTCCTTTGGTTTTTAAAAATAAAAACATATATATTTAAAACAAAATCGCACCGGTGAAGCCATCTGTCCTTTCTTTGTTCCACAGCCGGCCGGGCGAGGCCCGTCCAGAGAACTGCCACCCGCACATTGAGTCGTGCCAAAGTCCTTGTGGTCGAACCCTCTCACGCATCATTTGCAATGTTTGCTGGTGTCCAATTTCTTGTACTCCTCGTTGTAAGGGGCCCCGGCGAAGCAGGTGGCTGCCGAGCGGTCGCAATCGCAAATAAAAGCGGCACACTCATCGTTGTCGTCTGGAGGGGAAGAAGGAAATTGTGAACCGGGGACGGACGGACGCATGACTGAAATAAACACCGCACTGTTGCGAATGGGTACTTAAAAAGGCACCGTTGTGTCTTTGAAATACCCGTTGGGATGTTGCGCGCCTAGACGAAAAGGGATGAGAGCTTGCATTGTGTTCTCACAACGACGTCACCAAGGTGCTTTTTCTGGAGACAACTGGACTTTCTCGTTTTTGCTTTTGAAGAGGTTTCGCTTCTCATCCGAGGAGCTTCTTCAGTTCTGACCGGATGGTGGGGAAACGGAAGGATTTATCTTCCTTGCAGACAGCTGGTCATTTGCATCCTTTTAGGGGGTCGTTGAAGCACTTGGAGGTTTCTCTGTGTCCACATCTGTAGCTATACAATTTGGGATGAAGACCCTTGGAATGGGGTGGGAGTAGGAATGGATTTTCAGAGGGGGAAAAAAATGGCGGACTACAGGAACCATTTGCACTACTCAGGTGACCCTGAGGAGACAGAGAAACCTCTCCAAGTGGCCTCAACGACTCTCTAAAAAGGATGCAAATGACCAGCTTGTCTGCAAGGAGTATCAATCCTTCTGTTCCCCACCAGAGCTGCTTGGATGAGAAGCGGCTTTCTGACAATTCACTTTTTCCCACCATGCCGATTCAAAACTCAGCCAGGTGGGGGTTTGTGATAGTTACCTCCGCAGGTGACGTTGCCTTCGGAACAGGTGTATGAATAGATCTTGGTGTAGGGGCTGTCCAGGATGGGCTTGCAGGCAGGATGTTTCTTGGCTCGAGAATAGCAGTGATCATGCGTCTGGCAGCACCTGGCCGAAAGCAGGAAGCATTAGAGCTGGTTCTCCAGGTGTGTGATGTCCTCTCTTTGGGGGAGGGGCGCTCTCTGCGCTTGGTTCTTTTCCTGCAGACATCTCATGACCCAACTAGGTGACATCATCAGTGCTAGAAGGGAGTGGGGTTTGCAGAGAGGAGGAGGAGGAGGAGGAGGAGGAGGAGGAGGAGGAGGAGGAGGAGGAAGACTGTGGGGTCCTCAGACCACTGTCTGAGCTTCGTTGTAAATCTCCCTTAACAGAACCTTGCAAATCCGAAAGTCCAATTCTCCTGCCACTCCCTTTTCGGAGAAAGTAGGGAGGGTCCTTTCGGAGGAACTCGCTCTCCACCCCTTATATAGCTGTGACCTCTGCTTTTCCTTATCTGACTGTTCCCTTGATAGCATCTCTCCGCCACGTCACCCAAGGTCTTCCCCGTGTACCACTTCATCCAAGCGATTCTCTTTGACTTGCGAAGTCAAAGGGCGAGAGAGGACCCGTTAAGCTACAGGTGACAGGGTAACAATCTGATATTCGGGGGGCTGCCCCAAAGAAGAGGGAGTCAAGCTATTCTCCAAAGCATCCGAAGGCAGGACAAGAAGCAACGGGTGGAAACTCATCAAGGAGACAAGCAACCTGGAACTAAGAGGGAATTTCCTGACAGTGAGGACAATTCACCAGTGGAACAGCTTGCCACCAGAGGTTGTGGGTGCTCCATCCCTGGAGGTTTTCAAGAAAAGATCAAACAGCCATTTGGCCGAAATGGTATAGGCCATAGGGTCTCTCCCTCTTGGGGGGGGGAGGATTGGACTGCAGGATTTCCGGGGTCCCTTCCAACTCTTATTATTCTGTTTTGTTATCCCATTATTCTGTCTATGATCCCTCCAAGCCCAACGGAAGCCTAACATGGTAGAGGATCTCCTGCTACGTGCAGGAGGGGGTTGGACTATTAATTTATTTTTATTTATTAGTCATATTTCTATGCCGCCCACTCTCCGAGGACTCTGGGCGGCTTACACCAAAGACAGGATACTAAATAGCATCTTGCCCCCCAACAATCTGGGTCCTCATTTTACCCACCTCGGAAGGATGGAAGGCTGAGTCAACCTTGAGCCGGTGAGATTTGATCCGCTGATCTGCTGAACTAGCAGTCAGCTGAAGGAGCTGCAGTACTGCGTTCTAACCACTGCGCCACCTCGGCTCTAGAAGACCTCCAAGGTCCCTTCCAACCCCTAGGATTCTCAGCTCTGAATCCTAAACGTGATCTGAAGAGTCCCGCAGGTGAGGGGCTTACTTGTCCAACTGGTCTACCGGGGTCCCACTGCCTCCGAAGCCGCAATAGCAACCGTAGTCCGCGTAATCCAACACCGGTCTACTGCCAGGGATGGTGCATTTAATCATGTTGCTGAACTGTAAGAGGTTGCGAGGCAGGGAAGGAATAGCAGAAGCTCCTAAAAGAGAGACACAAACTACACAACAAGAAGAGCCGCGTTAGCGTTTCCCAAATATCCAGCGGCCAAATCCAGTTCCCTGCTAAGTGACGGTTGGGGGAAATCATCCTCTTGTTTTCAAGACCCCATCATCCCTTGCATTGTGGTGGAGTCTTGGGCAGCCGAATGGAGCTGAGTGTTTTACTGGCCGGATGCCCTTCTCTGTCGCCAGTACGGAGTTTTTTTTTCCGGCAGATAGTGCCCAAAGAGAGAAATATCTGCCTCTACCTAGGATCGAACTCACAGCCTCCTAATTGTGAGGCGAGAGTGCCACCTCTGGGCCACCGCACCACTGTGGGTGAATCTTCCCTCTTTTTGGAAGATTGAGGCATCTGTTTCCTAGACCAGGGGTCCCCAATCCTCGGGCCGCGGCCTATTCGTAACCGGGCCATGGGCTGGTGCATGCAGGTGCATTCACAGCTCCACTTGTGCAAGCAGTGAGCCAGCTCACACACACACACACACACACACACACATACACACACGCAGCTTGACTTGCTCGAGTGGCAGGCCAGCATGCATGCACATGTGCTCACAACTCCTCTTGTAGTCGAGCGGCGAGTGCGTGCGCGCCAGCACGTTGCTTGCCGTTTGCCCCCTTTCCAGCCGTCTTCTGACCGTCAAGGTCAACGGGAGAAGACTGGGTTCATTGAAGGACCTTGTGGTTCCTGTCACAACTGCGTTAACGAGCCCCCCCCAAAAAGCTCGTAAAATTGGACGCATGTCCTTTCGCATATTCGCTTTGCTTAGCGATGGACATTCTGGTCCCCGATGGCCGTTGGAAGTCGAGAACTATCCATACGATGGACTGGTAACGGATGAAATGGAAGGGGAGTTTGGACCAGAGGACCTCCAAGGCCCCTTCCAACTCTGTCGTTCTGTGATTCTATGAAACGGGTTGAGGTTGCACAACATGGATCTCTCAGCTTATAAAGGGGAGAGGTTGGTTGAGCGAAGGAGCATCTGTTTTCCCTGTTCTTTCTCTGTCTCTGTCTCTTTCTCTCATCACTCTTTCTCTCCTCTCTTTCTTTCTCTCATCACTTTCTCTCCTCTCTCTGTTTCATCTGTCCTTCTCTTTCTCTCCCTCTTTCTCTCATCACACTTTATATCTTTCTGTCTCTCATCACTCTCTCCTCTCTCTGTCTCTCTCTCACCTCTTTGTCTGTCTTTCTCTTTTCCTCATCACACTTTATCTTTCTGTCTCTCTCATCACTCTCTCTCCTCTCTCTCTCTCACCTCTTTGTCTGTCTTTCTCTTTCCCTCATCACTCTTTCTCTCCTCTGTTTCATCTGTCTTTCTGTCACTCTCATAACTCTCTCCTCTTTCTCCTCCGTCTTTCTTTCTCTCATCACTCTTTCTCTCCTCTTTCTTTCTCTCACTTTCTCTCCTCTGTTTCATCTGTCCTTCTGTCACTTTCATAACTCTCTCCTCTCTCTTTCTCCTCCATCTTTCTTTCTCTCATCACTCTTTCTCTCCTGTCTCTCTTCTCTATATCTCTTCCCCCCCTCTCTCTCTCACACACAGACACAGATCCAAGTTGAACCTGCGATATATCAGCTCACTCCTTAGCCCTCCTGCCCAGCCCTATTCTACGAACTCCTCCATCCTTCCAACTGTAAAAAAACAAACAACACAAATCACGCAGGTGTTTCACACAACCCCAAATCTCTGGAAACCACTCAGTGAAGGGGAAGCCTGTCCTAATCCCTGAATGGATCCTTTGGATCTACTGGCTCTGGAAAATCTCCACTTACCTGCCGCCGGGACCAGAAGGTGAGCAAGATTCATTTTGTCCGCGGTCAGGCTGCAGGAAGATAACTTTCGAAGAACCCAATGAGTTCAACCTTTTATAGCCTTGTCGTAACCTTGGCCCCGGCTGCGAGATGCAATGAGATAAGGGCATGGATGGTTTTTATTTGTCTGATAGCAGCATTCATCTTCCAGGCAGGAGATAAACTAGAGCTGTTTGCTTGCAAATGTGCCAGTTTTAACTCCCAGAGTTGGATCAGAAATTCTGTTTTTGCAGGGATGGAACTTATTATTATTTATTTGTCAAACAGGTACGAGATAACAGGTATAAGTATAAACATGGACATGAACGTAGGAAATGAGTCAGGGGTGAAATCCAGCAGGTTCTGACAAGTTCTGGAGAACCGGTAGCAGGGGTGAAATGCTCCCGGTTTGGACCAGATCGCCCGATCCGGTAGCGATAGTGGCAGGTGGTTCGGAGAACCGGTAGCAAAAATCCCTGCCCCCTCCCCATTTTTTAATAATAATAATAATAATAATAATAATAATAATAATAATAATAATAATAATAATAATAATTTAATTTGTATCCCGCCCTTCTCCCAGAAGGGACTCAGGGCGGTGAAAATGCTTTTAAAAGCATTTATTTTAAAATGCTTTTAAAAGCATTTTCTCTACAAATTCCTCGGCTGAAAAAATGCTTTTAAAAGTAAAAAAAAAAAAAACAGCCTCTGACGATCGCGCGGCTCCGCTGGGATCGTCAGAGGCTCGTAAAAGCATTTTTTTCGGCAACCTCTTCGACTGAAAATGCTTTTAAAAGCTTCTGAGGATCCCAGCTGAGTTGCCTGATCGTCAGAGGCTTTTAAAAGCATTTTTTCCTACAACCTCTTAAAGTTGTAGAAAAAATGCTTTTAAAAGTAAAAAAAAAGAAGTTGGCCACGCCCACCCAGTCACATTACTCCTCCCCCACCAAGCCACGCCCACAGAACCGGTAGTGACCAATTTTACATTTCACCACTGACCGGTAGTGGAAATTTTGAGTAGTTTGGAGAACCGGCAAATACCACCTCTGGCTGGCCCCAGAGTGGGATGGGAATGGGGATTTTGCAGTATCCTTCCCCTGGAGTGGGGTGGGAATGGGGATTTTGCAGTATCCTTCCCCTGCCACGCCCACCAAGCCACACCACTCCCACCAAGCTATAGGAAGTCTGACCGGAGAAACAGGGTTATCCTGTTTTTCCTAACGGCATTCTGCAAGATTTTTTTCAGCACTCTGCAAGAAACTCAACAAGTTTTCACAGCAGGCGAAGGAGCAAAAGGCAAAAATAAAAAGAGAAAACAAGATTCTTTCGTGTAGCGAGGTTTCTGTCCCTAGCTAGATCTTTGCCTCTTCGGCAGCAGTTTTATTTATTATTATTAAGTTCTGCAAACCTGGAAAATTTGGAAAAAAAATGTTTGCCCTTGGGAGAAATTGGCTGGCTGAAATGAACTAAGAAGTGTGGGAAGGGAATTGGGGGGAAAAAAAAACCAAGCATTTTTTTTACTTCCACGAAAAATGGGGTGATCGAACTGCCGAGGTTTGCAGCGCAATCAAGCTTGAGAGATTGCATAAAACTCCTTGTCATCCTTGTCCTTTTGCTGTGATTTCTTGATTAGATAGAGAGGACGATTTCAAAGTTCTGCTTTCTTTTTTTTTCCCCTATCTTTCTCCCATCTGGCCACGATCCAGAACTCAAAAGTCAGCAGCTGTTAAAAACACCTTCTCCGTTTTTACCGAGAAGAGCAGCTCAGGTTGGCAGAAGCTGAGACAAGTCACGGGAGCTCACCCCGTTACGCGGCACTAGGGATTCGAACCATTGAACCGCCAACCTTTCGATCGACAAGCTCAGCGTCTTCGCCACTGAGTCCCTTGATTAGTTCTATACCGATGTGTAAAAAGCAAAAAAATTCAGTGATATTATGTGATATTGTACTGTGCTAAAAAGAGTCGAATGTCAATTCTTTTTATTCCTTTCTTCGTCTTGGACTTCATTTTTTTTTCTTTCCCCCTTTCGTTTTCCTTCTCTTCATTTCCTACGTTTTATTTTTTCTTTGCATTTTATCATCGTTTTATGGGTAAAACAATAAAAAGCAATTCGGTGGAAAAGGAGCACCTCCCCCAGGTAGGTCTGTCATAATTTCCAACGGTTCAAACTTCGAATGAATTAAAAATTCTCTCGATTACCGTATTTTTTGGAGTATAAGATGCACCTTCCCCCCCTTAAATGGGGGTGAAAATTTAGGTGCGACTTATACACCGAATGTAGCTCCGCCCACCCACTGCCCACCCCATCCTTTGGCCTCCACCTCCCAACAGTTTACCTCCTTGCTGCAAGCAGCAAGCAGAAGCAGCCCATTTCAGCTTCAGCACAGACTAATTAGCACAAGTTGATTGTCCCTTGGATTGGCCTCCCAACTCTCAGCTGTAGGGATTGCCATTGCCTATTGCTGCGCGGGCCTCTGCTGCTTGCTGCAAGGAGGTAAATTACGGGGAGCAGATTTTTTTTTCCCTCCTGGTGCTAATCAAGCTATGCAGAAAACGAAACTGAAAGTAAAGCAGGCTGTTTGCTGCAAGGAGTCAAAATTGCTGGGAGGCAGAGGCAGATTTCTTTTTCTTCTTTTCCTCCCCCAAAATGGTAGGTGCGTCTTATAGTCCGGAGCATTTTATACTCCGAAAAATACGGTAATTATTTAAAAAAAAAAAAAGAAATCAAGGCTTTGAAGGAAGACGAGGTCAGGCAAAGTGCAGCAAGTGCAGTTGAGACTTTGGTCCTTCTGCTGACCAAGCACTGACACAAGCACAGAGAACAAGGATCACTTTTGACAGGTCAGTGTGTACCCCGCAGATGCCTCTCGCCGCCTTGACATTTTGTTAATCTCGTACGGCTGACGGCGGCTTCCCTATCTAAAGGGTTACCATCCCGAGAATCACACATCGCGTAAAAAAAAAAAACAACCGTTGCCAATTAAAGTCATATTATCGTAAGGACCGGAAGGGACCTTGGAGTTCTTCTACTCCAACCCCTTGTCCTAGGCAGGAGTCCATCCCGGTCAAACTTTTCTTGAAAACCTTCAGTGAGAGCACCCATAACTTCTGGACCTTGGTGGTTTTTTTTTAATCCGACCTTCACCGGTTTAAGCAAGAGACTCTTTTACCGTTCTGGACAAATGGCTCTTCTTAAAAACCTCCAGTGATGGGAGCATCCACAACTTCTGGTGGCAAGCTGTTCCACAGGTTTAATTGTTCTGTCAGGAAGTTTCTCCTTAATTTCTCATGGCTGCTTCCTCTCAGCTGTGCCTTAGTAGCTGTTTTCTATCCCCAAGGAGGGGAGAAAAAACCCCAGCAAACTAATGTGCTGAAGTTGACCAGGCTAAGGATGCTAGCCAGATGAATACCTGGTAGGCAGATCCCCCCATTTTCCTCCCCAAAAACTAAGCTGCGTCTTCTACTCCGAAAAATACAGTATTTAATTTACGTGTGCAATAAGGCAGGTCTCACAGCCCTTGAAAAGCAGACCTTTATTATTATTATTATTATTGCTACTGTCATCCATTCTCTTTATGTGGCTCCAACTCACACGCCTGCCAAGAACATCCGCAGCCATGGCAGGCCCACATCCATGCTCCCAGGTGTCAGAATGCTCGTCCTTCTTAAAGGAGGTTGAGTGGGTGGGGGAGAGGCTCGCCTTCCCCCTCCAGGAAAGAGGCCGGACGCTAGGCAACAGAATCCGGTGCCCAATTTTTTTTAAAAAGCACCCGTCCGTCACCGCAGACACTAAGGTCAGCTGTCAAGGCGTAACAATAGCCGTTGATGAAATATTTGATGTTCCTCTTCCTCTGAAGAAATAAGCTAAGTGTTCTCCCATCCGGGACGCACCGCTCCGGTTGGAAATTAACAGGTTGGGAGGAAGAAAAAAAAGTAGAATGGAATGATAAAAAAAAAAAAAAAGGACAGAAGCTCTCTAAATAAAATGTTTCTCAACCTAGGGCAGCGGTCCCCGGTTTTTGTGGGAATGGTGGGGAAGAGGGCCCGGCTTGTGGGGATGGTGGGGACGAGGGAACCGGGCAGGGGTGAAATGCTATGAAGTCTGCTACCAGTTCGCTTCGCTTTGCTACCGGTTCGCTTCGTGCGTGCATGCGTGGTCCACGCCGAACACGCACTTCGCACACAGGCGCAACCGTACAGCGCTGAAAAAGGAGGATTAAGAAGCCTTTTCTAAAGTAAGTAGAACAGCGAGGGGCGGGGGAACAGCTGTGCGGCGCAATTTAGATTAGCTCTCTAGGGAATATAAATCGCACGGCACAGCCGATCGTCGGAAATACCCGTTTGCCCAAACTGATACCATTTTTTTTACTACCGGTTTGGGAGAACCGGTCCGAACCAATAGCATTTCACTCCTGGAACCGGGCCACGTGAGTGGTGGGGCGGCATGCACACGCATACACAGGCAGCTCAACTGTGTGTACGCACACACCGGCCCACTGCACACACGAGTTGAGCTGTGTGCATGCCGGTCCGCGGCCCGAGGAGTCGCGACGCTTTAAGATGTGCAGACTTCGACTCCCAGAATTCCCCAGCCGGCCACGCCGACTCAGGAATGGTGGGAGTTGAAGTCCCTGTTTTCTTAAAAGCATGCTGGCTGGGGAATTCTGGGAATTGAAGTCTGCACAAGCGCCCTAGGTGGAGCAACACGGCTCAGTACAAAGCAGAAAAAGTTAGAAAATCGGGATGTAACGAAGATTATTAGAGGGGAAAAGGCCGGGGAGGAAATGTAACGAAGTTGGGAGTTTTCTTCTTCTTCTCCTCCTGGGTGACGGCTCAACCTTGTGCTGCCCAGGGAAGGCAGGTCACTGCAACGGGGAAATCTTCAAAGGGATCATGATTCTGGATTCCATGCTTCGAACAAGAGGAACTGCAAACAGAGAAGGACATTCAAAGCGTCACAGAGTGGGACAGTATCTTGGGAAATTTCTTCCTTCCCTCCCTTCTTCTATTCTTCCTTCCTTGCTTCCTTCCTCCCTTCTCATCTTTTTTTCTTCCCTCCTTTCCTTCCTCCCTTCTCATCTTTTTTCTTTCCTTCCTTCCTCCCTCTCTCCCTTCCTTTCTCCCTCCCTCCCTCCCTCCCCACCTTTCTTCTCTCCTTTCCTTCTTTCCTCCCTCATCTTTCTTCTCTCCTTCATTCCTTCCTTTCCCCTCCCTCCTTCCCTCTTAGGCAGGTTAAGTGGCTGCAACTGAAGACAGCAAGGGATTGCAAGATTGGCTGGGAAACTGTCACAGAACCCTGGAAACAAAGGTCATGTGATTGCAGCACCAGCCCAGCAATGATCGGTGCACCGAAGCCGCCGCAACTTTGAATAAGATGTCCATCAGACCCTCCTCAAAAGATCCTGACCTGTGTAGTAAACATTTTCATCCCATCCTCGCTTCCTCCAGGCAGCGTTCCGTGTCTCCTCTCGAGATTGCAGATCTCTGTAGGCTGCAAAGCGACGAAAAACACAGTCTTGCGGGATCCCCATTGAGTAAGGCTCAATCAAATCCTAAACCTAGATAAATAAAACATGTAACCTCCCCGGGTTACACATTCTCTTAACAACTGTCTCGCTTAGCAACAGAAATTCTGGACTGAATTGTGGTCGTAAGTTGAGGTCTACCTGCATGTTTGTTGTGGGGAAACTCAGCCACTGCCTGGTGTTGGCTTCGTACGAGAAGCGCTAAGTACACCCAAGCATTATATCTTACAAACCATAGGCAATGATGATTAGGTATTAACTTGGATACAATGGCTTGTTCAGCAAATCGGTTTGTAGTGGGAAGGGGGCAATCAGCCAACAGGACAAAGGAACAGAAATGGACGTGCTCTAAAGTGGGGCCTCCAGCCTTGGCAACTTTAAGCCTGGTGGACTTCAACTCCCATAATCCTGTGAGGTGGGTTGAGCTAAACAAGAGAGGGACTGGCCCAAAGTCACCCAGCTGGCATTCATGCCTAAGGCGGGACTAGAACTCACTGCCTCCTGGTGATTGGCCCAAAGTCATGTTTATCTCAGACCTCCCTTTCTCAACTGGGACCCTCCTCTGAGAGCGCCAAGGGGGGGGGGGGGGGGGGGGGGCGGCAAAGCAGCTGCCACATTTTGGGGGTATCTGGAAATGGGAAACGGATTGGAGACAATATTCCTTACTGCAGTCTTTCTTAACAATGGCCACTTGAAGTTAGGTGGACTTCAACTCCCAGAATTCCCCAGCCAGCAAGGGGAATTCTGGGAGTTGAAGTCCGCCAGGCTTAAAGTTGCCAAGGTCGGGGACCCCTGCTCTAAAGAACAATGGGTTTCAAGTGTACCTACCCCACAAGTGATGTACGATGTACAACTCTCCAATTTGGGAGAAAAAGCCGCCCACCGCTTCCTGGTTATCTTGACGATGTTTAATTGCCCGAGCCCTGCGCCGACAGAGAAAAAGAGAGAGATGAAGAAACACGGGCGCTAATAATTAATATTGCCTGTTCCCACAATGTTGAGGCATTCTTACGCGGGTGAAAATCAAACAGCTTTGACCCCACTTGTCTATCAACAGAGAGCAAACTCCTCTCCCTTCTACTAGCATTGATGACATCACCTAGTTGGGTCATGAAATGTCTGCAAGAAAATGACCAAGCTCAGAAAACACCAAGGACTCCCACAGTCCTCCTCCTCTCCACAAACCCCACTCCTTTCTGGCATTGATGACATCACCTAGTTGGGTAATGAAATGCCTGCAAGAAAACCACCGAGCTCAGAGAGCACCGTAGTCTTCCTCCTCCTCCTCCTCCCTTTTTTTCTCCTCTTCCATTCTACAACCCCCTTTCCCTTCTAGCACTGATGAAGTTACCTAGTTGGGTAACGAAATGTCTGTGTCAACTCGCAAAGCATCCCTGGCCTGCTCTCGAGTTGCCATAGGCAAGGGGGATGGGAAAACCAGCGAAGCAGCAAGGCAGCCAAAAACAAAAGCACATTCCAGAACATCTCTGTCTCAAGGCTGTCTCCCAGGGGTACCCACAGCAGCCGGAGGTGGTGCTGCGAAAACTTGGCTTCCGTTTTTGGAATTTAAAAAAAAAAAGGACACAACAGAACCAGCAAAATAAGATTTATTTCTTGGATGAACTTAGTTATGTATTAATTACTGTATTTTACGGAGTATAAGACAAACCAGAGTATAAGACACACCTTAGTTTTTGGGGAGGAAAATAAAAAAAAGCTGATTGGTGGGTTGATCGGCCTCCTGGAATATCCCCAATTAGCTGTTCCCAGAGGTGAATTTTAGCAACAGGTTCCTTGGTTGTGAGCTCTGTGCCTTGCTTTTATTTCTGCCTCTGAAACTTCTGAAACTCTGTTTCAGAAAAAACTTTTTTTCTGCCTCTGAAAGCCTCCGGAACAGCTTCATAAAAAAAGGCTTTTTTCCTGAACCTCTGTTTGGAGGCTTTTTTCCTGAAGCTTCATTTCTGAGGCTTTTTTTCTGAAGCTTCTTTCAGCCTCTGAAATCTCCGTTTGAGAAGCCGGGTGGGGCTACATTCGGAGTATAAGACGCACCCAGATTTTCACCCTCTTTTGGGGGGAAAAAAGGTGCGTCTTCTACTCCGAAAAATACGGTGTGTCTCATTTTGCTCTGTGCAAGCTGCAAATTTTACTTTTTTTCTTTGGGGAATTTCATTCATTCATTCCTCTTTCATGCTGACTTTTGGAGAAATTGGACTTTAAAAATATCTGAACGGCGTTCTGGCTTACCAGTTGTTTCCCCATTCGATCATGGTCCCAGGCTGAAAGTCAACAAGAAAAGACAAAATTGTAGAAATGGTTTCAAAGATTGATGGCACCCAATTGGCAAATCTAAAGTCTTTACGGGTGGGTCAGGAAATTAATGAATTACGTTGCTATCCCTCCTTCGTTACTTTATAAATACCTCAAGGCAGGGAACGTATAGAATGTGCTTTCCTCCTCCTATTTTCCCCGTCACGACAACCTTGTGAGGTCGGTTGAGCTAAAAAGAGAGGGACTGGCTCAAAGTCACCCAGCCTGTTTTTATGCCTAAAGCAAGATTAGAACTCACAGCCTGCTGCTATTGGTCCAAAGTCACTCAGCTGGCTTTCGGGATTAGAACTCACTACCTCTGGGTGATTGGCCCAAAGTCACCTAGCTGCCTTTCAGGCCTAAGGTGGGACTAGAATTCACTGTCTCCTGGTGATTGGCCCAAAGTCACCCAGCTGCCTTTCAGGCCTAAGGTGGGACTAGAACTCACAGTCTCCTGGTGATTGGCCCAAAGTCACCCAGCTGCCTTTCATGCCTAAGGCGGGACTAGAACTCACAGTCTCCTGGTGATTGGCCCAAAGCCATGCTTATCTCGGACCTCCCTTTCTCAACTGAGACCCTCCTCTGAGAGCGCCAAATGGAAGGGGGGGGGAGACAAATCAGCTGGGCCCATTTTGGGATGTACCTGGAAATGGGAAACGGATTGGAGACGATATTCCTTATTGCAGTCTTCCTCAACTTTGGCCCCTTGAAGTTAGGTGGACTTCAACTCCCAGAATTCCCCAGCCAGCAAAGGGAATTCTGGGAGCTGAAGTCCGCCTACCTTCCGGTTGAGAAACGCTGACTTATTGGCTCTCCCTGTAGTTAGAAGTGGAGTTATGGCGAAGGGTTTTTAAAACTGCTAAGGAAGAGGCGGCGAAGAGACGGTGGAGTTAGCCGCTTCCTTAAGGATATCGTGCAAAGTGGCGTCACCTTCAACTTGTAGCTTCGTAGCTCGTAGATGTTGGGTCCGGAGCGGGGCAGTGGCTCATTCCAAAAACTGAACTCCAGAAGAAGCTGGTTCCTTCGGGAATGGAGCATGTGACTCCTCTCTTTACGGAATTGTAAATATTCCTGCCGGAACAGAAGAAGCGAAGATTCAGAGAGCAGGAAGGAGGCTGTCATTTTTTCCCCCCTCGAGATCAGAAATGTTTCCAGGAACTCGGCTAGGAGACCGGGATAGTGGACTGGCTGAGGAATTCTGGGCACTGAAGTCCACAGGTCTTAAAGTTGCCAAGTTTGGAGACCCCTGCTCTAGCCACTCAGCTCTGTGGCCTCTTCTGGAAGCAAACATTGGGTTGTGGGGCATCAACTGGCCAATGATAAGCCACCTAGAATAGCCCCCCCAGGGAGACAGGCAGCATTTTGTAGGAGAGGAGAAGGCTGAGCCCGAGGGAGGTGGGGTCAAACGCGTCATCAGCCATGAATCCCTGCCTGCTCACCAGTCCAGCCCCTCTTGCATTCCTTTCTATTCTTATCTCCCGCTCATTTCCCTTGAACTGTTAGTAGTTCAGATTCTTGTAGCGAGCTTAAGCTTTACAATAAAACTTTATACTTCTTTGAACTGCTGGAATCTCCTGATGTCCCCGGCACTTGACACATTATAAGTTTTAACAAATTAAAGTTTGTTGCAGTCCTCGACTTGCAACAGTTCATTGAGTGACCGTTTGAAGTTGCGACGGCACTTTAAAAAAGTGCCTTATGACCGTTTTCCACGCTTACGACCACTGCAACATCCGCATGATCACATGATCAAAAGTCAGATGCTTGGCAACGGGTTCATATTTACGACGGTTGCCATGTGCCGCTTTTGCCACCTTCGGACAAGCAAAGCCAGTGGGAAAGCCAGATTCATTTAACAACTGTGCGTTACTAACTGAACAAAGGCAATGGTTCACTTGACAATTGTGGCAGGAAAAGTTCGTAAAACGGAGCAAACTCACGTCACAAATGTTTCACTTAGTAACCTAAATTTTGAGCTCAACTGCGGTCGTAAGTCGAGGACTACCTGTAGCCCCACAGTGAGATAGGCAGCATATTGTAGGAGACGGACAGGCTGAAGCCGAGGGAGGGAGAGTCAAACATGTCATCAGTCATGAATCCCTGCATGCTCATCAGAGGTCTTGAATTCCTTTCTAGTCTTATCTCCCGCTCATTTCCCTTGACCGTTAGTAGTTCAGATTCTTGTTGCGAGCTTAAGATTGCACTAAATCTTGATATCTTTTTTGAACTGCCTGAATCTCCTGGTGTCCCCCTTGTTTGACACGTATAACTTTAACAAATAAATAAATAACAGGTATTCGAACAGCACGGCAATCTGTTGCACCAGCAAAGAGGGTGAGGGGGGCACCCCAAATACCTGGTTCTCCCTCAGCTTGTTCATGGACTCCATGAGGGCTGAATAACCGCCGACGAATCTCCAGATGTGAACTGCAGGGAGACAAAAGATTCAGTGTCTTACAGAGCCCCAAAGAGAAGGAGTCGATATAAAATGTAAGCAAGCCTTGAGCTGCGTTGTCCTCCGGTACAGGTGATCCTCGGCTTACAACAGTTCGCTTAGTGGCCATCTGAATTTACAGTGGCACTGAAAAGAGTGGGTTTATGACCGTTGTTCATGGTGAAAGCTCGGTGAAGGTCAATAGAAGAATCAGAAAAATCAGTAGAAGAATCAATAGAAGAATCAGGAAAAAATCAGTAGAATCAGTAGAAAAATCAGTAGAACAATCAGCAGAAAATCAGTAGAAGAATCAGTAGAATCAGTAGAAAAATCAGTAGAACAATCAGCAGAAAATCAGTAGAAGAATCAGTAGAAAAATCAATAGAACAATCAGTAAAAAAAATCAGTAGAATCAGTAGAAGAATCAGTAGAAAAATCAATAGAACAATCAGTAGAAAATCAGAAGAATCAGTAGAAAAATCAATAGAAAAACCAGTAGAAAAATCAGTAGAAAATCAATAGAAGAATCAGTAGAAGAATGTAGAAAAATCAACAGAAGAATCAATAGAAAATCAGAAGGATCAGTAGAAAAACCAGTAGAAAAATCAATAGAAAACAATACAAGCAGTCCTTGACTTATAACCATAAGACGGAGGGGAAATCCTGTTGTTAAGCGACATGGCGATTTCGTGAGGCATCCGGCGACTGCACCCCATGTTACAACCTTTGCCTCTGCTGTGGTCGTTAAGCGAACCTCCCAAGGTCATTAAGCGACACATCACATCACTGTGACTGGCCATCTTCTCTATCGGCTTCCCCGCTGATTTTGCTCATGGGAACCTGGTTGGGAAAGCCGCAAATGGCGACCGGGGGTGTGAGACACACTGCGACCGTCGTAAACGCGGGACGGTTGCCAGGTGCCTGGGTTGCAACCCCATGACCACAGGGACGGCTGTGACCGTGTTGTTAAGTGTGAGGACAGGCTTTAAATCACCTGTCGCAGCCCCGTTCGTAAGCTTGAAAAGTCACTAAACAGGCGGTCGTTAGGTGAGGACCGGGTCCTGTACAGTACCCTTCGCGCAGCTCAAATCACCTGCCTGCCCCACCTTCTCACCTGCCTGGTCCTGATCGCCGTACCAGGTATTCCAGTTGCCAACGAGCTCACACGGATACCCGGTGTCTGAATGCAACTTGGGAAGGACTTCCTCCCTGCAAAGCAAGGCGCAAAATTAACAGAGGGGCCCAAAAGCAAATATTGATAAAATAATGGAGAATTTCAGGATTGCGGTGCTGCTAAAAGTTAAGCCTTCCCTCTCCTCGCTTTGCACGTTACTGAGTGCGCA
Organism: Ptyas mucosa; assembly: GCA_012654045.1. Lineage (NCBI taxonomy): Eukaryota > Metazoa > Chordata > Lepidosauria > Squamata > Colubridae > Ptyas > Ptyas mucosa. Next base: position 130,829 of record WNWU01000350.1, on the reverse strand, counting down.
CTGGAGGCTAACAAACAGCGAAGGAGGCTTTTGTTTGTGGGAACTCGAGTTATTTGAATGCAATTATTTGAATCCAAAATATTTCCCTTGGGCCAACCAACACCATCTTTCGCTGTTATTCTTGGCTGCTCAGGAATAAATACAGCAGCAATAAGCACTTATATGCCGCTTCACAGTGCTTTTACAGCCCTCTCTAAGCGGTTTACAGAGTCGACCTCTTGCCCCCCAACAATCTGGGTCTCCTCATTTTACCGACCTCGGAAGGATGGAAGGGTAAGTCCACCTTGAGCCCTGTTAGGATCGAACTGCTGGCAGTGGGCAGAATTAGCCTGCAATACTCCTTTCTAACTACTGCACAGGAAGGAAGGAAGGAAGGAAGGCAGGCAGGCTGAGTCAACCTTGAGCCGGTCAGGATCGAACTGCTGGCAGTGGGCAGAATTAGCCTGCAATACTCCTTTCTAACTACTGCACGGGAAGGAAGGAAGGAAGGAAGGAAGGAAGGAAGGAAGGAAGGAAGGCTGAGTCAACCCTGAGCCGGTCAGGATCGAACTTCCTAGCTGTGGGCAGAGTCAGCCTGTAATTCTGCATTCTAAGCGCTGCGTCTTTATTTATCAAACGTACAGCGTAATATTGTGGGGCTACCCAAATAGGACCATTAAAAGAAAATACACTTTTGGGTTTTACTAAACCATGAAAAGAAAAAAGGTAGGTTGATCCTTACGCAAGTTTGTTGTAGGCATCCAAGCACTCGGGCTTCACATTGTGGACTGGAAACGAGAGAAAGAAACACTGGTTGAAGGAATGCAGGAGGGAAGAAAAAGCCCGAAAGAAATGGAGAGGAAGTCAATCACAGCAAATTAACTGGCAATTTCAAACAAAAGCGGAAATTTTGAGCGGTTCGGAGAACCGGCAAATGCCACCTCTGGCTGGCCCCGGAGTGGGGAGGGAATGGGGATTTTGCAATATCCTTCCCCTGGAGTAGAGTGGGAATGGGGATTTTGCAATATCTTTTGCCTGGACTGATGGGGTGTTAATTCTAATTTAATTTTTAATTTGTTCGTCTTAATTGTACTTTTAACTGTTAAATTATGAGATTGGGATTTAATTTTTTAACTTTTTATTAGATGTTTCTTAACTGTTGTGAGCCGCCCTGAGTCCGGCTGGAGATAGGGCGGCATATAAATCTCATAAATAAATAAATAAACAAACAAACAAATAAAATCCTTGCCCTGGAGTGGGGTGGGAATGGGGATTTTGCAATATCCTTCCCCCAGGAGTGCGGAGCGAATGGAGATTTTGCAGTATCCTTCCCCTGCCACGCCCACCAAACCACGCTCACAGAACCGGTAGTAAAAAAATAATTGGATTTCACCACTGCTTCAATTCCCAGAATTCCCCAGCCAGCATTGCATTGCTGGCTGGGGGATTCTGGGAGTTGAAGTCCAAACTTCTTTCAGTGGGCCCCGAATGAGAGACGTCCATGAAATCAGGAGGCGGTTGTAACTGCTCCAGGAAACAACAACAACAACAAAAGAAATCTAGGAATCGGGCAGGAGGGACTCACATTGGATCTTGTAGAGGTGGTTAGTCTCTTTCTTGGACAGGAGGTTGGAATGGGCGTCTTTTCGGGGATCCACTTTGTGGACGAAGAGCGAGCGGAACCAGCTGCTTTCTCCGTCTTTGGAATAACCCCTGAAAAACAAAATCGAGAAGTCTTATTTTGATAGGTGGATTCCAGAGGTGGGTTTCGGCAGGTTCTGACCAGTTCTGGCGAACCGGTAGCGGAAATTTTGAGTAGTTCGGAGAACCGGTAGTAAAAATTCTGACTGGCCCCGCTCCCCATCTATTCTGAGTCCCAGCTGATCGGGAGGAAATGGGGATTTTACAGTATCCTTCCCCTGGAGTAGGATGGGAATGGAGATTTTATAGTATCCTTCGCCTGGAGTGGGGAGGGAATGGAGATTTTGCAGTATCCTAAAAAAACTAAAAAAAAAAAAACCCACGATCAAGATAGCCTTCCAGAGAGGTGATCCAGGATATACCAATCAACTTTTACTAATAATATCTCCCCAGTTTTATTTGACCAAGACCTTTGCTCCAATCCTGGTCACTCATTAACTTCAGAAAATAGCTGGAAAACAATCTTTTCAATGGGCTAATCTGAAATCCTTGGTTAGCAACCCTCTCCATATCGTTCCAAGAGCAATTCCCACCTCCTCACCCCGAACGGTATTTCCCAAACCGGGTTTGATAATGATACCCATCATCCACAGCCGGACCACCCCCAACCATGCTGCCTGGGTGAAGGATGGGAGCTGTAGTAGTTCAAGCATAGCTAGGTTTTTTTTTTCCTTTTTAGTTTACTTTTATTGAAGTGTTGTTTTTTTAAAAAAACAGGCAAAATAAAGAAACTGAAAGGGGAAAAAAAAAGTAAAGAAACTGAACCGTAAAGTTAAAAAGGAATGAGAAATGCATTTATATTATATCACTGTGGAGGTATATCGTGGGCTCTTTCTCTCTGTGCTCTACACTTGGTCATCACCAAAGCGAAATAAATCGCGTTCAATTTTTTTTTCCTCCTTTTTCAGCAAAAAGCCCATTTGAGCTCTCTAGCTGCTGACAAATGTAATTTGCGCTGCGTTTTCCCCTAATCAAACAAGTCGATTTTGCCATCTCAGGAAATTCTGTTGTTTTCACCAACCTTTCCTCCAGGAAACAAACAAAGAAAGAAAGAAAAGAAAGAACCAGAGACAAAGAAAGAAAGAACCAGAAAAAAAGAACCAGAAAGAAAGAAAGAAAGAAAGATGGAGGGAGGGAGGGAAGGAAGGAAAGAAAGGAAAAAAGAAAGAGGGAGAAAGGAAGGAAAGAAAGAGGGAGGGAGGGAAGGAAGGAAGGAAAGAAAGAAAGAAAGAAAAAAGAAAGAAAGAGGGTAGGAAGGAAGGAAAGAACAAAGAAAGTAAAAGAAAGAAAGAAAGAGGGAGGAAAGGAAGGAAGGA
>WNWU01000350.1:89582-103251 GCA_012654045.1 Ptyas mucosa | reverse complement strand
CTTCTTCTTCTTCTTCTTCTTCTTCTTCTTCTTCTTCTTCTTCTTCTCCTTCTCCTCCTCCTCCTCCTCCTCCTCCTCCTCCCCCTTCTCTTTCCCCTTCTCTTTCCCCTTTCCCTTCTTCTTCCTCTTCCTCTTCCTCTTCCTCTTCATCTTTCCCCTTCCCCTTCTTCTCCTCCTCCTCCTCCTCCTTTTCCAGAGACTTTTTTTTTAATTTTTGTGGATTCGATTGGATTCGTTTGCTGTCCATCTCGACTCTGGGCAACCTGTACTCTTTAGCCTTGTGTCTTCTTTTTGCACAGGGGTGGGTGGGTGGGTGGGGGGCCTGAGGAAAAATAAAGAGAGTGTGTGGTTGGGGGTGGGTGGGCAGGAGACATGAGACGGGAACGGTCTCTTTGCCGTTGTGGAGCCAGAAGTCAACGCAAGGGGGTGGTGTGTGATCACAACTGCCCGGCATTGAATAACACCGAAGCACAACAGGTTTTTAAATCACCTTTCGGGATGAATATTGCTGCTCTGCAGGTGATCCTGTTGAAGAGGTGGGGGGGGGTGGGGGGAACTGTGATGCCCAAGCTGAGGAATCTCGCCTGGTTTCCAAGCGCTTGGACTCCTGCATTTTCTTCTCTGTTTCCATGCAATTGTAACCCCACCCTCCCCACCCTTCCCCAAGCAATGTTTTCCTCTCTTGCATCCCTCTGGATGACTCTAATTTTAGTTAATGGCTTTGTTAATCCTTCAGAACGAACCAAGTTCCTGTTAAGCATTCGGAAACATTGGGTACCACCATACCTAAGGACATATATCTGTAAATTATGTCTCTACCTGGGCATGCCTTAACAGGATAACAGAGTTGGAAGGGACCTTGGAGGTCTTCTAGTCCAACCCCCTGCTTAGGCAGGAAACCCTAGACCACTTCAGACAAAATGGTTGTCCAGTCTCTTCTTAAAAATTTCTAGAGTTGGAGCCTTCACAACTTCTGGAGGCAAGTTGTTCCACTGATGAATTCTTCTCACTGTCAGGAAATTTCTCCTTAGTTCTAAGTTGCTTCTCTCCTTGATTTTTTAAAAAAAATTTTATTTGATTTATATGCCGCCCTTCTCCGGAGACTCAGGGCAGCTTACAGTGCGTTAAGAAATAGCCTTCCTACTTTTGTATATTTATACAAAGTCAGCTTATTGCCCCCACAAACTGGGTCCTCAATTTACCTACCTTAGAAAGGATGGAAGGCTGAGTCCACCTTGAGCCTTGGTGAGATTCGAACTTACAGTAATTGCGGACAGCTGGTGTTAATAACAGGGTGCTTTAAACCACTGTACTACCAAGGCCCTTTAGTTTCCACCCGTTGCTTCTTGTGCTCAGGCATTTTTACTCTTGTCTTATGTTCTGGTGCTTGCTTGTCGTGCAGAAGACCAAAAAAAAAAAAGCAGCAGAAGGGAGGACAAAGAGACAACGGATGGAAACTAATGAAGGAGTGAAGCAACCTGGAATTGAGGACAAACTGAAGGCAACATTGGTTTGAGAGGAGGATCTTCTAACTTTCTAACGTTGTTTCCTGGGGCAGGTGAAATGGAAAGGAAAGGACCTCTTCGACTTGGTGTGTCGGACGTTGGGACTCCGTGAAACGTGGTTCTTTGGGCTGCAGTACATGATTAAAGACACGATAGCCTGGCTGAAAACTGACAAGAAGGTAAGGGAGTTCAAATGCACAAATGTCTAGAATGGGTTTCCAATCTTGGAAAGACTTATGGACTTCAACTCCCAGGATTACACAGCCAGCACAGGGGATAGATAGATAGATAAGATAGAATGGACAATAGATGGATATTAGATGATAGATAGATAATATAGATAAATACTGGTAGAGATAGATAGATAGATAGATAGATAGATAGATAGATAGATAGATAGATAATATAGATAAATACTGGTAGATAGAGATAGATAGATAGATAGATAGATAGATAGATAGATAGATAGATAGATAATATAGATAGATACTGATAGATAGATAGATAGATAGATAGATAATATAGATAGATACTGATAGATAGATAGATAGATAATATAGATAGATACAGATAGATAGATAGATAGATAGATAGATAGATAGATACAGATAGATAGAAAGAAAGAAAAAGGAAAGAAAGAAAGAATTCTTTAGTGGCCAAGTATGATTGGACACACAAGGAATTTGTCTTTGGTGCATATGCTCTCAATGTACATAAAAGACAAGATACATTCGTCAAGAATCATAAGGTACAACACTTTTCTTTTTTTTTTTAATTTGATTTATATGCCGCCCTTCTCCGGAGACTCCGGGCGGCTTACAATGCGCTAAGCAATAGCCTTCCTACTTTTGTATATTTATACAAAGTCAGCTTATTGCCCCCACAAACTGGGTCCTCAATTTACCTACCTTAGAAAGGATGGAAGGCTGAGTCAACCTTGAGCCTTGGTGAGATTCGAACCTGCAATAATTGCAGGCAGCTGGGGTTAATAACAGGGTGCTTTAGACCACTGTACTACCAAGGCTCTTAATGATAGTCACAGGGTACAAATAAGCAATCGAATCCTACTAGGAAACAATCATTGTAAATCATAAGGATACAGCAATTTACCAATTTCCCCACCTCAAAACTTGTACCGAGAATCGTACCGTCGGTTTTGAACCTACCCTAATCACAAAAGTCCTCTCCAAGGGTTGGTTTGGGCAGCTTACCTGGAGGACAAGCGAATGCGTGGTTCGCACCTTCGAGCAGCTGAAATTGGGTGACTTTTGATCCCTGACACATTCCTATTAGGATAATGCCCTCAATGTCACTTCCTCTAATTGGACACGTCTGCACAGACTAATGAGACTCTCCAGCGTACTGCTGGAACATCTGCCGAAGATGACAATGGGCTTCCGTGGTCACCGCGAGCATCTTGTGGCTTTCTCGTCCAGCTGCCGTTCCCTAATTAGTCAGGATCCTGTGTTTTTGGGGAGCATCTGAAAATAACCAGCTTTAACTCTTAGGCAAAGAAAACATTGCAATGGTTGCCCGGACCGTATTTGATTGAGGCGGGTCGGGTGAATTTTATTTACAAAGAAATAAAGGGAGACTAGTATAGATCTGTTTCAAGCTATTTAGCTCTCATCAGCTAGCCGTACCCTTCTGGGATTCGAATCTGGGCCATAATATAAATTTAACACAAAATAGTTTGTCGTGAAAGCGACTGCCCGAGGGCTCCTGGATTGGGGCCGAAAGACGAAAGGAAGCAGTATGCTCCTTCCCATATTTGGGTAGACCTGGCTGCTTCGATAGAAAACCCATTTGTCAAGCGTACAAGATAACAGGTGTAAGTATAAACATGGACATGAACACAGGAAATGAGTACAAATAAATGGGGACAGTAGGACAGGGACGGTAGGCACGCTGGTGCACTTATGCACGGCTCCTTTACGGACCTCTTAGGAAAGGGGTGAGTCCACGGAAGGCAGTATAAGGTTGAAGTTGTGGTTTGAGGACGTAACAACGGAGTCAGGTAGAGCATTCCAGGCGTTGACCACTCTGTTGCTGGAGTTGTATTTTCCGCAATCGAGTTTGGAGCGGTTTACCTTGAGTTTGTATCTATTGTGTGCCCGTGTATTATTGCGGTTGAAGCTGAAGTAGTCGTTGACAGGTAGGACGTTGTAGCAGACAATCCGCTTAGGTCAGACCGTAGGCAGCGTAGTTCTAGGTTTTCCAATCCCAAAATTTCGAGCCTGGTGGCATAAGGGATTCTGTTGTGAGCAGAGGAGTGGAGGTCTCTTCTCGTGAAGTGCCTCTGGACCCACTCAATCGTGTTAATGTCCGATGTACAGTGTGGATTCCAGGCAGACGAGCTGTATTCGAGAATTGGTCTGGCAAAGGTTTTGTGTAGGCCCTAGTTTGCAGTACAGTGTTACCGGAGAAGAAGCTTCGCAAAATTAGGCTAACAACTCTTAATGCCTTTTTTGGCAATGCTGTTATAGTGAGCTCTGGGGCTTAGATCGTTTGAGATGAGTACTCCAAGGTCCTTGACAGAGGTGAGGGTCCTCTACGAGGTCGTATCCTCCCAGCTTGTATTTGTTGTTCTGATTTTTGTTGCCGATGTGTAAGACCGGAGCGTTTGCTGGTTGAGATTTGGAGTTGCCAATTGTTCGTCCCTAGAGCCGCCTGCTCGCTCACAGCGACCCTAGGCGGCTTACGAACCATCAAGACACAGTACAGGTCAAGTCCTCGATTTACGACCAGCATCGAGCCCCCACATTTCTGTCGCTTAAGCGAGGCAGTTGTTGAGTTTGGCGCCATCTTACGACTGTCCTTGCCGCAGGTGTTAAAGTGAATCACGGCGGTTGATAAGAGATTAATCAGGTTGTTAAGCGAATCTGGCTTCTCCGTTGACCTTGCTCGTCAGAAAGTCGCAAAAAAAGGGGATCACGTGATCCCTGGGGATCCCTGCGACCGTCATAAATACGAGTCAGCTGCCAAGCCTCTCTGTTTTGATCACGTGATTGTGGGGAATGCTGCAGCATTGAAAAAACGGTCGTAAGTCACTTTTTACAGGGCCGCTGTGATTTTGAACGGTCACTAAACGGACTGTCGTAAGCCGACGACTGCCCGTATAGAAACGTTCATGGCAGCTGCGCACAAACTTCAGTGCCTCTTTAACTTTTCATTTTTTAAACCATTTCCCCAGAGAGCCTGTTTTCTCTTCCCCCTGGAAGAGCATTAAAATTACATTTTGTTGATGGGTGTGATGTTGATGTACAGAAAATAACACACCGTTGACTCGGTTTTAAACATTTCGAAAATGCCAGATTGCTTGTAAGCGAGCAGGCCCGTTCTTGTACACCAGGATCTTGTGTTGATTGCTGAACTTTTATTGGTTTTCTTTTTTTTTCCTGATGGGTATTGATCCATAGAGAGAGGTAGAACATGACTTCCAAATCCTTGACTCCGCTTTGATGACCTTCCACTCCTGGGTAGCAGACAGATAAGGAGTTGATTTTCCAGGGTACATGAATCACTTTGCTGTAGAGGTGTAAAGTGGAGGGCGATTTGAGTCGGGTGGTAAAAAAACGAGAGGATTGAGGGTGTCTGGACCTCCAGCTGGGCTTCATAACCAGAATTGAGACCATACGTGTCAGGGTTCCAAGGAATACATCCATAGCAAGCAGAACTCTGAGGCAAGAACACATTTATCTGGATATATCATATTGGCACAGGCTGGTGAAAACTGACTCTAAACTCTTAACTTCTGGTTTTCATCAAAACCGGCCTGTTAGTGAAACACATATTCCATTTCATGACTTACTTAGATTTACTTAGAATGAATGAATGAGCTGGAAGGGACCTGAGAGGTCTTCTAGTCCAGCCCCCTACTCAATCAGGAGAACCTATATTACTTCAGACTGTCTAGAGTGTTCTTAACAAACATCCAGTGATGGCGTGCCCACAACGTCTTGTGGCAAGAAGTTCCACTGGTTAATTGTCCTCACAGTTAGGAAGTTTCTCCTTAATTCCGCTGTGTTCACTTAAAGACCGCAGCAAAAAAAGGTCATAAAAACAAGCTGGTCGCATGGGTGACCTGCTTTATGACCATTGCGACTTGTGACCCGTTACAGTCATAACTCTGAGGAGTACCTGGAGTTGGCTTGTTCGTGCACGGGCGTCAGACCTGCCGATCCCGCTTAGCTAGATGGCTCATTTGTTTCTGGATTTGATGAGGTGATTGTGATTTTAAGCCATGGTTTGTTAGATCCCGCGAAGCCTGCCAACTGTGGTTTGTTCCCTAAACCATGGCTTAAACCAACCTGGCCGAAGAGAGCAGCAGTTAATAAAAGAGAAATTCTGCAAAGATTTGGAGCGTTTCATCGGAGTGTTTCATCCTTCTGCAGGTGCTGGACCACGATGTCTCAAAGGAGGAACCAGTTACTTTTCACTTCCTGGCCAAGTTTTACCCAGAGAATGCAGAAGAAGAACTGGTCCAGGAAATCACCCAGCACCTCTTCTTCCTACAGGTAAGGCCTTTTATAAGGGGGGGACATCTGATAATCTGCCCAGCCTCCTGAGATGCATTTTCAGATTGTAAAATCTGAAAGTCCCAACTGTCTCACTCAGGGGTGAAATGCTCTGAAATCTGCTACCGGTTTGCTTTGCTACCGGTTTGCTTTGCTACTGGTTTGCTTTGCTACTGGTTTGCTTCGCTACCGGTTCGTTTCACGTGTGCATGCACGGTGCACGCCAAATGCGTTTCATGCGCACCGCAGGCGCTACCGCGCAATGCTGAAAAAGGAGGATTAAGAAGCTTTATCTAAGGTAAATAGAACAGCTGGGGGGGGGGAACAGCTGTGCCGTGCGATTTAGATTTGCCAGAAAGCAGGCTTTCCTGCTTTCTAAGAAATATAAATCGCACGGCACAGCTGATTGTCAGAAATACTGATTCGCCTGAACCGGTAGCATTTTTTATTACTACCGGTTCGGGCGAACCAGTCCAAACCGGTAGCATTTCACCCCTGGCCTCGCTTAGCGATGGAAATTCTGCTCTCAGTTATGGTTGTGTAAATCAGGGATTACCTCTAAACCAGGGGTATCAAACTCGATTTCATTGAGGGCCACATCAGGGTTGTGTTTGACCTCAGGGGGCTGGGGTGGGCGTGGCCAGCTCAAAACCACTTGTGTTGGGAGCACTGTGGCAGCCCGAGCGCTCTGCTAGCGAAAACGGGCTCCCGAGCTCCGTTTTTGGCTGCAACGTCCTCCTGCAACCCTCTGCCAGCGAAAATAGAGCTCGGGAGGGCTGCCCGCGGCCCTCCCGAACTCCGTTTTCCCTGGCAGAGGTACCGCAGGCCGGTCCTTCGCTGTTTCCAGGGCGGCCCTGTGGGCCAGATCTCAGTACCTCACGGGCTGGATCTGGTCCCCAGGCCTTGAGTTCGACACTTCTTCTCTAGACAAAAGTTGGGGTGCAAAGCCCACATCACCGCTGCTGGGAGAAAGCAAAACGGGAGCCACAGTTTCACCCTTGTGTGGAGAAAAGTATATGCAGTTTTCATATTTGTACATAGTTCACAATCCGACAACTGGAAAAATAAGGGAGTGGAATCCTTACGTATCCACAAATACCTTGGGTTGACAACAACAACAGCAGAGTTAGAAGGGACCTTGGAGGTCATCTAGTCCAACCCCCTGCTCACGCAGGAGACCTATACTGGGGATTCGAACCGCCAAACTGCCAACCTTTCTGATCGACAAGCTCGGCATCTTAGCCACTGAGCCACCCAGCTCATAACACAGCCTCAGTTTTATCTGAGGTCTAAAAAATAGATACAATCCAAGCTTAATTGGAGCTTAGAACAAAATCACTAACGTTCCTTAAGTCAGTATGTTCCTGCCAGGATATTGCAAATTCTCTCTGGTATTAAAAAAAACAAAAAAAACAAAAACAAAACACAATTAAAATAGTTTTTTTTAAAAAAAAGAATAGACCCAGCCAAAACAAGCTTGGTTATTCCTTTCCTAGAGGTATGCTTATGCATTTCTAAAGAGTTCTTAAGAATATATTAAATCTCTAATTTACATATGTATTAGAAAGTAGAGCAAGATCGCTCTTCAAACCCTGTTGCAGGAAGAAGAAAGAAAGAAATCTGCTCTCTATTCGCGGCGGAGAGAATCAGATGAGATTGATGATGGTGCTAAGCCGTGTCTGAGCAGAGGTGGCTAAAAGAATTAGTGAACTAAAGGTAGAATCGATTTGAATGGGGAGCACTGAATGGAACTTGGTTTGCCTTAGCTATCTCTTAAAATCTTGTTCTTAAAATTGGTGCTGGGATGAAAATTTTGATTTTGATTTAGGCACAACCTATCTGATCATATTTTATGCCCTTTTAACACAGTTGCGTAACCTCTTCGGAAGTTCTCTTTTGGGAGAACTGGAATATTCTCCCAAAACATTCCTGTTGCATCCTTGCATTTCTGTAGCTTGCATTTCTTTAAAAAAAAAAAAAAAAAATTGGGGAGGCGTCTTTACTCCTCAGTGTTCAGCGAGGCTTAGTAATATATTGTTGTGACCCAGGCCCAAGTAAGTAGTAGGAAAATCAGTCAGTGAAAAAACGAACTTTATTCGGACAGCTGAGAATGACTTCATTCCCAGCGTCGTTCAACTAAATTAAAGGAAATTCCTCCCAACACTAATTCCTCAGTCCTATCGCAAACCTTGGTCCAATTAGGCAAACTGCCAAGGGCCTTTCTTGGCAAACGTTCAGAAGTCCCAGATATAAAAATAAATACAAGATGTAGACGAAGAAGACGACGAAGCTACCAACGTTGTTTTCCGGCAAAGCCCATACGCCGTTGCTGGTCTGTTTTAAGCCTTATAGGAGGGGCCAATCATCTCTTGGCCTTACTCCTGAGTTGTCCTTTTTGCTTTAGCTGCTCTTGCCTTCTAGCAGCTCTTCTCATGCATGCATTAGGAATGGGCTCCTCCTGTTCCTCTGCCTCTCTACTGTCAGCCTCTGGAGGCTCCGGAGTCAGCACATCACTCCCCGATGGCCCTGGCCCCATCTCTGCCTCTGACGCAGAGCCCTCATTCGGGCCTTCCCCAGCCTCCAGGACTGGCCCATGTTCTTCCTCAGCCTCACTGCTGTCCGACTCCTCTGCCAGCTCTGCAGGCTGCTGGCGGACCACAACATATATGTACCTTCAGGATGGCACCTCAAGAATTATAATTGGTATTTAACTGGCTGGTTGGAAGCTGCTTTGGTGCAGCCTGGAGGCCACCTGCTCGGTTCTTCACCACCTTGTCGTTTTCATTGTTGCCTCGTTCAGGTGAAGAAACAGATCTTGGATGAGAAGATCTACTGTCCTCCGGAGGCATCCGTCCTTCTAGCATCCTACGCCGTACAAGCCAAGGTATGCCTTGCTTCATAACTGGGGTACATTCCTGGTTCTGATCCTGACAATGCTCATCAATCTGGAAAACCGATAAAATGTGAGGATTTCATTTCCCTGAAGGAAATAAATGGCTTGTTTTGAAGATCTTGTTTGCGTTTCGCCTTTAGAACAATCAAATAAGGACCTCTACAACAGGGGTGTCCAGTTTTCGTAACTTAAAGACCTGTGGGTTTCAACTCCCAGAATTCTGCGAGTTGAAGTCCACAGGTGTTAAACGTGTCTCTCATCTGACGGCCCTTCCAGCAGCCGAATTGGAGGAGGAGCAGCCATTTTTTTCCGAATTATATTTTCATCTGATGGGGTGTCCTCATTTTTTCCAATATTGTGCCAATACAATTCTCTGCTGCTGCTATCGATACATGTAGCATTAAGTATACAGTCCCTTTATCATAACTTCCTGGTATTACACACCTAACAGAAATATTTCTGGCTCGAAATCTATATGCTGCTTAATCATCTTTTCCAAGCATGCGGCTATTTTCGTCCCAATATTTTCTTGCTTTCGTACATGCCCACCACATATGATCATAGGTACCTGGAGTCTGATTACATTTCCAACATTAGGCGGACATTGATAAATGATCATTGTTCTGGAGCTGGTGTTTTTTTTTTCTTCTTTTGCCGTTTGCGCAGAGTGGCTAATGCACCTCTGGCTCTCGTCTTAAAACTCACGGGGTTGCGTTGAGCGAAAATGGCTAGCGAGGACAGGTGGATCTCTTAATAAAGGTTTACAGAGGATGTTGTGTTGCCACCCCCACCCACCTGGATGTATGACCTGCTATTAATCCACACGGATGAGCATTTGCCTTGTGCTTTTTGCTACCTGCACATCGTGTCCTTGAGCGAGAAGGGGTGTCGAGCAACTTTAATTGGCAAAAGGCCACTTTTGGGGGCAGGCTTTCGTTGGCACTACCTGTCGGACTCAGAAGTGATTATTTCTGAGTGTATCATGACATAAGGGCCTTTTTCTCTTCCCCCCCCCTTCCTTCGTCCTTTTTAACGACATCCTCTACAGAACATGCAAGGGCATGAGAAGAAATCCTGCTGGTTTCAGGGCAAGGACCGTCTTAGCCCAGTGTTTTGGTTCCCATCTCTCTGGGGTGCTTGCCAGAAGGAGGGATAGGCATTTAAAAAAAAAAAAAAAAAATTCATTAAATTTGTACGCCGCCCCATCTCGCTATCAAGCGATACTGGGTGGCTTACAAGGCCAGAATTAACAAAATAAAACAATCGGGATTGTGCTGGATGGAGTAAGTAGTTAGTTTAGGAATTAAAAACCATCCCCTTAAGGGATTGCTTTTAGGAAATGTGATTTTATGTCACATGGTCACATCTGTGTTTCTGATTGGCCACTGGATCAGACTTCTGATTGGCTGCGGGCAGTGGTGAAATGTTCCATCCCAAGGACCGGCTCATAGATTTCCACTGTTCTCCTCTCCTCTGCCTTCTGCGCATCTGAGCGTCAGGCACTGGACCCAGCTGTTCCTCCTCTTCCTCATCAGCCACCTCCAGACCTGAGGGCTGTTGACTCTCCATCTGAGGGCTGACAGACGGCCCAGGCTCCTCCTCGGTCTCTCTCTCTCTCTCTGCCAGATCCATTCCCTCTTCCCTCCAGGTTGCCCTGATGCTGTCTCCCACGCCGCCTCCTCATCTGATTCAGCTGGTGGAGGGACCGGCGGCCGAGAGGCCAAAACAGTTGTGGGCAAGCATGTCTGTGCGTTACAGGCTGTACGATTCTGTGGTTTCTTGGTCCCCACCCACACCGTGGTCCCTTGAATGTAAACAGAAACAATTTTGGTTGGTACGAGAAAAAAGCAGATGTCTCGGCGACAGAGCGATAATCTACAAGTATAAACATAAATATGAATCAGTGTTCTTTCGAGAAGAACCGTTTCCCTGGTGCTTGCAAAAGAGGTAATTTAATTGAAAAGCTTTGGGTGGGTTTTCTTTCCCCCACCCCACTCCTTGCAACTTAGCTGGTGTTTCAGACCAGCATCTCTTGAAATATGTTACGTTCCGCTTTGTCCCTTCGTCCACTTTTTTTGAATCTGGAGCCCAATTCACTGGGCTAATTTTTTAACTTTAATTTTTGTTAACCGAGAGCCAGTTTGGTCTAACGGTTAAGGAACCGGGCTAGAAAACCAGAGGCAGTGAGTTCTAGTTCCCCCCCTCAGCAAGAAAGCCGTCTTGGTGACTTTGGGGCATCACCAGGAGACGGTGAGTTCTAGTCCCCCCTTAGCATGAAATTGGCCCAAAGTTGCCCATCCAGATTTCATGCTCAAGGTGAGACTAGAACTCCCAGACTCCTGGTGATTGACTCAAAGTCTCCCGGCCAGATTTCACGGCAGGCTCAGGAATTTTTGGAGTCCACAGGTCATAAAGGGGCCACGGTTGCCCACCTCTGCTTTAGAACTTTGCTTTTCAATCTTAAAACAGCTTCAAGATGCGTGTGGACTTCAACTCCCAGAATTCCCCAGGCGGACACACCTCTGCATTTGTGCCAGCTGCGGATTTCCACTGTTGAAGCCCTTTTCTCATCTCACCTGCAAAGTGGCTCTGATAGAAAGCAGATGTGGCTAAGCTCTGGCACTTTTTTTTTAAAAAAAATGTTTTTAAAAGAGAATTTGATTAAGCATGGTCCCTGCTGGGCCCTTTTCTTCCTCTAAAATAAAAACCGAAGGTCACCCCAACGTCTCCTTCCCTCCGAATCCTTACAGCAGAGCAGGGCAGTTAGCAACCGGCTCTGGAGCCGCATGTGGCTCTTTCGTCCCTCTGTTGCGGCTCCCTGTCACCGGTCGGCGCCACAATTTTGAGAGGACTTTCCGGTTGAGGGAGGGGGGGGGGGGGGGGGAAGCACAGCTCACCAGGAGGAGACTCTATGGCAAGGGGCGGGTTTTCCGGTCGGCTCCTCAATTGATAGGACTTTCAATTACGACAGATAGAGGAAAAAGGATGCTGCGCTAGGAGGAGACATTGTGATGAGGATACTGGACTTCCGGTCGGCTCTAAAATTGATCCGGTTAGGATCTTTGTGGCTCCCGGTGTTTTCTTTTCTGTGGGAAACGGGTCCAAATGGCTCTTTTGAGCGTTTAAAGTTGCCTGCGGCAGAGGATTGGCGTCGTTTAGCAGGTCGCCGTTAATTGTTTGGAAAATAAATAAAATAAATCATCATCAAACTGAGGACCCAGTTTGTGGGGGCAATAAGCTGACTTTTGTATATAAATATACAAAAAGTATGAAGGCTATTGCTTAGCGCATTGTAAGCCGCCCTGAGTCTCCGGAGAAGGGCGGCATATAAATCATATATATATATATATATATATATATATATATATATATATATATATAAATATATATATAAATAAATAAATAATAATCACCACCTTGGCTTCTGGTACGTGGGCGACTGCAGGACGTTGTGGTTAGTTTTAAACAGCTAAAATCCAGATATCACCGTTCCTTTGTATTAACTTCTTCGGGGGTGGGTGGGGGTCGCCGTCCTGTTCCATTTTTGGGACGGGGGCGGGGGGGTGTTGTCTGGTGGCCTGAATTCTCAATCCTTAATGGTTTCACTGGCTCTCTGAAGGGTATTGGCTCTTTCGACGACGGGTCGTACGAACGCACAGGAATAACGATTTGGTAGTACTCCGTAACCCAATTTAGATAAAAGAGCTTTTGGCAGCCAGACAGGTGGCTGTCTGAGATGCTTCCGGCTGCCCCCTCTTCAATCTTGCCTTCCGCCAAAGACCTTCACACCGCAGTCAAGTTCATTAAGCAGAAGCCGCCGCAGGAAAGGATGGAGGGTTGCCCTCCGAAGCTTTTAAAGGGCCCGTGGGAGGCCGGCGGGGTGAGGGTGGGGTGGGGGGCTTATTTCTTAATGCTTTCTGTTGGAACGGAGAGAGAAACGGGTTTCTTTGTGGTCAGAATAGACAGGGGAGGAAAGCTGCCGGGTCTGACTACGGAAGACGAGAGCGGAACGGGGTCTATGGAGGTTCTCGAGTCATCCAGGTCGGGGGTCTCCAACCTTGGGCAACTTTCAAGACTCAACCAGCAAAGCTGGCTGAGGAACTCTGGGAGTTGAAGTCCACAAGTCTTAAAAAGCTGCCAAGGTTTGGAGACCCCCCGATCCAAGGTCACGGTTGTCTCAAAGGTGATTTTTTTCCAAAAAAAAAAGGCAGCTGGACTTTCTTTTGTTTTTGTTCCGTTTTTCCCCTCGGAAGACGTTTCGCTTCTCATCCAAGAAACTTCTTCTTCGGTTCTGACTTGGAGGGTGGGTCAGTCAGAACCGAAGACGAAGCTCCTTGGAGGAGAAGCGGAAAGTCTTCCAAGTCCAGTTGCCTTTTGGAAAAAAAAAAAATCACCTTTGAGGCAGAGTAGAACGGCGTTTCTCAACCTTAGCAACTTTAAGGGGCGTAGACTTCAGCTCTCGGAATTCAGCCGCAAGAAGCTTGTGAAAGGAGAGGCCAGCGTAAACTTTCGGAAATTACCAGCAGGTCATCCTACATAAGGAAGAAGATCCTGAATTATTGCAGCCAGCTGGTTGCCGTGCCTAAGGTGGGACTAGAACTCACCATTTCCTAATGATTGGCCCAAAGTCATACAGCTGACTTTCACGCCTAAGATGGAACTAGAACTCACCGTCTCCTAGTGATCGGTCCAAAATCACCCTGCTGACTTCCATGGCTAAAGCGGAGCTAGGACTCCCAATCTCCTGGTGATTG
>WNWU01000350.1:77208-88011 GCA_012654045.1 Ptyas mucosa | reverse complement strand
ATAGAATAGAATAGAATAGAATAGAATAGAATAGAATAGAATAGAATTTTTTATTGGCCAAGTATGATTGGACACACAAGGAATTTGTCTTTGGTGCATATGCTCTCAGTGTACATAAAAAGACAAGATACATTCGTCAAGAATAGCGTTCGGGGAAAAAACTCTCCTTGTGTCTAGTTGTTCCGGTGTGCAGTGCTCTATAGCGTCGTTTTGAGGGTAGGAGTTGAAACAGTTTATGTCCAGGATGCGAGGGGTCTGTAAATATTTTCACAGCCCTCTTTTTGACTCCTGCAGTAGACAGGTCCTCCATGGAAGGCAGGTTGGTAGCCATTGTTTTTTTCTGCAGTTCTAATGATCCTCTGAAGTCTGGGTCTGTCTTTTTGGGTTTATAGCAGGACGAAGAAGAAACGCATTCAGGTCCCATCCAGAGTTGGCAGGAAGGGTTATGCCAGGGATGTCCAACCTTGTTCAGAGCTGGCAGGAAGGGCTAATGCCAGGGGTATCCTCCTATCTAGCCTCTCGATTCTCACAATTGTTCTAACTCCAGAAATCCCTCTGTCTTTGCAGTATGGAGATTACGATCCCAGCGTTCATAAGCGCGGCTTCTTGGCTCAAGAGGAGTTGCTTCCGAAACGGGTAAGGATGATGGATTTCACACTCACTCAGCTCAGCTGAACAATTAACAATCTAGCCTCTCAAGTCTCACAATCCCGGCGTTCAAAAACGCGGCTTCTTGGCTCAAGAGGAGTTGCTTCCGAAACAGGGTAGTCTGCCATGGTTTGGAAAGTATGATGCTTTCTTTTCCAAAGCACCAAAAGGCCAGACAAAAAAAACAAAGGATGTAAACTCATCAAGGAGAGAAGGAACTTGGAATTGAGGAGAAACTTCCTAACAAGGAGGACAATTAACCGTGGGAGAGCTTGCCACTAGAAGTTGTGGGTGCCCCATCACTGGAAGTTTTTAAGAAGAGACTGGACAGCCACCTGTCCGAAATAAATATAGGGCTCCTGTTTGAACAGGTGGTTGGACCAAAGGACCTCCAAGGTCTCTTCCAACTCTATTATTCTGTTAACCAAATCTTCTGTGTGTCCATCGCTGGTTTACAGGAAAGTAACCTATGGGCTGTGGTGGCGCAGTGGTTAGAGTGCAGTACTGCAGGCTACTTCTGCTGACTGACTGCAATCTCAGTTCAAATCTCACCAGGCTCAAGGTTGACTCAGCCCTTTATCCTTCCGAGGTCGGTAAAATGAGGACCCAAATTGTTGAGGGTAATATGCTGACTCTGTAAACCGCTTAGAGAGGGCTGGAAAGCACTGCGAAGTGGTATGTAAGTCTAAGGGCTATGGCTATTGCTATGGAGATCCACCTCCAAGGTCCCTTCCAGCTGAGTTCTGATTCTTGAGGGTGAACTTCATCCGGCTTTGATTACGCACGGTGTTTCTCAACTGTAAGGCATGTGGACTTCAACTCCTAGAATTCTGGGAATCGAAGTTCACACAACATTTCATGCAAAACGGCATCCAGTTTTTTTACAATGTAAAAAAAGATGTGGAGACTCTAGAAAGAGTGCAGAGAAGAGCAACAAAGAGGATTAGGCGACTGGAGGATAAAATATATGAAGAACGGTTGCAGGAACTGGGGATGTCTAGTTTGATGAAAAGAAGGACTAGGGGAGACATGAGAGCAGTCTTCCAAGATCTCAGGGGCTGCCCCAAAGAAGAGGGAGTCAAGCTATTCTCCAAAGCACCTGAAGGCAGGACAAGAAGCAATGGATGGAAACTGATCAAGGAGAGAAGCAACTTAGAACTAAGGAGAAACTTCCCGACAGTGAGAACAATTAACCAGTGGAATAAGCTGCCTCCAGAAGTTGTGAATGCTCCAACACTGGAAGTGTTTAAGAAGATGTTGGATAACCATTTGTCTGAAGTGGTGTAGGGTTTTTCTGCCTAAGCAGGGAGTTGGAGTAGAAGACCTCCAAGGTCCCTTCCAACTCTGTTAGTCTATATTCTATTCTAAGTTTCCAAGGTTGAGAAACATTGGATTGTGAGACTGCATCAGTGAAGAGAAACTCACAGCCAGGCAAGATTGGGCTGTGAGTTAAGCTTCTTTTTTTTTTTAAATCCTAGGTGATCAATCTCTACCAAATGACTCCGGAAATGTGGGAAGAAAGGATCACAGCCTGGTACGGCCAACATCGAGGCAGAGCCAGGTGAGTGACTTAAAAGGGACAGGTAAACACAGATAGTCGTTGACTTAAAAATCATCCCTTTAGCAGCTGTTCGAAGTTAACAGTCACTGAAAAAAAGTGACTCGTGGCCATTTTTCAAAAATACTTTTATTTATAGTTTTTTCTTTAACATCCATATGTGCTTGGTGGACGAAGTATTGTCTGGGTTGATATATTTTACATACAGTAATAATAATAGTAATATTTTTTTAGACTCAATGCCATTTTTAACACAACCTCTGCAGCATCTGATAAGGTAACGGTAAAGGTTCCCCTCGCACGTATGTGCTAGTCGTTCCCGACTCTAGGGGGCGCTGCTCATCTCCGTTTCAAAGCCGAAGAGCCAGCGCTGTCTGAAGACGTCTCCATGGTCCTGTGGCCGGCATGACTCAATGCCAAAGGCGCCCGGAACACTGTTCCCTTCCCACCAAAGGGGGTCCCTATTTTTTCTACTTGCATTTTTTACCTGCTTTCGAACTGCTAGGTTGGCAGAAGCTGGGACAAGTCACGGGACCTCACCCCATTACGCGGCCCCAGGGATGCGAACTGCTGAACTGCCGACCTTTCGATCGACAAGCTCAGTGTCTTAGCCACTGAGTCACCGCCTCCCTTGAAGGATGATAGTGACGGGAAATTATTTGGGCTGGGGATTAGTCATTTTTCAATTTGAGACGTTGGGCCTATCATAAACCTGCCCCTTGGACTTTTGCCGCAAAGCTTTGTCATCTTGGCTGGCAAAACAAAAATTCTCAATCTTCGGAGAGATTATGGGATCTGCTACACCATGTTTGATTTCTGTTCTTGGGTGCCTGCCAGAGGCTTTCTTTCTCTCCTTCGGGTAAAAAAAATAAAACCGTCCCCTAAATTTCCTTCCCACACACCCCGTCTCCCTTTGCTTTGCAGGGACGAAGCGGAAATGGAGTACTTGAAAATCGCGCAGGATCTAGAGATGTACGGCGTGAATTACTTTGCCATCCGAGTAAGTCCGTCTAGAAACACACAGCGCAAATTGCTCTGCAGTTCAGGGTGTTGATGGAGGGGACGAGGGACGACGAAGCATTCAGGCCGAACTCTGGTCCCAGTTGCCAAGAAGCGTACTGTGGCTTTTTGAGTAGCATTGAGTAGAAGGAGATTTCTTTTCTTTTTTAAATTTTGAATTTTCTTTCAATAAGGAACATTCCATCTTTCATTAAACAGTGTGTCATCTCGAGTATATTTATTTATTTATTTATTAGATTTGTATACCGCCCTATTCCCGAAGGACTCAGGGCGGTGAACAGTTAAACAATAAATACAGACTATAAATATTCAGAAACTGATTAAAAATACCATTGAATAGATTGCTGTAGAATGGAATTAAATTAAAACATTCTCAAATTTATAGGGTAGATCCAAATTGAAAGAATTTAATGGTTTGAAGGGAGGATATAAAATTCTTTGTGTCTTAACAATTCAACTTACCACCACGTTCATTACTTTAATTCATTTTTATATTAATACTAGATCGTAATAATACAGAACAATTAAAACTCGGACCACACGTCTTCTGAATAGTTTTTATCCCAGAGCTATCATGGCACTCAACCATGAACTAAAGGGCCACCGTCGGTGAGCTGTTGGACAGCATCACTTGGTCTGTTGTGTGGATGTTTGGGTGGGTTCAGGGGGTGGGGAATTTGTGGTGGGTGGGATTGTTATATGTGTTGGGACTGGTCTTTGGGTGTTAAGTGAATTTCGTTGTATGGGTATCCGGTGTATGCACGTACAATGACAATAAAATTATTATAATAATGATAAAATAAAATAACCCTAACTTTTCTCTTCTTAACTTACCTGATTTTACAATACCTCACTCTACTTATTTATCCTCTAACCATTGATAAAATAACTCCCATATATTGTAATAATCTGATCCTTCCTTTCCTTGAATTGCAAGTGTTAATCTATTCATTTCTGCATATTCTAATATTTTCTTAATCACATTTTCATCTATGGGGATCTCTTCGCTTTTCCAGTTTTGTGCAAATACTATTCTAGCTGCAGTTGTTACATGAATAATCAGAAATGCATCTTTCTTTACTATAGGTTCCCTGTAAAATCCCCAACAGGAATAGTTCAGGTTTTAAGTCAATATGTGGTTGCGCCATCTTCTCCAGCCACACGCGAATTTTTGCCCAATACCTTTTTTGCTTCCACATATGTCCACCACATACGATAATATGAATCCGGTATCTGTTGACATTTCCAACATTTCTGAAGGGGAATAAATGAGTCCTTGGCACTGCGGTCCGTGCCGAGTTGGAAAACTCCCCTTTCTCTCTGCCTCTTCCCCCTTTCCTCCTTTTAACCAGGTTAATGCAGCAAAACCTCCGGGCCAAAATGGGAGAGAATTAAAGTGCAAAATCTAGGTGCAACTAGAATTGCATTTGTGCAACAATGGAAAAACGATGAGATCCTGTCTGAGGGGACTGTAGTTAAAAAAAATAT
The DNA here is from genome assembly GCA_012654045.1 of Ptyas mucosa. Classification (NCBI taxonomy): domain Eukaryota; kingdom Metazoa; phylum Chordata; class Lepidosauria; order Squamata; family Colubridae; genus Ptyas; species Ptyas mucosa. The sequence goes on along the minus strand of WNWU01000350.1, from coordinate 83,297 downwards.
TAGATTGTGCAGAAATGGATAGATTAACCCTCGCTATTAAGGATAAAGAAGCAACTAAATATGTTTTGATACGGGACGTATTCTGTCAATGGCAAGATAACAGAAAGAGAAGTTAGAAAGGAGGAGATATAAAAAGAGGAAATGGTAAAAAGGAGAGTTGTTAAAAGAAGATGATGTTAAATGTTAAATGTATCAATGTTATCATAATATGTTGTTATATCATTAATACGATGGTGATGACCTATCACAATAAAGATGTATAAATTTGACTATTTAAACATAATTGTACCCAGAATACACACTGTTTGGTGAAAATGGAATGTTATATAAATAAAACAAATAAAACATGGGGGGAAAATAAAGAGGTGCAAATCTGTGTGGCTGATATGCTGTACTGCTTCAAGTGGAATTAAGTCTCCCCACCTTACTCTCCCCCCCCTTTCTTTCTTCTTCTTCTTCTTTTAGAACAAGAAGGGGACGGAACTGCTTCTGGGAGTCGATGCGTTGGGCCTCCACATATACGATCCAGAAAACAGGCTGACCCCCAAAATCTCCTTTCCTTGGAACGAGATTCGCAATGTCTCTTACAGTGATAAGGAGGTAAGCCCGAGCTGTATAAACACGGAGAAAGCAAACAATAGTTTAGGTCGTGGTTTGAACACCTTGCCATGTGGTGGCCTAGAGGGGGAGCTCTCGCCTCACAATCAAGGAGGCTGTGAGTTCGATCCTAGGTAGGGCACAATGAGGATATATCTGCTGAATATAACTCCGTACTGGTGATAGGAAGGGCATCCGGCCAGTAAACACTCAGCTCCATTCGGTTGCCCAAGACTTCACCCTGCAAGGGATTACGGGGCCTTTAAAAGAGGATGTGGTTTGAACATCTGCCTGGTTAAAATGTATTAGAAACCTCCTCTGGAGTTGGTGCCGTTAAGACGATAAATAATACAGGTAATTTTCAACTTAGGACCACAATTGAGCCCAGAAGCTCTGTTGCTAAATGTGAAATTGGTTAAGTGAGTCTTGACCCATTTTTACCACTTTTTTCTTGCCACGTTTGTTAAGTGAATCACTGCAGCTGTTAAAATCAGTCACACGGTTGTTAAGTAAACCTGGCTTCCCCGTTACCTTTGCTTGTCAAGGAGGTCGCAAAAAGGGATCACGTGACCCCCGTCATAAATAGGAACTCGTTTCCAAGTGTCTGAATGTAAATCACGTGAAAAAACGGTCATAAGTCACTTTTTCCAGTGCCGTCACTTCGAACAGTCACTAAGCAGACTGTTGTAAGTTGAGGACTATCTGTGATTGTGTTAGGTTGAAATCCCACCGGTGGAGGCACTTTGAATGAAAAGAGTTAATGCGGAACTTAAAAGTGCATAAGTCAACTCGCAAAGCATCCCTGGCCTGCTTTAGGCAAGGGGGAATGGGAAAACCGACGAAACAGCGCAGCAGCCAAACACTGATGCACATTCCAGACTTATCTCTTTCAAGGCTGTCTCCCAGGGTTACCTACAATGGCCGGAGGGGAGTGATCTCTACAACCTGCGAAATTGCTCCGTTGGCGAATGTGATAGATGTCACACCCTGGGGGAACGCAGGGAAACAGGGTCATGATTGGGGCGTAAATTGCGTGGGGTCAGAGTTGGTTTCATTTGGGAGCATGCCGACATGAAGCTCCTAATAAATAACTGGATTTCTTTTGAAGCTTGGCTCGAGGCTCATGATTTAATTAGGGCATCCGTCGGAACCCTGACAGTATAAAGGAAATTCAGAATCTTCTTGATTTTGGATCAGTGCGAAATTTTTTCTCTCCCTCCGTCTGTATTTAAATAAGCCTTTGGGCTTCTTGTTTGGAACTGATGAACGTTTCCTGGCTGTGCTTAAATTAAGTCGACCTTCCTTTTCCAGGTCTCGTCTCCTCAGGGTTTCTAATTGCCCTTTCTACTGTGTTTATGTACAACGGCACAATTGGAGTCCTGGCTTGTCCAGCAACCCTTAAGTGAAATTTCTAAGTGCTGCATTTAACAATCCAGAGGCATCGAGTTCGGAATTTGAACAGGAGCCTTCATGCTCTGGGTTGAGCTTTTTAAGACAGGCAGAAGCACTAATTTGCAGGAGGACATGTTTTCTTGACAATAGGAAAAGGATAAAGAGGGCTGCGAGAGATAAACGCTACCTAGAACGGGTAAAAAAAAGTCCCAGTTCAGAACATTTATACGGCCAAATTTATTTATTTTTTTAAAATTCTTATTCTTATTTATATTCCGCCCTTCTCCGGAGACTCAGGGCGGTTTGCAATGCGCTAAGCAATAGCCTTCCTACTTTTGTATATTTTATACAAAGTCAGCTTATTGCCCCCACAAACCGGGTCCTCATTTTATCCACCTTAGAAAGGATGGAAGGCTGAGTCAACCTTGAGCCTGGTGAGATTCGAACTTACATTAATTGCAGGCAGCTGGATGTTAAATGCTGCCTTGTAGGAAGCATTAGCCTCCTACGCCACTCAGGTGCAAATGCTTAAGCATTGAATTTGTGGATTCCCCCCCCCTTAAAAAAAAAAAGATATCGTTGCATCTCATTATACTACGTCCACAACTGGGCCCCGAATTTTCCATTGCTAAGTAAAAAAATTCACTTCCCAAATGTCTCACTTAGCAGCAGAAACGTCGGGCTCCAATTGTAAGTCGTAAGTCGAGGACTACCTGTATAACACCGGTTTAGCATACCTGCATGATTATAAAGGCTGAAAGGAAGCCGATCAGACCTGGGTCTCCTTAATGTCAGAGCCTCAGCAACGCAGGGAGAGAGAGCTGGAAGTCTCTTCTCTCAGGTGTCAACAGGCCCATCTTCCGAGGGACGCCGCTGTCACCTTTGATCACGACAACGAAGGCTGGCAAGGAGATGATGGGCAGATCGGACAGGATAGGATGCACAGCCTTACGAATGGAACCCCTCGACGCAGAGGAGGTGTTTAATCTAGTATAGGAATTACTGAACGTTTGCCCGGAATTGAAATGTCCTTTCTCTCTGCCCATTGTTGGCAGAAAATTCAAGAGGTGGGATTAGTTTGGGGGGCGGGAGGGGGGGTGTAGGTGGGTTTCCTCTCAAGGGAGACAGAATTGAAGACGGCATCTCATTCTCCAACTGCCAGCTAAATGACAAAGTGGGCATCACTCACTCTTTTTTCTCCCCGACCTGTAAGATGAACCATTGCTGATTCTTTCTCTAAGCGCTAACAATTAGAGCTTTTTCTTTTCTCCCCGACAAAACCTTTGTCAGTGGCACAGGGATTGTGTGTGTGTGAGAGAGAGAGAGAGAGAGAAAGAAAAAGAAAGAGAGAAAGAAAGAAAGAGAGGGAGAGAGAAAGATGGAGAGAAAGAAAAGGAGAAGGAAAAAGACAGAGAAAGAGCGAGGGAAAGAAAGAGAAAGATAAGATAAAAAGAAAAAGGGGGAGAGAGAAAGAACGGAGAGAAAAAGATGATGGAGAGAAAGAAGGAGGAAGAAAAAGACAAAGAGCGAGGGAAAGAAAGAGAAAGAGGAAAAGAGAGATAAAAAGACAAAAAGGGGGAGAGAGAAAGAAGAGGGAGAGAAAAAGATGATGGAGAGAAAGAAAAGGAGAAAGAAAAAGACAAAGCGAGGGAAAAAGAGAAAGAAAAAGATAAAAAGACAAAGGGGGAGTGAGAAAAAGATGAGAGAGAAAAAGAGAAAAGAGACAAGAGACAAGGAAAGAAAGAAAAGGAGAAAGAGAAAAAGAAAAAGGAGAGAGAGAGAGAGAAAGAAAAAGAAATAGAAAGAGAGAAGTAAGCGAGATGAAGTAAGGATTTTTTCCCCCCATTGTTGTTGATTCCTTCAACTAAATGAATTCCCTTGTTGGGCCTTTGATCCCATTTCTGTGAGTTTCCAGCATCATCGCCGTAGGAACTGGCATCTCCCTACATTTCAGCATTTGCAGGATTTTAATTTTAGCAGGAGGTAGAAAAAAATAAATAAAGGCAATTCAGGCTGATTTTTTTTTTTTCTGGACCAGTGCCCAATATTTTGGAAGGAACGGGGATGTTTCCTGTCTGAGATCCGGGAAAGTTAGTTCCAGTTGGAAATATCTCAGCCAGGTGAATTAATGATTTAACTTGAGAGAGAGCCTGGTCCCCATCTTCTATCTAATCCTTATGCCTTCGTTAACGATCAGCTCCTTCGTTCTCTTGCGTCTCTAAAAAAATAACGTACACAAAGCTGCTTTTGTTTTCCATCCAGTTTACCATAAAGCCCCTGGACAAGAAGATTGACGTCTTCAAATTCAACTCCTCAAAGCTGCGTGTGAATAAACTGGTAGGTACCACGTCCTAGTTACATGGAAGCAATTTCTCCTAAGCGGAGGAAGGTACCCCGTTTACTCTTTTTGCACTGAGACATGCTTGCATGCTGCAGATGCAAACAGGTAAACCTGTGTTAGCATCCAAAGGTTTGCAGCTGAACTGGCAAGCCACAGCTCAACACTCAGCGAGGTAGGCCCCCAAATGGGAATATTTATCATATTCCAGCTCAGGGCTCTCCAATCTGTTGCGACCTAGGCTCACTTAGTCCCGAACAAAACTATTTTATTATAACAGCTGAGAATGACTTCATTCCCAGCTGAGTCCAAATTAATTGCAAAACAAGTCCTTCAGAAAAAGTCCTTCGGGCTTATCACAAACCTTTATCTTCTTTGGCACCCTGCCAAAGGCCTTTCTTGGCAAAGCCCCACGAAGTCCAGAAAGAAGAGATGCCGACTGGAAACAGATTTAGCAACGTTGCTTTCCTACAAAGAGCCCAAGAGCCTTTGCTGCTCTTTCAAGCCTTATGGGAGGGGCCAATCATTCTCCTGGCCTTACTCCCGAGTCGTCCTTTTTGCTTTAGCTGCTCTTACCTTCTGGCAGCTCTGCGCATGCGCGCACTGGGAACAGATTCCCCCTGTTCCTCTGCCTCGCTGAGGTCCGACTCTGGAGGCTCCGGAGGCAGCACATACCTCCTAGATGGCCCTGGCATCATCTCTGCCTCCGATGCAGAGCCCTCATCCAAGCCTTCCCCAGACTCCAGAACCGGCCCGTGTTCCTCCCCAGCCTCCTCACTCTCCGACTCCGCTGCCAGGTCCGCAGGCCACCGACGGACCACAACGCATCCTCCATGCTCGGCTTTCCATGGTTCTTATATAAACCGCCAGGTTGAGAGGACCCTGGCCATTACCTTAATAAGCAGGAGCAAGTGTCATGATCCGTCCATCTCTGGTTGCCCACCTTCCTTGCGAGGAATATTATTTTTCTGATGGATTAGAGAGAGAGAGAGAGAGAGAGAGAGAGAGAGAGAAGATAGGACAAGGTCTGTTTGATCTTTTTAGTAAGTGGCTCTAAATCTTGAGCGAAAGGCCAACTTGACAAGGCATAATCCACTGTTGGTTCAAGCAGCAGGACTTTGTTTGAGAATCCTCTCCGAAATTGGTCTCTTGGAGAGCTGGGAAAACAACAGGCTTTTCGATGAAAGATTTCTAATAGCGGCTGCTTTATTTCACCCGCTCTTGACTCCTTGGCTACATCTAGTTAGCATCCTTAGACTCCCACTGGCGAACTTCTGCTTTAAGCCTGTGCCTTTTTTTTTAGCTAAAGGTTTTTGCAGGGCCTCGCCCTATAGATGGACTGAAGACTTTACAGGAGGTGTTTATTTATTTATTTATTGGTTCGATTTATATATGCCACCCTTCTCCGGAGACTCAGGGCAGCTTACGATGCGTTAAGCAATAGCCTTCATACTTTTTGTATATACCTGCTTAGTAGGGCTTTTTGGCCCGGCCTAAGCGGTGTTCTTTTTTATTTATACAAAGTCAGCTTATTGCCCCCACAATCCGGGTGCTCATTTTACCTACCTCGGAAGGATGGAAGGCTGAGTCAACCTTGAGCCTGGTGAGAATTGAACTTGCAGTAATTGCAGGCAGCTGGCAGCTAAGTACTACTTTAGACAATTTAGTCTGCTGCGCCACCAGGCTCCTGTTGACCAATCTCGGGTTGCCAATTTTCTCTCTCTCTCTCTCTCTCTCTCTCTCTCTCTCTCTCTCTCTCTCT
>WNWU01000350.1:36218-49969 GCA_012654045.1 Ptyas mucosa | reverse complement strand
TTCCTTTCCTTTCCTTTCCTTTCCTTTCCTTTCCTTTCCTTTCCTTTCCTTTCCTTTCCTTTCCTTTCCTTTCCTTTCCTTATCTAAAGTCACATTTATAGCGTAGCACAGGTTGTGCGTGCCGAAATCTTCACAACAGATTTTTCTTTTCCCCAAGTGGTGGTGGTGGGAGACACAGGCATTCTGTGTTTCGGATAATTTCCTCACTTCACACCTAGCAAAAGCCACATGCTTTATGGGCCTTGGCGCTGCGGAACCTTATTGCTTTTTAACAAACTGCTGGGATAAAATTAAAAGCAGGCTGAATTATGCAAAGCCGGAGAAATCATGCAAATTTATTTATAATTATATCCATAATTTATAGAGACGGGAGAATTCGGCTTCTCTGGCAGAGTTTGGATCAGCGTAGGAATTTTTCTCGCGGCAGACCGAAGGGACGAACAGTGTTGGAGTGTCCACAACGTCTGGAACCCAAGTTGTCCCACTTATTAGTTATTCTCCCTGTCAGGAAATTTCTCCTTAGCTCTGTTTTTTATTTCATTTTATTTAGTTTGTCAAACATGTACGAGAAAATGGATATAAGTATAAACATGGACACGAACACAGGAACTGAGTACCAATAAACGGGGACAGCAGGACAGGGACGGTAGGCACGCTGGTGCGCTTATGCACCTTTACGGACCTCTTAGGAATGGGGGTGAGGTCCACGGTAGACAGTTTAAGGTTGAAGCTGTGGGGGTTTGAGGATGTAACAACGGAGTCGGGTAGAGCATTCCAGGCATCGACCGCTCTGTTGCTGAAGTCGTATTTTCTGCAATCGAGTTTGGAGCGGTTTACCTTGAGTTTGTAGCGATCGTTTGCCCGTGTATTGTTGAGGTTGAAGCTGAAGTAGTCGTTGACAGGTAGGAGGTTGTAGCCGACAATTTTGTGTACTGTGCTTAGATCAAAGGGACGCGGTGGCTCAGTGGCTAAGAGGCGGAGCTTGTCGATCGAAAGGTCGGCAATTCAGCGGTTCGAATCCCTAGTGTAATCCGCGTAACGGAGTGAGCTCCCATGACTTGTCCCAGCTTCTACCAACCTAGCAGTTCGAAAGCACGTAAAAAATGCAAGTAGAAAAAATAAGGATCCCCTTTGGTGGGAAGGGAACAGCGTTTTCTGTGCGCCTTTGGCGTTGAGTCATGCCGTCCACATGACCGCGGAGACGTCTTCGGACAGCGCTGGCTCTTCGGCTTTGAAACGGAGATGAGCACTGCCCCCTAGAGTTGGGAACGACTAGCACAGATGTGCGAGGGGAACCTTTACTTTTATGCGTAGATCAAACCGCAGGTGGCGCAATTCCAGATTGTCCAAGGCCAAAAATTTCAAGCCTGGTGGCATCAGGGATTCTATTGTGAGTAGAGGAGTGGATTACTCTTCTCGTGGTAATCCAGAGGTACCTGCTCAATCGTATTAATGTCTGATATACAGTGTGGATTCCAGGCAGACGAGCTGTATTCGAGAATTGGTCTGGCAAAGGTTTTGTATGCCCTAGTTAGCAATTACAATGTTATATTGCTATCATGTCTGGTCCTTCTTTTCATTAAACCAGACATACCCCAGTTCCCGCAACCGTTCTTCGTAGATTTTCGCCTCCGGCGGCTCCTTAATCAGTAAAAGACCAAGGAGCTGTATTTGCAATTTGATTGTCTCTTTGACTTCTTATTGTTTTGGGGGTTAGCTTACCCTCTCATGTCCTCAAAGCGGTCGGATAGTTTACGGACCATTGTATTATGCAACTCACAAGAAAAATAAGCCCCCCTTAGTATTGGCAGCTGTTCATTTTTCAAGGGGCCAGTTGAAAACCCCTCTTCCTTTACCTTTCCTGTCAAGGATTGTGTGTGTGTGTGTGTGTGTGCTGTGCATATTGTGTGTGTCTGTGTGTGTGTCCATACAAAGCTTGACCGAATGAAAATGAGTTGTCTGGCTTGGCTCCCCGGTGAGCCTTTGCAGCTCGGAGCTCTGGCGTTCTGTTCTGTCCTGTCCCTCCAGGGTTCGGTAACCATAAATATTTCAGCGAATTGTCCATCCAGGGATGATTCATTGTCTTTTTAGACAGGGAGAGGAGTGTGTGTGTGTGTGGGGGGGGGGGGCGACCAACAGAAAAGGAGAAAGAAAACTGGAGGGTTGGTGGGGGGCTTTGAGTGGGCTGTTAACTGGCTGGCTGGAGGATCTCAAATAGCTTTGCAGAGGCTGGAATGCGCTCGGTGAGCTTGAGGGTGGGCACAGCCGTCTATCCCTTGAGCTTTGAGGGGTGCGTGTATGTAGGTGTGGTGGGGGAACGAGGCCTTGTTTTAAAGATATGCCCCACTGGGTCTGGGTTATGCTGGCGGGGGGGGGGTGTCTCTCCGCTTGCTCTTCATTCTTGACAGGGACACCTATTTATTTATGGATTTGATTTTTACCCCACTTTTCTTGCTTTACTGTAAGAGTACTTCGAGGCGGGAAACCTACATTAAGTCTCCTTCCTCCTATTTTCCCCACCACAACAACCCTGTGAGGAGGAGTTGGGCTGAGAGAGAATGACTGGCTCAAAGTCACCCAGCCGGTTTTCATGCCTAAGGCAGGATTAGAATTCACAGTCTCCTGGTGATTGGCCCAAAGTCACCCAGCCAGCTTTCATGCCTAAGGAGAGACTAGAAATCCCAGTCTCCTGGTGATTGGCCCAAAGTCACCCAGCTGTCTTTCATGCCTAAGGCGGGACTAGAACTCACAGTCTCCTGGTGATTGGCCCAAAGTCCTCTAGCTGTCTTTCATGACCTAAGGCGGGACTAGAACTCACCATCTCCTCCTCCTCCTCCTCTTTCCTTCTCCTTTCCTCAAACCCCATTCTCTTCTAGCACTGATGAGGCTACCTAGTTTGGGTCATGAAACTTCTGCAAGAAAACAACCAAGCTCAGAGACCCCCCACAGTCCTCCTAGCACTGATGATGTTACCTAGTTGGGTCATGAAAGATCTGCAAGAAAACAACCAAGCTCAGAGAGCACCAAGGACCCCTCTTATGTTCTATCCACAGCCTGTTTTTGCTGAGGGCACGTTTCTCCATAAACCACAGTTTACGAGTGAACTTTTTCAGCTGGACTTTCTCTTCTCGTTCTCGGGAGCCCGAACGAGCCACGATGGAAGCCGTCCTTGGGCAAAGATGCCGAGGCAAGCCACCTTCGGGCCTCTAACTAACCACATTTTCCCTTTTGTCTTCTCAGCTCACCTTACAGAGCACCAAGTCCCGGGTGGCCTTCTTCGAAGAACTCTAGGAGAAGACGTTGCTCCTGGGACAGCCTTTTTCTTTGGGAGGTGCAGCCATAAACCGAGTTGCATTGCTTCTTCCGAGCCAAGAGTCGCAAGAGCGGTTTCCCTCGACGGGTGCGGCGACTCGAGGCCTTCGGTTGCTGGAAGAGTTTCAGCGTGAATCCTTGTAGATCTTTATAATCTCTTTAGAGCCAATAATTTTAGCTTTCTTTCCCCTTTTTCTCTCTCTTTCTCTCCATGTTTTGTATGGGTTGTGACTCGGATGATGCTCCTCCTGCAGGAGGCCGGATTCGACATTTTTTTAATTCCTTCTCTCGGTACCTCTTCCTCCGGGTCTGCGAATACGGCTTTCTGTTTGAGACACCGAGCAAAGTTCCTTTCTTGACCGCCCACAACATGTTTGGAGTTTGCGAGCTCCCCTGGAAAGTCCCTGCTTTCACACAGCAGAATTTAAGGGCTCGCAAAGATTCTCAGTTTCAGCGGCATTCCGGTGGACTTCGAAGGGGTTTTCCTTGATCCTGGAATCCAAGCACAGGAGATCGATTGGGGCAGTGGTGACATGCAATTCTTTTCCCCGACCGGTTCTGTGGGCGTGGCTTGGTGGTGGTAGGTCCTATGACTGAGTGGGCATGGCCAACTTGATGTCACTCATGGCCACTCAGTCACACGACCGCCTCCCACCAACCAATGCCCACAGAACTCGGAAGGAAAAAAATGTGTCTATGAGCACGAGAAGGGCTCATAGTGAATGCCATGGCAGAGGGAGGTCGAACTTCTCTCGCTCCATTCGCAGCGGAGCTGCTGCAGCCTGTCCCTTTAAGGTAGTCCCTGGGAGGGAGGGAGCCTGGGGGGACCATAAAGAAGGCAGCGCCTCTGCTGTGAATGGAGTGAGAAAAATCTCACCCTATAAGGCGGGACTGGATGGGCGGAGTGAGCGGCTGGAAGGGGCGAGTGAGCGGCTGGAAGGAGTGAGTGGTGACCAGGCGGCCATGGGCGGGGCCAACCAGGGGTGGTTTTTACCAGTTCGGCGAACTGATTCAAATTGTCCCCTACCAGTTCGCCCGAACTGGTCCAAGCCGGTCAAATTTCACCCCTGGGTTGGAGAATTCAGGCTTGGTGTATCCCCCCGCCTCCCCAAAAAAGAATCACATTTTAAGGCCTGTCGTTTTAATTTCGGGAGGTTGGTAAAGCGAGGATTGAGGGAATTTTAAACGGGCGGATGGAGTTTTAAAGGCCTAATGTAGGGACGTCCAACCTTGGCAACTTTTAAAGACTGGTAGACTTCAACTCCCAGCATAGCTGGCTGGCTGGGGAATTCTGGGAGTCGAAAGTCCACAGATCTTCAAAAGTCGGACACCCTGCCTGCCCTAAAGTGAATCCCATCCCTCAGAGGCCTTCTCCCTGCCCTCTGGGATTTTAAACCTTTTGATAGACCTGGCATGTCTTTTATACATTTTTTTCTATTCAACATCGACGGTTGGAAATCCTGCTTTTACAAAAGTAAACTGAGCACAATACTGTAATGGCTTCATACTGCCTGAAAATATATATATATATATATACAGTATATCTATCTTATCATGCGGGGTAATACATGCCATTCTAACTACAGGGAGGATCTTTGCATACGATCCCTTTCTCTTCGGCTTCTCAGCCCTTTGAACTTCGGTCGTTTTGAAATGTAATGTTTGTACAATACTTCTGCGAGACATTCTCTCTTTTTATTAAAGTCTCCGCTATTTTTCAAGCTGCCCGGCGTTTATCTTTTTCTTTTTAAAGGGGGGGGGGGGGAAATTGTTTGTGGTCTCTCCCTGCATCTCTCTTTCTGCCTTTTTTTCCCCTTCATACGATTAGCAAGGACGACAGCAGGTCATCCTTGGCTTATAACCAGTGGTGAAATCCTCCGCGGGTTGCCACCAGTTCGCTGCCACGCATGCGTGGTGTGCATCAGACACACACTTCGTGCGGAAAAAGCAGCCGTTTGAAGGTAAGTAGAACAGCGAGGGTGGGGGAACAGCTGTGCCACGTGATTTCCTGCTTTCTAGCAAATATAAATTGTGCAGCACAGCTGATTGTTGGAAATACCAGTTTAGATGAACTGGTAGCATTTTTTTACTACTGGTGTGCCCGAACCGGTGGGAACCAGTAGCATTTCACCCCTGCTTACAACCATTCGTTTTAGTGACCACCGAAAGAAGTGACTTACGACAGTTTTGCACACCGGTGACCGTTTGCTGTATTCCCCCATGGTTACGTCATCAAAATTCGGCTGCCTGGCAACTGATTCATATTTATGACAATTGCAGTGCCCCGAGGATCACGTCATCTGCTTTGGCGAACTTCTGACAAGTAAAGCCAATGTGGGAAGCCAGGAGAATTAGAATTAGAATAGCAATAGCACTTAAGACTTCTATACCGCTTCACAGTGCTTTCCAGCCCCTCTCTAAGCGGTTTACAGAGTCGGCCTCTTGCCCCCCAACAATCTGAGTTCTCATTTTACCCACCTCGGAAGGACGGAAGGCTGAGTCAACCTTGAGCCTGGTGAGATTTGAACTGCCAAATTGCAGTCAGCCGGCAGTCAGCAGAAGTAGCCTGCAGTACTGCACTCTGACCACTGTGCCACCGCGGCTCATAATGTGATTCGTAGAGTAGAGTAGAGTAGAGTAGAGTAGAGTAGAGTAGAGTAGAGTAGAATAGAATAGAATAGAATAGAATAGAATAGAATAGAATAGAATAGAATAGAATAGAATAGAATAGAATGATCTGATAAGAATGGAATGGAATAGAATAGAGTAGATTGATCTGATAAGAATGGAATAGAATAGAACAATAGAATTAGAATAGAATAGAAATTAATAATAGAACAGAACAGAACAAGGGAAGAAGGAAAGAATAGAATAGAGAACTACCTGTAATAATCGAAGGCAGGGTTGTCCATCCTTGGCAATTATAAGACTTGCGGGTTTCAAACTCTCAGCTACGCTTGCTGGGGAATTCTGGGAGCGGAGGTCCACAGATCTTATAGTTGCCAAGGATGGGCCCCCCTGATCTAAGAGATTGGCAGTTCTGAAGATAGATTGATTGGTCCAGAGTCTTGTTTCAATTACATCCTGGCCTTGATCCACCGACACGGCTGCTCTTCTTACTGCCCTTTTAAATCTCTTCCCCATTTTGATGGAATTCATCTACCAAATTTATGCCTTTTATTGGGTTATTGGGGGAAAAAGCATCACATAAACGGAGCAAGCAGAAAGGAACGATGGCTGAAAAGGATGATGATAGGGACATCAATGTGACCCCATTTAAACCCGGATCGTGTAATGTTCTCATCATGGACTCTTTGAAGCTCCCGCTGAGTTCAAACACCACCTTACTTTCTGTCCTGTGTCCTCTGGCTTTCTTTGTCTCCATTCATCCGCCCACCCGCCTCTTATCAAAAGGCTTCAGTGGCAGCCATGGGAGGTTTCAGAATAGCATTTTTTTAAAAAAAACACCGCCGTGGAGATGTTTGTATGAGAAATATATAATTTTCCAAGTTACAGGTAGTCCTCGACGTACGACCACAGTTGAGCCCCAAATTTCTGTCATTGAGATCAATGGTAGTTTAATACTCTGACGATGTCAGCAGATGGCTGACGAAAGCTTAGTAAAATAAAATTTTAATTATTTTAAAATTTAAAAAAAATTTAAGTTCCGGAGCTCGCAGGATGTCTGCTTCTTTCTTTATTAATATATATATACCAATATATATATGAAAACAAATATATTGTCAGAAAACATATATACCAATATATATATATACATACAATACCAACAGCAGAGAACGGTTTCATTTCAGATCAGCAGACAAGTTCACACACACACAGTACAGCAGAGAGACTAGTTTCATTTTCCTCTGCACAGACTCAGGCGCTGCAGACTAAGACACGCCCTGGCTCCAGTCTGTCTCAGCTCCCAAATAGCCCTCAATTGACTGACTTCGTTACCATGTCCTATTCCAGTTAATGAATATACTCATGATATTCTTCTTCTCAGAAAATACAACAATGCCTCTTCCATTCCTCCATTTCCCCCCCCCCCCCTCCTCTTGTCTCATCCTTCCAGGCTTCAGGGCAAGGCAGGAGATGGCAAGATTTTCATGAGCCAGCAAAAATGTCGTAAATGGCTCTTCCTCTTCTTCTAATATTTGCACTTTAATGAGCCATGAAAGCCTCGGACACAGAAAAACACCAGCAGCTCCCAGTCTTGTTTGCGCTGCTACACCGCGCAAACCCCAGACTCCCGATTTCCATGTGGGTCATTGAACGAATGCGCCACCAACAACTGGTGTTTACCTTCTTGTGTGTCGGCTGTCTTTTCTGACTCCTCTTAACCATTCCACTTAGGGTTTGTTTTTTGGGGGGGGAGGTGGGGAAAGAGAGAGGGATCTCGGATCTGCTCACCTGGGGAATTCAATTCATCAAAAGTGAACAGCTGGACTTCCCTCCTTTGCCGGAGAGATGGAAGATTTTGAACGCAAGGAAACAAAGCCAAAAATTCACTCGTGGGGGGGGGGGTGTTTTGTTTTTTTTTGATGCTGGGGAACAACGGGGAGAGGCAAGAGCGATGTCTGTGGGCTTCTGAGAAAAAGCAGGGGGGAAAAAAAAGAAAAGATTCTAAGAAGAAGAAAAGCCTGACCTAATTTCATGTATAAGCAGCCAGAGAAGAGAGAAGAATCCTGAGAACAAAATAGCACAAGTTTTGCGGTGGCATTTTTGCTGCCGTTTGGTCTCATGCAGTGATGGCTAACCTTTTTGCCATCGCGTGCTGCGGGTGCGGGGGGGTGTCGTGCATGTGCGTGACCACACCCATAATTCTATGTGCCCCGCCCCTGCGCTCCTGGCACGCAACGGCCCGGTAGACTCTTTTTTCTCTCTCACTTGGCTCCAGACCCTTTCTAGGAGTCTGGGGAGGACGAAAACGGCCTTCCCCACCTCCCCGGAGGCCCTCCGGAGGCCAGGAACGGCCCGTATGCCAACTTCCGATGGGACCGGAAGGCCTGTGTTTTGCTATCCCCAGCCTCCAGAGCCTCTCTAGGAGTCTGGGGAGGGCAAAAATGCCCCCCCCCTTCCTGGAGGCCAGAAACAGACTATTTGCCAACTTCCGGTCCCACAAGTGGCACACGTAGCCATATCAGTGGGCATGCGAGCTCAGCTCCGGCGCTCATGCACACGCCGGCCAGCTGATTTTTGGGCCTTCTGGCAACTTTCGTACACGCATGTACACATATCCACAGCGGGGGGGAAAAACCGAATCCTGCGAGGATTTTCCCGGGGAAATCTGGTAGGAGAACTCTTCTCCCTGATGTTTGAAGTCTGTTTCTGAGTTCCAGAGATCCAGCCACCGGGTTTCAAAGCTAAACACGCACATATGTTATTCAATCGTTTGCACGCACCGCGTCCGCCGTGACAAAGGAGCCCAAGAGGATCTTTGGAGCTCTGCCTCTTAATGACGTTAATCCTAATTGAGACGGCGCTGTTCATTTACTCAGCAATTTACACCCTCGGATTAAGCTGAGCCCTTTCACGAAGAGCGTTTGAATTCTGGGTAAAGCAAAAACAAATATTTTTCTAGGTTGAATATGAAAAGAAAGAGACAAGGTGACACCTGCAGAGATTCTGTTATATTATATTGTATTATATTGTATTATATTGTATTATATTGTATTATATTGTATTATATTGTATTATATTATATTATATTATATTATATTATATTATATTATATTATATTATATTATATTATATTATATCATATATCTCATATCATATCATCATATTATATATCTTATTATTATAATTATAACCAGATTCTGGTTATTTCGCTGTGTTTGTCTGAAGAGCCTGTGAGGTTTTCTTCCTTCCAGAAGTTGGCAGATAATTTCTCTCTCTGGGCACAATGTGGATATATCTGCTGAACAAAACTCCGCACTGGTGACAGGAAGGGCATCCGGCCAGTCAAAACTCAGCTCCATTCAGTTGCCCAGACTCCACCCCGCAAGGGATTATGGCAGGGGTGAAATCCAGCAGATTCTGACTGGTTCTGGAGAACGGAGAACCGGTAGTGGAAATTTCGAGTAGTTCAGAGAACCGGCAAATACCACCTCTGGCTGGCCCCAGAGTGGGGTGGGAATGGGGATTTTGCAGTATCCTTCCCCTGCTACACCCACCAAGCCAAGCCAAGCCAAGCCAAGCCATGCCCACCAAGCCACGCCCACAGAACCGGTAGTAAAAAAATTTGGATTTTCCCACTGGATTATGGGGTCGTTAAAAGAAGGTGATTTATAATACATAAAATATGTATATATGTATATGTATCCCGCTATATATTCCTCTCTCTTTCTCTCTGTGTATAAATATATGATATAGGTTGGGGGTTGGACTAGAAGACCTCCAAGGTCCCATCCAATTTTGTTACTCTTGTTGTTTGGTATCCTGCTGCTCTCTATATGTTTGGACTCCAAATCCAATAATCCTTAGCCAGGAGAGGCTGGCTTAACAACAGGTAAAGCTTGCATACTTTTCACCTTGGATTTTTCTGATTTGGTTGTGTGCTGATGGGGATGCGTTTATATACTCTGCCGTATGATGCAGATCCAAAATAATGGTTAGTTCAGTTTCTGGATGATGTGTGTTTTGCTAAACAGGGTTTAGCATTTAGTATGCTCCGTTAACTTGGTTAATTGCGTTCTGGGTGAATCCGGTGACATTCATAGACATGCCTTATAGTCAACGCATTATTATACCATCTGTTCAAAAATGACCATCGTCTTTCCAAACCCTTAATACGCTATTCTGTCTCCATAAACTCATAAGCCAATGGACAGAAAGAATGAAAAACATGCAGAATTTAGATAGTCAAGAATCCTTTCCTTTCCTTTCCTTTCCTTTCCTTTCCTTTCCTTTCCTTTCCTTTCCTTTCCTTTCCTTTCCTTTCCTTTCCTTTCCTTTCCTTTCCTTCCCTTCCCTTCCCTTCCCTTCCCTTCCCTTCCCTTTCTTTTCCTTTCCTTCCCTTCCCTTCTTCCTTTCCTTTCCTTCCTTTCTTTTCCTTTCCTTTCCTTTCCTTTCCTTTCCTTTCCTTTCCTTTCCTTTCCTTTCCTTTCCTTTCCTTTCCTTTCCTTTCCTTTCCTTTCCTTCCCTTCCCTTCCCTTCCCTTCCCTTCCCTTTCTTTTCCTTCCCTTCCCTTCCCCATCCCTTCCCCTTCCCTTCGTTTCCTTCCTCTCCTCTCCTCTCCTCTCCTCTCCTCTCCTCTCCTCTCCTCTCCTCTCCTCTCCTCTCCTCTCCTCTCCTCTCCTCTCCTCTCCGCCTGGAGGCTCAAGAAAAGACTCTGGAGCCTGGGGAGGGCCAAAAGCCCCACCCTCCCATCGTGATGCAGGAAGCCAACTAGACCACCATAGCCACGCCCACCCAGCAACCGGGCAGAGACCCCCTTGCTAAACTTTTTGAAGCCCACCCCTGCTTTCCACCCCTTGATGAAAGGAACCGATTTAATGCAGGGTGTAAAATCTGCAGCCGGGGGGGGGGAACAAAATCCAAGGCGCATCGTGTCGCATGTCGCAAACCTCGTGCCAACGTGTTTCCTTTGGATATCGCTGCCTATCGATTTCTCCTTGCCCTTGAGTGGCGGCCGGACGAAAGTCTTTGAACAATGGAGGTCACGAGATAAATTCTGCAGGCAGGGCTCCCTGAGTTGAAAGTCCTCGCCAAGGAGAAAAAGCTTCTGCGTGAAACTTTACAGGCTCATCAAAGAAAAAGAAAAGTTCAGATGTTGTTGTTTTTTTTTTAAGAGAGAGACTTCAGAAGCGCCGGAGAACAACCTTTGGGGTCAAAACTGAAAGCTGCTTTTTTTTTTTCCAGAAAAAGGCAGCCTGGGAAATCAAATCCCAGGGTTGGAAGGGACCTTGGAGGTCTTCTAGTCCAACCCCTGTACTCAGGCAGGAGACGGTCTTATCATTTCAGACAAATGGCTGTCCAATCTCTTCTTAAAAGCCTCCAGTGACGGAGCACCCACAACTTCTGGTGGCAAGTTGTTCCACTGCTTAATTGTTCCTGCTGTCAGAATTTTCCCCTTAGTTCTAGAGTTAGTTAGTTAATTACCTAATTAGTCCTCAACTTAACAACAGTTCGCTTAGTAACATTCGAAGTTACAACGGCACTGAAAAAAAATGACTTGGGGCCGTTTTTTCACACTTACGACCACGGCAGCATCTCCCTCGTCACAGGATCAAAATTCAGACAGCTGAATTGTGGCAACGGACTCACATTTATGACGGTTGCAGTGCCCTTTTGCGACCTTCTGACAATTCAATTCAATTCAATTTATTAAATTTATATACCGCCCTTCTCCCAGGGGGACTCAAGGCGGTGAGCAGCCAGAATTAAACCTCCGTGTTGCTAATTTTATCAACTGCAGTGATTCGTTTAACAAAGGTGGCTAGAAGAAAGTCGTAACACGGGGGAAACATTTCTCACTTAAGCAACATAAATTTTGGCCTCAAACGGTGGTCGTACGTTGAGGGGTACCTCTGTTTTTGTTCTAAGAGGAGACCTGATTGGAGATACCCCAATCCTTGAAGGGAGAGGCTGTGGAGCAGTGGTGAAATCCAATTTTTTTTTTACTACCGGTTCTGTGGGCGTGGTTTGGTGGGCATGGTGTGGCTCGGTGGGCGTGGCTTGGTGGGTGTGGCAGGGGAAGGATACTGCAAAATCCCCATTCCCTCCCCACTCCTGGAGGAAGGATATTGCAAAATCTCCATTCCCATCCCACTCTGGGGCCAGCCAGAGGTGGCATTTGCTGGTTCTCCGAACTACTCAAAATTTCCGCTACTGGTTCTCCGAACTACTCCAAGTTTTTGCTAACGGTTCTCCAGAACCTGTCAGAACCTGCTGGATTTCACCCTTGCTGTGGAGTTACTCTCTGTAGTAACCAAGAATAGGACAAGTACCAAAAAAAATGGAAGCTTTGCGGGAGATCCAAACTCAAAGCCAGGAGAATCTCCTCATTAAGCAGAGAAATAGCCCACTCCTGGAGAGGTGAGCCCTCATCATTGGAGGTCTTCAAGCCATGGTTGGACATCAGAGGTGGGATTCACTTGGTTCAGACCAGTTCAGGCAAACCGGTAGCAGCCGGGCGCAATCCCATCCTATAGTGTCATGTTTTGTGACGCTGCACGCATGCACCTCTGTTGGACATCCAAAGATCTGGGAAGGTCAAGGATGCCAACCAGTGGCTTGGTGGGTGTGACTTGGTGGACATGGCAAGGGAAGGATACTGCAAAATCCCCATTCCCTCCCCACTCCTGGGGGAACGATACTGCAAAATCTCCATTCCATGGGAAGGATACGGCAAAATCTCCATTCCCATCCCACTCTGGTGCCAGCCAAAGGTGGCATTTGCCGGTTCTCCGAACTACACAAAGTTTCCGCTACCGGTTCTCTGAACTGCTCGAAATTTCCGCTACCGGTTCTCCAGAACCTGCTGGATTTCACCCCTGATCCCAACTCTATGATTCTACGCCATTTTCTAAGTCATTTTCTCACAGAACCTCCATGGGCTGAAGATTCAGCCACAACCAGGCTCATAATGAGGCAAGACGGAAAATAAGAGATTTCTTAGCTTCTAGCTCCCGGCTTTCAACCCGTTCTTTAAAATTTACACACAGGCCCTTTTCTCTTTCATCCCACCTTATTAGTTCGGTTCCAGGCGGCTGCCGATCAGAAGACTGGGGTCTTCTTCTAATCTGGAGAGCCCGAAGACGGATCGCTCCATTTCTTGTGGATAATGGCGGGTGAATAAATGAGGAGGAGCTGAAGGGAGGCCGAGTGTCATGTTGTGGTTGTCTACTTTGAAAAATGGAAAGGACAGATCTGAAACTGCCGAATGTGTCTTCGAAAGCTCTTCCTTTCTACCGAAAGCCGAGGAAGGCGGTGGGGCCAGAGCGGCATATGGCTTCATTTGAAGGCCACTAACCTTGGTTAATAGCTCTTAAAGGCTCTTTCCTATGGAGAAAAATGTGTTTTTTGACTTAGACAATAAGAAGACCTTTCTCTATATTATGTTCAAGATTATTGCTGTCCATCCGTTGGCTGGAGCCAGCTGTTCCAATGGCCCTGCAGCGAATAAAAACAGAAACCATATTCTTACATGCTACATCTTGGTAGTAAGCAGGCCAGAGACAGAGAGATACAGAGAGGGGGAGAGAGACAGAGAGACATAGAGGGAGAGAGAGAGACAGAGAGATACAGAGAGGGGGAGAGAGAGACATAGATACAGAGAGGGGGAGAGAGAGACATAGAGAGATACAGAGAGAGGGGGAGAAAGAGAGAGATAGATAGAGAGGGGGGGAGAGAGAGACAGATACAGAGAGGGGGAGAGAGAGAGACAGAGATACAGAGAGAGGGGGAGAAAGAGAGATAGAGGGGGGGGG
>WNWU01000350.1:19619-36118 GCA_012654045.1 Ptyas mucosa | reverse complement strand
GGGGAGAAAGAGAGATAGAGGGGGGGGAGAGAGAGACAGAGATACAGAGAGAGGGGGAGAGAGAGACATAGATACAGAGAGAGTGGGAGAGAGACATAGAGAGATACAGAGAAAGGGGGAGTGGGGAGGAAGGGAGGAGGGAGGGAGAGAGATGTCAAAAGGATTTTGTGGTTCCCGGTGTTTTTTACCAACTGGTTCTCTGCCCTAATGACTGGCTGGGTAGACGTGGCTAGGAGTGGTGTCATGTGACTGGTGGAAGTGAGTGACATTGAGTTGGCCACGCCCACCCAGGTTTTGTGACTCCCTGTGTTTTTTCTTCTGTGGGAAATGGGTCCAAATGGCTCTTTGAGTATTTAAGGTTGCAGATCCCTGGACTAGACATACCCAAGTAGAAAACCCTTTTTAAAATTTTCTGTCCATTGGTCTCATTGAAACAAGTTCTGCTTTAGGTCAAATATGAATCTTTAAAATTATTTGCATTCTATGTATTGCAACCCAAAATATTCTGCCTTTTTTTTTGCAATTCCACCAGGCACGATAAAATGACCCTTCACATTGTCCATATCCCCAATATAAATTTGAAGTACTTTCATACGATCTAGAGCCCTTTAGAGTCATTTCTGGAGTCATTTACCAGCAATGCATCAATTTATAAACGTTATTTTAAAATTATAACCTGGTGGGGATTTCGATCCCTTCATGTGTTCGACCACTGTTGCAGCCATATGTTGTAACCATAGTCCTTAGTCCATTTTTTATCGTATCTTCTCTCACTTGTTCCTCCGCGGTTTCAAGCCTCAACAAGAGCGTATACATTTTAGCAATTATGCGTTCATTGAGTATATATTAATCAATTATTAATCGGACTTATATAACTGCCCATCTGTACCAAAAATTCTGGGTTGCTCAGAAACAATTAAAAAGCCATATTAAAAAAACAGCAAAGCAACAGAAGCCGTATCAAATCATAAAACAATAATTATTTATTAATCACATTTAATTATACAATATACAGTTCCAATTCTAGCTGCATTGCTTTCTTTCTTTCTTTTTTTTCCTTTTTGCATTTCCTTTTTTGCATTTATTTTTCTATTTGTTAAATAAGTAAAAGCCCTCATGAAGAACGGCACGGCCGAATAGATATTGACAAAACTCCAGATGATTGTTAAATGTCTATGGAAAATCTCCACGTCATGGTTGTCCCAAAGGTGCTTTTTCAAAAGGCAACTGGACTGCCTTTCTTCCTTTCTTTCCTTGAAGAGGTTTCGCTTCTCACCCAAGAAGCCTCTTCAGTTCTGACTGGAGAATGGAAGGATTTATATTCCTTGCAGTCCTCTGGTCATTAGTACTCTTTCTGAGAGTCATTGAGGCCACTTGGAAGTTTATCTGTGCCCTCAGGGTCACCTGAACAGTGTAAAATGGATGTGGAGCCTCCTTGGATTTGCTGAAAGGACTGTGTTGTAGACAGGAGAGAGGTGTTGTTATATCCAGTGTAGGTGCGAGCGTGAGGAAAGCACGTGTGTGGAAGGCCGGGGGCATGCTTTCAAAACCAGATCGACTCCTGAATCTTGTCCTCATCGGTTTGTTCTCCTACATCCTCCTAAATCAGCGGTGGGTTTCATTTTTTTTTTACTACCGGTTCTGTGGATGTGGCTTGGAGGCCATGGCATGGCTTGGTGGGCGTGGCAGAGGAAGGATACTGTAAAATCTCCATTCCCACCCCACTCCAGGGGAAAGGATGCTGCAAAATCCCCATTTCCTCCCAATCAGCTGGGACTCAGGAGGCAGAGAATAGATGGGGGGTGGGGCCAGTCAGAATTTTTACTACCAGTTCTCCGAACTACTCCAAATTTCCGCTACTGGTTCTCCAGAACTGGTCAGAACCTGCTGAAACCCCACCTCTGTCCTAAATCCTTCCATTCTCCACCGTTCAGTCAGAACTGAAGAAGCTTCTTGGGATGAGAAGCGAAACGTCTTCAAGAAAAAACAAGCGCTTAAAAAAGCGCCTTTGGGGCAGATGATCACTAGATGGCAACAAAGAAGTAGGGTTTCTCTCCCTCTCCCATATCATTGCTGCTCTCTAGTGGCCATTTAGATTCTTGCAGCTCATATGCGATATCTTATAATCAATTGTGGAATGACCTTGGCAGACAGGAGAAGGAGCTGCAGGCTCGACCCAACGGTTAAATAAGGCACGCACAGAGTTGTGTACAGAGTTAAACAGCCCCGGCAAATTTCTCCCGGCCTCCTTTCCTTTCCTTTCTGCCTTTTCTGTATTCTCCATACCAGCTTCTTCCTGCTGTTAAAAAAAAGAAAGACAGAAGTGGCAAAGCATCCTAATACTTCTCGGGCTTTCCTCATTTTTTTCTGGCTAGTCAAAGTTGACAATTTTGCAGAAGTGTTATTAATTGCCTTTAAAATATGTCTGTTTCTCCTAGTTGAGATGGATGAGCAGGGACAACCTCCGTGCTCCTCTCCGATCAGGTTTCTTTCGGATGGAGCTTGATGAGTCATGTCAGGGAAAATGAGCTGAAGAGAAGCTTTATGGATAGAACCAGAGGTAGGTTTCACATATTTTTCCCGCCAATTTGCTGTGCGTGCGCCTTTTTCACATACGCCCGAAAACGTGGATAAATAGGACAGCATAGCGCCGGGGCAATGGTATTCAGCCGGTTCGGTCCAGTTGTGGTATTCGGTTCGGAGCCTAATTAAGAGCCTAGCATGAAAACCAGGGGTGAAATGCGCCCGGATCAAACTGGATCGCCTGATCCGGTAGCGATCTTGACCGGTGGCTTGGCGATCCGGTAGCAATGGCGGAGCAAAGCTCCGCCCACCCGCCCGGATATCATTACTTCCTGGTTTCAACCAGGAAGTAATGTGTTTTTTACCTTCCGCGTATGCGCAGAAGATTTTGCACATGCACAGAAAGTCTGAGTGCACAGGTGCCACGCACACACTGGTAAGGAAGGTAAGTAGATTTCACCCCTGATGAAAACCATGTGTGATCTTATGTCAACTGGTCCTTAAAGTAGAGGATTATGGGAAGACAAATTCAACCTATTCTTAGCCAGAACGCAACTGGAGAATTGTTTCTTCCATCAGGACTTAACAGAGTAACAGAATAGCAGAATATTGTTGCATTGAAAACGGCCTTGAGTCTTGCAAAATGGAGCCGTATACAAATCTCTCCATAAATAAATAAATAAATAAACCGGTGTTCCCTATCCTTGAATGATTTATAGGGGGGTGGGGGTGGAATCAGCCAATGATCCTTCGATTCACATCTCATTTGCTTAGCACCCGATCACACAACCGGGGCTAAATATCCACAACCAAAGTGTTTTATTATTTTGCACGTTATGCTTGCTTTTGGTGGTGGAGGGGTGGGATCGCTTCTTTGCAGGGACCTCTCTGACATTGGGTTGACATTGCCGTCAGCAGGTTACGGAGATATATTTGGAGGTTTAGCCCTGTGGAATCAAGAAAAAGACACTTGCTTGGTCATTCCATTTGATGGTGGGGGGGGGGAAGGAGTCATTTTACGCGTCCATTCCTGCGAGGGATGTTTTGCCATGAGTGTCAGCGCAGTGATCAGATGTCTCAGCCATTGGTTCCTTTGGATCGAGAGACAATGAACCCTCCGGGGAATAAAAGGATTTTCAGCTTTATGATTAGCTCAAGCAAACAGATTTAAAAGCATAACATTTAAAAAAAGAAAAAGAAAGAAAGCAGACGGACCAAACAAGATAAGACTCAAATCTCTTACAGGCTGTCGGGACTTCCTTAATAACAACAGCAGAGAGATCCCAAGGGCAGTGTTGTGTCCCGTACAGTTAGTAGCTGATTCCGACAGCGAGGAGGCTGGTGTGGTGTTGCACCAGCAGCCTGTGCAGCTGGCACTCGAGTTGGACAATGAGGAGGCTGGAGAAGATGTGGTGCCAGAGGCGGGGATTCAGCCAGGGCCTTCAGAACCTCCAAACCTCCCATAAGTAAAGAGGACGAAGAGGAGGAGCATCTTCTCAATGCATGGGCGCGCAGAGCTGCTAAAAGGCAGGAGTGGCTCCTCAGGAGGAGGTCTCCTCGAGAGTAAGGCTTGGGGCTAATTAGCCACTCCCTTAGCCTATTTAAGGAAGAACGCTGACTGAAGCAATTTGCAGGGAACAACTTCGTTCACTCTCCTTCACGTCTTGATCTTAGTTCTCTGCAAATTGCTTCTGGGCTTTCTGCCAACCATAGTAAGATTACGATTATTTATTCTTTGGATTCTTGTAGGCGGTTAAGAAAGTTAATTAACAGCCTTTGTTTGTAGGATGTAGGACTTCAATCGTATGGTCGGAGCCGCCATCTTGACTGTCTTTGACACATTCCTGCTGCCCTTTCAGTTGAGCTCTTTTTCCATCCATTGCCTTTGTTCATGCATAGCTGTCTAGTTAAGCCACTGGCAACATTGGCACACTGAAGAAAATTTGGTCTTCTACAGCCCAGGCGACCTTCGGTCCCAAAGCTCGAAGCTTGCAAACGAAGCCAGAAAACGAATGCAATCTCTTTTCAACACAGCACCTAAAATTGAGTGTTGCCAAGTTGTTTCTGGAACATTCCTCCAAATGTCTCTTTCTAAATCTTACTTGATGCCCCAAGTTGTTGCCTTTCAGTATTTGGTATTGAGCAACAGTAGGAGTCCAGATAATTATAGATTTTTTTAAAAAATAATAATCCCAAACTGTTAATTAGCTTTTTGAATTGATTTTTATAGTCATCGCTTGCTTAATCGGTTTTAAAGTTATGTACTATGTCCAATTGTCCAGTCACTGCTGAGCAACTCAAAAGTATGCTTTTGTAGAAGCAAATCTAGAAAGAAATGGTGTTGCGTTAAGTGAAGCCAATGCTACAACATACAGAAAAATAAGATTGCACCGAATAGTAAGAGAGACATAATATAAGTAAGAAAAGAGAAACATACCCACTCAGTAAAATACATATTTTTAAAAAATCCCTTTTAATCAATGTTTTAAAGTTTGAACACATGATTGTTCTTTCGCCAATGTTTATATAAAAAACAGGAAGTATTTGAGGTAGCAAATGCATTTCCATTTGCCCGTAGTGTTAACTTGGATACGGCATTCCTGTTATTATTTCATGCTTTCCTATTTCTTTTGCAAGCTCCCCAAGAAGATATATTTTGAACCGAACAATCCTGCATACATATTTTATATCGATCGATGAATATCCGAGTCGATAACGCTCAGTCGGAAATGATGGATGGCAGAGCATAATATTTATTTAACACTCCACAGTATTTGAAGAAAGAAGCAGTGGAATCTTTCCAGATTGATCTATCTATCGTTCAAATGCATTTGAGCTACTCCGGTTTATTCCCTGAGGCGACGTCCACCCACAAGCCATCGTTTATTTATGATGGAGGATTAAATAAACCAATGTATCAGGGATGATAGCGTGAACCTGTTAACTCTCTTAAGCAACCCAAAATTCAGTTTTAAGACTTCAGCCAAAGCCTCCGAATCTTTTCTGCCTTTAAAGATCAAGCAACAATTATTTGGGCTTTTTTCTGTTTTCTTTTTCATTCTGCCGGTACGCTTGTCTTGTACAACACACTCAGCAGCAGGAAAACCACTTACAGAATACAGAGTAACAGGGTTGGAAAGGAACCTTGGAGGTCTTCTAGTCCAGCCCCCCTCTCCCCCCAGGTCAAGCAGCAGACTTTTCATTCCACTTATTCTATTCCGTTCTGTTCCGTTCCATTCTATTCTATTTTCTATATTCTACTCTACTCTACTCTATTCTATTTGTTCCCTTCCTTTCCCTTCCCTTCCCTTCCCTTCCCTTCCCTTCCCTTCCCTTCCCTTCCCTTCCCTTCCCTTCCCTTCTATATTCTACTCTACTCTACTCCTCTCCTCTCCTCTCCTCTCCTCTACTCTATTTGTTCCCTTCCCTTCCCTATTCTATATTCTATATTCTATATTCTATATTCTATATTCTATATTCTATATTCTATATTCTATATTCTATATTCTATATTCTATATTCTATATTCTATATTCTATATTCTATATTCTACTCTACTCTATTTGTTCCCTTCCCTTCCCTTCCCTTCCCTTCCCTTCCCTTCCCTTCTATTCTAAACAGACACACATTTTTTAAAAAAAGACCACAAATTCAGATGCTTCCTGACCTCCAAAGCCGCCGGACTTGGCCATGAAAACGGTCTTATTAAACTTCCCTGGTTTTCATATGGCTCAGGCCATTTAAGCTCCTTTAAGTAGCCCCCGGAGAACCTTCAACTATCTCGTAACGGCCTCGGGTTTTTAATATTGCAAGAGTGCCAGAGGTCTACAAGTAGATTCTATTGCAAAATAACATTTTTTTTTAAAAAAAAAAGGGTTGCAGATTTGCCGTGCAGCGAATTTTAGTGGGGATGTTGCACAGCAAGGCAACACTAGTTGCCTTTTCAAGTTTCTAGCCCTCACGGGTTGGGTTGGATTAGGTTCATTTGTCCTCACTGTCAGGCAATTTCTCCTAGGTTGGGATCTCTCTCGTTAATGATCTTCCACACCCCTAACTTCTTTTGCAATAAATAAATAAATAAATAAATAAAATAAGAAGGGGGACCAAGGAACATTAGCCTACAAGAAAAATATGTTAATCTTCTTTAAATGAAGCAAGGCAGAGAACTATTAACTCGTTAAGCAAAAAAAGAGACACATTCAGCAGAGAATTTAGCCTGCCGTAAAAGTGCTTATGTCGCATCCCTCCAGCCAGCGAGAAAATGCCAGATACAGTTCTCCAGAAGAGGATAATCCTGGCCCCTGCTGAGCTTTCAAATCTATATTATCCGCAGTTTTGCATTAAACTAATCCTAGGACAGATAGATGGATGGATAGATAGCTTGATTTATGAGGCAAACCATGGTTATTTCCAAATCGTTGCTTGACGTAATCAGAGGAAGGGCTTGCCTCGAGAAGCTGCGGGGAGCTCCATCACCGGAGGTTTTCAAGACGAGATTGGATAGCTATTTGTGTGGGATGGTACAGGACCGTGATGGCGAACCTGTGGCACGCCAGCTGATTTTTGGGCCTTCCGGACCCATGGGAAATCGGGAAATTAGCCATTTCCGGCCTGGCATGCGACAGCAAACAGGTTAGCCATCACTGGTATAGGATCTCCTGCTTGGGCAGGGGGTTGGACTAGAAGACCTCCAAGGTCCCTTCCAACTCTGTGATTCTATCTTCTATCTTACCTACGGCAAGGCGGGGAGTTTTGAAAATGAGCCTTCCGATGAAACGGGAATTTTGCTTATTAAGGACTGATGGGCACTCCAATACAAAAGGCTCATGGACGATTGAGTTTATTTATCGGAAGTGCGCGAGGCCATTATACGCACCCAGATGGAAAACTGCAAAAAAAAAAGGCCAATAAATGGAGGAATGGATTGCGAAACCGGCTGAGTTTCCAGAAATGGCTTAAGTGGACCTCTTTGATTAAAGACTGTTTTTATAAAAAGACAGGAAACTCTTTGCAGACTATTTTTTTTCCTGGAAATAGATAAAAGTGAACCCATTTCAGGGTGAATTGATGGAAAAGGGCCGTTTATGGGAAGAAGGGAATGATGATATGAGAGATGGGAGGGGGAAGATGGTAAGTGTTCGGTGTGTAGATTGCTTTTTCTTTTTTTTTATTACTCAATCTTTGCCTTTTTAAGAATTTCCTTTCCTGTGTCTTCTTCTACAGGTAGTCCTCTATTCACGACCACAATTGAGCCCCAAAATTTAGGTTGCTAAGTGAGAAATTTATTGGGAGTTTTGCCCCCATTTTACAACTTTTCTCGGCAGAGTTGTTAAGGGAATCACTTCATCTTCTTTTAATGATCCCATAACCCCTTTGCAGGGTGGAGTCTGGGCAACTGAATGGAACCGATGTTTACTGGCCGGATGCCCTTCCTGTTGCCAATGCCGAGTTATATTCAGCAGATATATTCTCATTGTGCCCGGAGTGAGAAATATCTGCCTCTACCTAGGATCGAACTCACAGCCTCCTGATTGGGAGGCGAGAGCTCCACCTCTAGGCCACCGCACCGCTCATGTTAAGGGAATCACTGCGGTTGTTACCCACCAAGCCATGCCACGCCCACCAAGCCACACCCACAGAACCGGAAGTAAGCACGCATGTGCTGAGGGCGCGCGCGAGCAAATTGCCATGTTGTTTGATGTTGCACGTGTGGGTGGACGGCGCGTGTGTGAGAATTGCTGTGTTTTGCGACGTACAGTATCTGAAGCCCATCCTCTGGAAAGAACCATGTCACGGTTTAAGAAAACATGTCTTTTTTTTAATTCACATATTTACAGTGCCATAATACAAATCAACGTGGCGTCACGCCGGCTGTGTGTTTACCTGTGCATGTTGGAAAAATACACACACACACACACATACATACATATATATATATATATATATAAATAAAGAAAAGTGAAACCTCGGCCTTTTGCTGCATCAATTCTGGCTGCAGAGCTGGACAACAAGAATAAGAAAGCACGTTACAACTTACAAGAAACTGTGAAGTGCCTAGAATCCTATTATGACGTCAAAAAGTCTTGAGGATGGCTGTGGTTTTTTTTTTAACTCCAGCAAGTGCAGAAAAGTGCCCATTTCTCGTTACGGGATCTCTGTGGGTGCCTTACATGTAGGATGTCAACCCTCCCGGGGTTCAGAGTGCGTAGCAGCGGGGGGTGGCGGTATGCAGAAAATATCTCTGTCCCTTGGAGACACGCGCATTCCCAAATTCACTGCAACATTCTCCGGGTGAGAGAGGAAGGGAGAGCGATAGAAGGAGGGAGCAATGATGGCAGCTTTTCTTCCTTCGGTTCTTCTGGAGCGTCCAGCAAATGCTGCATATAACAGGAAGTGCCCAGCAGGACGTGACCCGTGGCTTGCATGGTGAAAAGGGTCCAGCGGAGAGCTTCCCTGAGAAAAACAGGAGTAATTGGGGTGGGGGTGGGGGTGGGGAGAGAAATGGTCAGGGAGCAAAGAAGGCCAGTTGACAATAAGAGTCTGAGGTTCTCTTTGAACCCTGAGCTGGCAAATTTCATCTTCTTGATTATTATTTGAAACTTTTTTTTGCTCTGCATGTTGCGGGAAGTATTCTGGACACTTCCGGGAACACATCCCTGGCTCTTAGATTTGCAGTGTATAAGAGACACAATATTAAGTGTGGTGCGGAAGGAAGAGGAAAAGAACATACTCGGATGCTATGTCTAAACATATGGAAGAGGAGCAACAAAGTGACATACATAGGCATGACCAGGGGTGAAATCCAGCAGGTTCTGGAGAACCGGTAGTGGAAATTTTGAGTAGTTTGGAGAACTGGCAAATACCTCCTCTGGCTGGCCCCAGAGTGGGGTGGGAATGGAGATTTTGCAATATCCTTCCCCTCCCACGCCCACCAAGCTACACCACGCCCCACCAAGCCATGCCCACAGAACCGGTAATAAAAAAAAAATTGGATTTCACCACTGGGCACAACCCTGGTTTATGGGGCAAACCACGGTTAGTTCCAAAGCGTTGCTTGTTGTACAGCCAGCCACAATTTTGGGAATTGAAGTCCACATATCTTAAAGTTGCCAGGACTGAGAAACACTGTTTTCGCCCATTAATAGAAGCCTGCTGTATCCTTCCTGCTGTATCTGGACAGTAACATTAACACGGGACTCTTCAGCATCAAAACTGTTAGAAATTCTGTTTATATATCGCACCACTGATCAAACAAAGAGAACAGTCACCATGTGCTTTACTGCTTAACTGTAACAGGAAATAGGAACCTCTACTTAGAACAAAAGAACATAAAGTATATATGACAGATCCAAACTTGTAAACACTGCAATCTACACCGTGAATGGCTAAACTACCTAGACTACCAAGTGTCAAATGAGGGCATAGAGATGGACCCCACCAATTTACAAGCCATCCTAGGCTGGCAGCCCCCTCGCAACCTCAGACAGCTACAAAGCTTCCTAAGATTCGCAAATTTCTACAGGCAATTCATCCCCTCCTTCGCGAAAATTGCCAAACCCATGATGGACCTCCTAAAGACAGGGGGCCCAGGGACGAAACCGGGCCCAGGACAACCCCTACAGTGGGACCTAACCTGCCCAAAGGCATTTGAAACACTAAAAGAACTGTTTGCAAAGGAACCAGTGCTGAAGCATCCTGATCCCGAACAAAAGGATCCTTAATGGCAAATGATTATGGGAAGGGCCAAGCCAGGGAGACAAAGAAACTTACTTCATCATCCTCTTTGCCCCGTAGCATTGCATATCGTAGGACATGCTGTAGGTCCCGTAGAGAGTAGCTTTGATGTTCAAAGAGCCAAGGAAATCCTCGGGGTTGGTCTTGTACAGGTCGAACGTGATGCAGGCCACATCAATCCGACGCCGAGGCTTATGGGACAGCGAGAGCTGGTAGCCGGCTTTCTGGGGACAAAAAAATTGGGAAAAAGACACTTGAATGAGAGTTGAACAAAGAGAAGGATTGATAGCGGTCTTCTAATATTTGAAGGGTTGCCACAAAGAAGAGAGAGTCAGGCTATTCTCCAAAGCACCGGAGGGTAGAACAAGAAGCAATGGGTGGAAACTAATCACTCCATCCCTGGAATGAAGGAGAAACTTCCTAACAGTGAGGACAATCAACCAGTGGAACAGCTCGCCACCAGACGTTGTGGGGTGCTCCATCCCTGGCCGTTTTGAAGAAGAGACTTGGACAGCCACCTGTCTGAAATGGTTTAGGGGAGGGGTCTGCAACCTGAAACACTCAAAGAGCCATTTGGACCCGTTTCCCACAGAAAAGAAAGCACCGGGAGCCACAAAACCCTTCCCGTGCCTGACTGTTTCTTGAGCGGCCACAAAACTAGCACATGTAGTTGAATTACATTTATTTATTCTGAATTGGATTTATCCATGGCTGGCCTACGGGGAGTTGAAAAGCTCAATAAATCGCGTGCCGGTGGATGTCGCACATTGGCGGTTGTGATGCATATTTTGAGTGACAGGGAGCTGCAGCAGAGGGGTGAAAGAGCGACATGCGGCTCCAGAGCCACAGGTTGCCGACCTTTGGTCTAAGGTCTCCTGCTTGAGCAGAGGGCTGGATTAGATGATTTCCAAGGCCCCTTCCAAACTCTTGTTATTCTGTATTCTGTAACGATCACTCTCAAACAGAGTCTCTGCTGCATCCAAACTTTGCACAGCTCTTCAGGATTCTAGTCCTCGTGATTAAAGAGCAATCAATTCATGACTTCGTGACATTTATAGCCGAGAGAGAAAAATCTGTTTTTCGCCCCTTTCTCTTCACCGAAGAGTCTTTCAAACCTAACCCTGAGAGTTATCAATTTCAGCGCTACGTGTTCCATTTCCTTTCTCTAATACGGTTTGCGGGGAATTGCCTTTATCGTGATGACACTTATTTAAACTCCCCGATCACAGGGAGCTTTACAAGCAGAATAATAAAACGCCCCAGCATTTAAAATCAACTTTCAAAGGTTTCATTTCCATAAAACCGATAGGGAGAATAGTTTTTTCGTTTTTCAGAATTCTGGATGGCCCACCCTTCGCATCCCAGGAGCTGAGCGACTTAACAATAGCATCCTTGGCTACATTCACACAACCCTAGTTACTCAAACTCATTTGCGATGTGCGCAAAACAGACAGAACCGTTTGCCGCGCATATGAGTTGGGCGGTCATATACGGTTACCAAATAAATAAATTAAAAATAAATTCCAAAAATTCTGATTTTTGGAAACACCCATTCCAACTGAGAGTTGAGCCACTTCCATCTCGTGGCTGTCCTTCTCTACCTAGCCAATGGTGGCTTATTCAAGAAGCCATGGTTAAACTCCAACTTAGCTGTGGATGACTATCCCTGGAAGGAATCCAAACCAATGGTGGTTTATTCAAGAAACCATGGTTAAACCCAACAGCTGAGGGCTTCCAACCTAGATGTGGATGACCTTTCTTGGGAAGAAGCCAAGCCAGTGGTGGCTTATTGAAGAAGCCATGGTTAAACTCCAACTTAGCTGTGGATGACTATCCCTGGAAGGAATCCAAGCCAATGGTGGTTTATTCAAGAAGCCATGGTTAAACCCAACAACTGAGGGCTTCCAACCTAGATGTGGATGACCTTTCTTCGGAAGAAGCCAAACCAATGGTGGTTTATTCAAGAAGCCATGCTTAAACTCAACAGATGAGGGCTTTCAACTTAGCTGTGGATGACTGCCCCTGGGAGGAAGCCGAACCAATGGTGGCTTATTCAAGAAGCCATGGTTAAACCCAACAGACAAGTGCTTCCAACTTAATCAAAGTTCCTTTGATCTTCCTTCCATGCAGATGCCCTTGCTTCTAACCTAACCAGACGATAGCATGTCCTTGAAATGAAGATGATCAAATCTTCCTGGCTTAAGTCTTAAATCTGGCTCCTCACCTTGGCTGGACGCCACACCTGTCCCTCAGTCAAGGCCAGCAATACCGTTCCCTCCTCCAGGGTTTGGAAAAACTCCTCCGATTCTACGCTGGTGCCGTCTTCATCCAAGACAAGGGTGATGGGTCCCACTAAGTCCAGAGCAGTTCGTACCTGCGTAATAAATAAAGATCGGATACCTTGCCGTTCCAGACAACCTAGGAATCAGGGTTTGTTAACAAGGGAGCATCTCTTGACCAAGCTGGCTTAGAAAGGAAGCTTTGACACTAATGGTTTTTCTTTGGATGAGGTGATGAGAAGATTGCCCAGGACTTCACCCAGTGCCCATTGATCTCCATTTTAAAAAAGAAACAACCACTGAGACGGCATTCTGAAATATTTAACACTGATGATGTTCCCTAGTTGGGTGATGAAATGTCTGCAAGAAAGCTACCAAGTTCAGAGAGCACCAAGAATTCCACAGACCGTCCCTTCCTCCTCCTCCCACCTTCTAGCACAGATATTGTTACCTACTTGGCTCATGAAACATCTGCAAGAAAACTACCCAGGATCCCCCAGTGCTTCTCCTTCTCGTCCTCCACCTCCACTTTGCAAACCCCACTCCCTTCTCTAGCACTGATGATACTACCTAGTCGGGTCATGAAATGTCTCCAAGAAAAACCAGCAAGCTCAGAGCGCACCAAGGACTCCACAATTCAACCCTGAGCTACGCATATTCTCTTCTATTCATTCGGAAAGACTTTAACTTTTTAATATTTAATAACAGACCCCTCACATCCTGGACATAAACTGTTTCAACGCCTACCCCTCAAAACGATGCACACCAGAATAACTAGACACAAGGATAGTTTTTTTCCCGAATGCCATCACTCTGCTAAACAAATAATTCCCTCAACACTGTCAAACTATTCACTAAGTCTGCATTACTATTAATCTTCTCATCGTTCCCGCCACCCATCTCCTCCCACTTAGGAATGTATGACTGTAACCTTGTTGCTGATATCCTTACGATTTATATTGATATTTTTTCCTGATTGCTGATTTGTACCCTATGACTATCATTAAGTGTTGTACCTTATGATTCTTGACGAATGTATTTTTATGTACACCGAGAGCGTATGCACCAAAGACAAATTCCTTGTGTGTCCAATCACACTTGGCCAATAAAGAATTCTATTCTATTCTATACTGCGGTGGGAAGCCCATTGTGCCCCAAATTTGCCAGTCCGCTCCTCCTCACCCCACTTACTTTCTCAAGCAGGTCGTTCAGATTCTCAGCCATGATGCCTTTTCGCAGCGTGCGCTCACAGTTGCTCACTCGATATGGCCTCGGACGGGGAGCAGGGCCAGCCAGCAGCTGCTGGGTCACGGAAGCGCTGGCCGACACACATCTGGGAGAGGGGGAAACGTCATTTGAGGGAGGGGAAGGATAAAAACCCCCCCTTCAAAAAAAAAATTTTGAATCCCACCAACGGAAGGGACCATCGCTGCCCATCTACCGATACTTACTTGGAAAGTGATCGGGGGCTGAGGAGACCCAAAGATTTCTTTGCGTAATCCATCAAGCTGCAAGAGAATAGGATCCAGGCTCTAAGGGAAGAGAAAACGGGGTTAAGGCGTGTCCATTTTCTTAAATTTCTTTCCTTTTTTTTTTTTAGATTGTGACATCTTGATGGATGGGGTAGCTAGATCAAAGAGAAGGCCTGGATATGATTGATTTTACGCTTTTATTTTTCTTTCCTTTCTTTCCTTTCTTTCTTTCCTTTCTTTCTTTTTTCCTTTCTTTCTTTCCTTTCCTTTCCTTTCCTTCTTTCCTTCTTTCCTTTTTTCCTTCTTTCCTTCTTTCCTTTCTTTCCTTTCTTTCCCTTCTTTCTTTCCCTTCTTTCTTTCTTTCTTTCTTTCTTTCTTTCTTTCTTTCTTTCTTTCTTTCTTCC
The DNA here is from genome assembly GCA_012654045.1 of Ptyas mucosa. Lineage (NCBI taxonomy): Eukaryota > Metazoa > Chordata > Lepidosauria > Squamata > Colubridae > Ptyas > Ptyas mucosa. The sequence goes on along the minus strand of WNWU01000350.1, from coordinate 21,706 downwards.
CTTCCTTTCCTTTCCTTTCCTTTCCTTTCCTTTCCTTTCCTTTCCTTTCCTTTCCTTTCCTTTCCTTTCCTTTCCTTCCTTTTGAGTTTTTCAAATACTTCCCTGCACTCACGGGTGGGCTGCTGGGGGTTCGGGAGAACCTCTAGCTAAGATTCTGTGCAGCTCGGAGAACCCCCAAATCCCACTCCTGGCTGACCCCGCCCCGCCCATCCTCCCCCTTCCCTCCCAGGAGTCCCCACACGGCCCGTTTTGGATGCAGGTAAGTGCAGGGTGTGCTCGGGGGCTCAGGGAGGGTGAAAAATGGGCCTACCAGAAATTCGGGAAGGTTTCCGGCCTCCAGAGGGCTTCCGGAGCCTGGGGAGGCCGTTTTTGCCCTTCCGGAGGCTCGAGAAAAGCCCCCAAAGCCTGGGGAGGGCAAACCCCCCACTGCTGCGGTGCAGGAGGCTGACTAGGCTACGCTTCATCTGTACCCTTTTTCTATTCAAACGAGAACTCTGCACATCAGGAAAGATTTTGGCAAACCACAGGGTCAGGAGAGACCTTGGAGGTCTTCTAGTCCAGCCCTCTGCTCAAGCAGGAGACCTTACAGCATTCCAGACAAATGGCTGCCCAGTCTCCTCTTGAAAACCTCCAGTGATGGAGCACCCACAACTTCTGGTGGCAAGCCATCCCACTGGTTCATTGATCTGAGATAACAGAATAATGTTCTGTTTATTAATAAAGGGGACGCGGTGGCTCAGCGGCTAAGACCCTGAGCTTGTCGATCGAAAGGTCGGCCGTTCGGCGGTTCAAGTCCCTAGCGCCGCGTGACGGGGTGAGCTCCCGTGACTTGTCCCAGCTTCGGCCAACCTAGCAGTTCAAAAGCAGGTAAAAAAATGCAAGTAGAAAAATAGGGACCACCTTTGGTGGGAAGGGAATGGCATTCCGGGCGCCTTTCGCGTTGAGTCATGCCGGCCACATGACCACGGAGACGTCTTCGGACAGCGCTGGCTCTTGGGCTTTGAAACAGAGATGAGCACCGCCCCCTAGAGTCGGGAACGACTAGCACAGATGTGCGAGGGGAACCTTTGCCTTTAACAGAATAATAGAGTTGGAAGGGACCTTGGAGGTCTTCTAATCCAGCCCCCTACTCAGGCAGGAAACCCTCTACCATTCCAGACAATCTCTTCTTCAAAACGTGGAGGCGAGCCGTTCCACTGGTTAATTGTTCTCACTGTCAGGAAATTTCTCCTCAGAGAAGGCAGGAAGCTTCCATCCGTTGCTTCTTGTTTTGCCCTCAGGCTCTTTAGAGAATAAGAGACCCACCCCTCTCTTCTCTGTGATAGCCCCTCAAATACGAGAAGAAGAATAACAGCAACAGAGTTGGAAGGGATCTTTGGAGGTCTTACAGTCCAACCCCTTGCTCACGCAGGAGACCCATACTAGGGATTCGAACCGCCGAAGACAGAGCTCTGGTGTCTCCCCTCATCCTTCTCTTCAATCCAAGCTAGGTTTAACCTGCCCACCAGCCTGAAGGAGCCCCTTCCTTTCTCCGCACACCCCTCTTTCCTCCCCAGTCAAGACCTCCACCCCCCCAGCCTCAAACTTTCCCCTCCTCTCCCTTCCAAGAGAAACTCCAGACTTGCCTTTCCAATCGAACAGCTAATCTTGATTTCTCTTCCTGCTCAGCTGACGCGTCTCTGGGTTTTATAGGAGCTCCGGCCCTCGGCTGCCCTTTGGACAGGGAAGGGAGGGAGAGCCAGTAACCACAAGGGTTAGGCAGTGTGCCAACCCTGCCAGGCTGTTGCGTCAGGCGGGATGAGGTCTGCAGACGCTCAGAGGCTCTTGAGAAATTGGGGCAAAGGAGAATTTCCTGACACCACTGCCCAAGGCAGAAACATTCCCGGATTTCAGACTGTGCCAAAAGTTTGGATGCCAGGAGGGTTGGGCTAAAAACGACTGACTCTAGGTTACCCAGCTGGCTTTCGTGCTAAGGGGAGACTAGAACTCACCATCTCCTAGTGATTGGCTCAAAGTCACCCAGTTGACTTTCATGCTAAGGGGAGACTAGAACTCACCATCTCCTGGTGATTGGTCCAAAGTCACCC
>WNWU01000348.1:607911-624022 GCA_012654045.1 Ptyas mucosa | reverse complement strand
AAGGAGAAGGAGAGGAGGAGGAGGAAGAAGGAAGACAGAAGAAGGAAAAAGGAAGAAGGAAGAAGAGGAGGAGGAGGAGGAGGGAGAGGGAGGAAGATGGAAGAAAGAAGGAGGAGGAGGAGAGGGGAGGAGGAAGAAGGAAGAAGGAAGAAGGAAGACAGAAGAAGGAAGAAGGAAGAAGAAGAAGACGAGGAGGAGGAGGAGGGAGAGGGAGAGGGAGGAAGATGGAAAAAAGAAGAAGAAGGAGAAGGAGAGGAGGAGGAGGAAGAAGGAAGACAGAAGAAGGAAGAAGGAAGAAGAACAAGAAAATTTAAATCTTCAGGGGGACTGTTGATTGAAGGACTGGGATGACATGATATCAGCTTTCCAATATCTGAGGGGCTGCCACAAGGAAGAGGGTCAACCTATTCTCCAAAGCACCTGAAGGCAGGACAAGAAGCAATGGGTGGAAACTCGTCAAGGAAAGAAGCAAGCTAGAACTAAGGAGAAACTTCCTAACAAGTGAGGACAATTAACCAGTGGAACAGAAGTTGCCTCCAGAAATTGTGGGTGCTCATCCAAATTTTTAATGCCTATTAATTGCCAGCTGAAATGAAGGCTAAATTTGCAGGAACGAACAAAAGGGCCAGCTATCATTTCAAAAATAAGGTTTTTAAGCAATTCCCTCCCTTCAGTCTTCAGGGGGAAAAGATTTATTTATTTATCCAAGATTTTTGGGGGGTGGGGGGAACCTTAGAAAACGATGACACCATTGCAGGAGAATGTTTCCTTTGATATCTCCAGGTCATACCTGCTCGACCAAAAAACCGAACCCTCCCAATGGAAGGGTCTGTAAAACAAAACTTGAGTGTTGATTTAAGACTTTTTTTGTTATGAAATCTTAGATCAAACTGGCTGGCCATTGGAGGTCATTTAAGCATCCCATTCGCCGGGACTTAATAAAAACAGACTGATGGAAGCTAAAGAGGGACCTCCGGACTGGTGTCTTTCATTACACAACAATTAGCCTTCGATCAGCACGCCTCTTAATAGACAGATTGAATTTATCGCGTGTACAATCGCCACCTTATGAAATATAAATTGAACGCACATTGTATGGCCTCCCATCGAGGCCCAAGGAAAGGGGAAGTTGAGAATGAAAACTACGATGTAGGTGAGGGATGTCTCCAGGGGTGGGCTTCAAAAATTTTAGCCAGGGGTTCTCTGCCCGGTTGCTGTGTGGGCGTGGCCTAGTCAGCCTCCTGCACCACAGCGGAGGAGGGGGGCATTTTTGCCCTCCCCAGGTTCTGGAGGCTTTTCTTGAGCCTCCAGGAGGGTGAAAATGGCCTCCCAAGGCTCCAGAGGCCGTCCCAAGGCTGGAAATGGGCCCGTTTCCAGACTTCCAGAATTTTCACCCTCCCAGAGCCTCTGTACTTATTTGGCATCCAAGACTCCTGGGAGGGGCGGGATGGGGTGGGCGTGGCCAGCCAGACCTTGCAACTATCGGTTCGGTGAACCAGATGTAAAATTAGCCCTTTGGAGGCCGGAAACAGCCTTTCCAAGCTTCCGGTAGGCCTGTTTTTCACCCTCTCCGAGCCTCTGTGTGTGCCCTGCATCCAAAATGGGCCACGTGGGGACTCCTGGGAGGGGCAGGGTGGGGTGGGCGGGGCCAGCCAGGAGTGGGATTTCGGAGTTTTCCGAACTGCACAGAATCTTAGCTAGAGGTTCTCCCGAACCCATGCGAACCCCCAGCAGCCAACCTCTGGAAGTCTACACAGCCTTATTTGTTTGTGGAATAAATAAGGTCTCACGATCAGACAACTTTTCTGGAGAAGGGACTAGCTGAGCTTGAATTTTAGTTCTTGGCTGCTTTAGAAACCTAATGCTTGAATTGGTCAAAATATTATGGAATCCGTGGTGAGCATCAACCTGTCAGAGACTGGCTGAGTCTGGGGAAAGAGTTAAGCAGGGAATTAGTCTGGAATCCTTATGTAGGCACAAGAAGGCAAGATCTGGCCCCTCTTGAATGCTATTTGGACTCTTCCTGTGTGAATCTAATTGTTCACACCAGTGGTGAAATCCAGTGGTGGGTGTGGTGTGGCTTGATGGGCGTGGCTTGATGGGCATGGCAGGGGAAGGATACTGCAAAATCTCCATTCCCACCCCATTCCAGGGGAAGGACACTGCAAAATCTCCATTCCCTCCCCACTCCTGGGGGAAGGATATTGTAAAAATCTCCATTCCCACCCCACTCTGGGGCCAGCCAGAGATGGTATTTGTCGGTTCTCCGAACTACTCAAAATTTCCACTACTGGTTCTCCAGAACCTGTCAGAACCTGCTGGATTTCACCCCTGGTTCACATCTAATATTAATTTTCCCAGACTGGTTGTCTACACCTGGATTAGATTAGACAAGGTTCAACAGCATTCAAGGGGATCAGACCTTGCCCTCTTGTGCCCAGGTAAGGATTCCAAACTAATTCCCTGCTTGACTCCTCCCCCCAGGGTCAGCCAATCTCTCTCCGACACAACATAATTATTTTCAATCTTTGTCCTGTGGCCAAACAGCTAGGATGCACAACATCTATTCCTCTTTTGTTTCTGGGATAATTCTTCAGCCTCCTTCCCTTTTCTGATCTTAAATTTGTTCACTCTTCCTTTTTGAGCAGGGTGCTCGTGTGAATTTTCTCAGTCGGTTAGACCCTGCTCCCTAATAATATGTACACCCCACCGAAGAAGGGGAACAGTCACCCAACAACATTCGGAGCTCATTCCTCCCATAGCATTGACGGCTTTCTGAGTCTGCCTTCCAAAATTCACCCGATAATTCACACGTCGTCCCACCCATTCACCTTTCAAAGAAGTGTCGGTCGATTGGTGGAAACCACTCCAGAGTAACGGAGGCTTCTGTTCGGTCGACAATCTGGGGCGTGATGGCAATGGGGGCTGGCTTCTTGACATGTTGCCAGCTTTGATACACTAGATCTAGGTAGCAGTGCATACGGGCAATCTGGTTTGGGGTGAAGGAATTGGTGCAGTCATCATCTAGAGTAGCACACGCCATTGAAAAATAGGAGAGAGAGAGAGAGAGAGAGTTAAGACTTAGTAAAACAGGATTTCCTAGTTTTCTATCGGAATAACTACTAGCACTTTCTGAACTCAGCCAAAGTTGAAGTGCTATATCTTAGTTGGTCTATAAAGCTCGCTTCAAGCTGAGCTGTGCAGACACAAACGTCCTCATTATAATCTACTTGTTAAGCCCTGGCCCGGGGCTCGCCATAACTGGGGGCGGGGGATGCAGCAGGAACAATGAGCGAGGCGGGGACGCCCCCACATCTGATGGCACCAAACAGCCACTGCATTCCCCACCAAACCTGCGCCATCCAGCTGATCGGTTCCGGCGGTCTTCCGCAGGGGCCTCGTGTTACCCGCTGGGTCAGTCCAGATGGCGAGGAAGACCGTTGCCGCCAGATGGGTGTCGGCCTTGGTGGTTACCACGGCGGCAGGACTTGTGTAGCCTCAACATCGACGGGCACCGGATGGTGGTTACTGGTGGGCGTGGGCAGTGGATGGACAGGGGGTGGGGCCCAAAGACTCGAAAAGGCACTGGGAGGCGGACACTCCCAGCGCTGACTTTACAAGGAACCTGTTACCTATTTGTCACGTTCTGAGGCTCTGGCATGCTTGTCAGGATTAAAGCTGAGTTCCGCCACGTTTGAGTGCGAGTCCTGGCTCCCTTTGTTCCTACCAGGTCCGGCCTAAACCGGCTGAGACTACCAACACTATCTGTTTCCAAAGTATTACCGTATTTTTCAGAGTATAAGAAGCACCTTTTTCCTTCCAAAAAGAGGGTGAATTTCTGGGTGCATCTTATACTCCAAATGCAGCTTTGGGTATGGACCTCACCGCATTCACTACCTGAATGCAACTTTGAGCAACCTGTGAGTCCAGATATTGTGCAACGTTGTCTAAAGCCAACCTTGGCAACTTTAAGACTGGCACATTTCAACTCCCAGAATTCCCCCAGCCAGCAAGGGGGAATTCTGGGAGTTGAAGTTGACAGGCCTTCAGGTTGCCAAAGCCGGGTACCTCTAAAGGTCTAAAGCCTACAATCAGCCAAGTATTTTAGCAGAAAATGTAGTTCTTACCTGCGTAGCTCATAAAGTTGTTGAACGGTGTATTCTGGAAGTTATGGAACCCACACATGTTACTATTAGCAGGGGGATCAGCGCAGACTTTGTGAGTCGGGGTAGGATTGGTATCGTGGCAGAGGTCTCCCGTCTCGAAGGATGGTTCCGTTTCCATGCATGGGTCGCTGCAGGAGAAGACCTCAGACACCCCTTTAAAGACATGGTAGAGTCCGAGGCTGTGTCCAACTTCATGGATCATGGTGTGGGTGTGACCCGCAATGCCGTAGAAGGAAGGGTTCAGGACGATACCTCCTGCATGGACAAGGAGGAGGAAGGGACATTGTCTCGTGCTTCAGAAACATTGTGGAAGAGAGAAAAAAAAAACCACACAGATACAAGATTTGTGTGGTGTCGTGGCCACAGGCCTACCAACAGCATTTGCAGCAAACGTCTTTTCAAATGGGGACAAAATGAATTGTGTGGACTCCAGTTCTTGATGCATGCTCCCTGGAACCCTAAGCAATGCCACTGCTCAGAACCAGAAAAGAAGACCAACAAAACTTCTTCCTTGCTTCCTTGTTGTTTGTAGGCTTGGAAGCAAGGAAGGACATACATCAGAGGAGGAAGAGGAAGAGAAGCAGGATGAAGGACTCCAGAAGGCTTTAGTGGCCTTTTGCTGGAGCCCAATAAGCCAATTTATTTGTCTGACTGTCTGTTCATTTGTATCCCATCTTTATCGTTTTTAATAACTAACTTAAGGCATTATACTTCTTCTTCCTCCTCCTGTTTTCCCCACAGTAACAACCCAGTGAGGTGAATAGAGCTGAGAGAGACTGACTGGCTCAAGGTCACCAAACCAGCTTTTATGGCTAAAGCAAGACTAGAACTCATCGACTCCTGGTGATTGGCCCAAAGTCACCCAGCCAACTTTCACGGCTAAGACGGGACTAGAACTCACTGACTCCTAGTGATTGGCCCAAAGTCAACCAGTTACCATTCATGCCTAAAGTGGGATTAGAACTCACAGTCTCCTGGTGATTGGCCAAATGTCACCCAGCCAGCTTTCACGGCTAAGGGGCAAAACTAGAACTCACCGACTCCTGGTGATTGGCCCAAAGTCGACCAGTTACCATTCATGCCTAAAGTGGGATTAGAACTCACAGTCTCCTGGTGATTGGCCGAAAGACACCCAGTCAGGTTTCACGGCTAAGGGGCAAAACTAGAACTCACCAACTCCTGCTGATTGGCCAAAAATCACCCAGCTGGCATTCAAGGCTAAAGCGGGATTAGAATTTATCATCTATTGATTTCTAGGCTGGCACCTTCACTCCTATTCCCAATTCCTGGATACCATCTCTTGGGAATATAATACTTCTAAGCAGTGGCGGAATTCAATTCTTTTTAACTACCAGTTCTGTGGGCGTGGCTTGGTGGGCATGGATTGGTGGGCATGGCAGGGGAAGGATACTGCAAAATCTCCATTCCCTCCCCACTCCAGGGGAAGGATACTGCAAAATCCCTATTCCCTCCCCACTCTGTGGCCAGCCAGAGGTGGCATTTGCCACTTCTCCGAACTACTCAAAATTTCCGCTACCGGTTCTCTAGAACCTGTCAGAACCCGCTGAATAGCACCCCTGCTCCCGACGGATTGTATGAGAATCCAAACAGGATCGACCGTGTACGAGTTGTTTTTGCAAGAGATTTCATCCCAAAGCACCATTCCTCTTATCTTTCCCAGTTTTATTTTCTTCTTCTCTTGTTCGAGGCTTTGGAGTTTGGCTTTCTTTTTGTTTATGTTTCTCTTTCTCTCTGATGGTTGGAGATATTGGGGAAGGGAGAAAAAAAAGAATTCTCCCTGAACGGAAAAGATAAACATCGCAGTACAGGCTGGTACAACTTTATCAGGGCCAAGTTAGCAGAGCAGGTTGTTAGATTCTTCTGTCTGTTTGAGGGAGGGGCGGTGGTTTTTGGGGGAAGGGGGAGAGAAGAGGAAAGGAACCGTATATTTTTCACTGCTGTCAAAGGTCTAAATCAATTACCCCTTCTTTTTTCTTTTCTTTTCATTTAAAAGCGAAAGAGAGAGATTGGGATTTTTATTTATTTTTTTGTCTGTGTGTGCCCCGGTGATAATGTATTCCAAAGTTAAGATCTGGACAACTGAACATATTTCATTTTATTTTCTTATTAAACAGATATTGGATTTAGAGAATAGGGGTGGGGGAAACGAATATGGAGAGGCGGGGCAGGATTTTTCTGAGCGAGAAGGGGGCAGAGAAGGTGTCTAAACAGGAAATTAATTTTCTTTATTCTTGGGTCCCCCCCCCCCCTTCTCCTTCCTTCCTTGGGAGCTGACTTCAAACTGATGGTACAATAATTAGAATTGGTGCTCTTGTGGGTAAATTCACCTAAGAGATTCTCCCTTTGAACAACAATTAATGGATGGAAAGGAATGGAGTGGAGTGGAGTGGAATGGAATTGAATGGAAGGGAAGGGAAGGGAAGGGAAGGGAGGGGAGGGGAGGGGAGGGGAGGGAAGGGAAGGGAAGGGAAGGGAAGGGAAGGGAAGGGAAGGGAAGGGAAGGGAAGGGAAGGGAAGGGAAGGGAATAGAATAGAATAGAATAGAATAGAATAGAATAGAATAGAATAGAATAGAATAGGGTATGTAGAGTAGAGTGGAGTGGAGTGGAGTGGAGTGGAGGGTAGGGTAGGGTAGGGTAGGGTAGGGTAGGGTAGGGTAGGGTAGAGTAGAGTAGAGTAGAGTAGAGTAGAATAGAGTCTCTAGATATTTTCTAAAACTAGCTAATAACACAACTTTTTTGAGGGGAGTAGTACCATAAAATTATATATCAATGGAAAGATAATTGAATCAAGAATGTAATGCAGTAACTTTTATGAAGGGTTTGCTATTAGAATAGCAGTCTAAAGAAGAGAAGTGAAACACGTAGAAAAAAACGAGCTATACAAAAATGATCGCCCTGTCAGTGAATCCTTCGTTGGGTAACCTTTAGCATGAATGATGGCCTTTCAACGTCTTCCCATGGAGTGAACCAAGTCTTTTACTTCCGCAGCTGTTATAATGTGAAACCAAGATTGAATGATGGATTCTATTAACTGGGTTTTATTGCTGGGTCACTTCTGACTAACCAGTTTCTTTAGTCGGCTCCATAGATTTTCAATTGGGTGAAGGTCTGGGCTATTCCCAGGCCATTCCAGCAGTGGAATAGGATTATCTTGAAACTCCAAAAAGAAAAAAAGTGGTGTTGTTAGCCATCAAGCCTCACAAAATACACTTTTCCCCAAAAGGTTTCCACAATTTTGGCCACTGCTGTAGATTTACAAATGACAGACTCAATAATCCCTCTGTAGATCTGTATTGGCAACTCTTTGGTCAGTCTGAGCTTTAATTAAACCTTAAAAGGGAGGATAGGCAGCTGACAATGTCACCAAGACATCTGATAAATCCAGCAGGAGGTGCTAGAAGAGAGCATAATGTTAATCGGTCCAAATATCCAGTTATTGGAATTGGAATACAATTGGAATACTTCGGCTGTTACACAGGTACCTGAATAACAGAGTTGGAAGGGACCTTGGAGGCCTTCTAGTCCAACCCCCAAGCAGGAGACCCTATAAATGGCCGTCCAATCTCTACTTGAAAACCGCCAGTGACGGAACACCCAAAGCTTCTGGACGGAAGCCATTCTACGGGTTAATTGTTCTCACTGTCAGGAAATTTCACCTTAATTTTAGGAGTTCTTAGTTCTCCTCCTGTGGCTAATGCTGAAGTAGAACTTGAATGCAAATGTAGTTGTCCTCTGGATATATTTCTCCCATCCAGTCACCCAGCTCAGCTGTGTTTCTCTCCGTTACAAAATGTCTTCTCATGAATTACGGTGCCCAGAGCATTCGTCAGGTCCCGAGGGCTCCAGGGCAAAATCTTGGATAGTAAAGTGGTCTAAAGCACCCTGTTATTAACATCAGCTGCCTGCAATTATTGCAGGTTCGAATCTCACCAAGGCTCAAGGTTGACTCAGCCTTCCATCCTTTCTAAGGTAGGTAAATTGAGGACCCAGTTTGTGGGGGCAATAAGCTGACTTTGTATAAATATATGAAGGCTATTGCTTAGCGCATTGTAAGCCGCCCTGAGTCTCCAGAGAAGGGCGGCATATAAATCAATTTTTTTTTAAAAAAAAGTCAAATATTTTATATTTATCAGACTGAGTTGTACATCACATGAACATTTCATCTTGGTGTTTAACCCATCCTGGGAAGTCTGTGGAGATTCTCAACCATCCAGGTCATGCTTGTCCCAAAGGGTGCTTTTTCAAAAGGCAACTGGACTTTGATTTTTTTCCTTGAAGACGTTTTGCTTCTCATCCAAGAAGCTTGTTCCGTTCTGACGAGTTCCGAAGTTCTCCAGAACGGAAGAAGCTTCTTGGATGAGAAGCGAAATGAAGACAAGGGAAAAAACAAAAATGAAATTCCAGTTGCCTTTTGAAAAAAAGCACATTTGAAGCCATCCTGGGAAGCAACATGCCAAAGTTGGCATAAAGGCTTTTTGCAAATTCTTCGTTCCATTTGTACGCAGGTAAGTTGGGTGGACCTGCTCTTCAACTTTTCCAAGAGAAAGAAGTCGAACAATTACTTCTCACCTCTACTTTGGGTTTTGAGTTCATTTACGGTGTCTTCTCTTGAGTTTGAAAGGATAGGATATTCATGTAAGTGTCTTCTTTACCTCTTCATTGGCCTTCATTCAGTGGTATCCAATTCTTGCCTTGACAAGTCCCTGTAGGGGTTTTCTTTTTGGCAAGGTATTTTCAGAATTGGTTTGCCATCGCCTCCTTCCCAGGGCTGACAGAGAAGGACTGGCCCAAGGTCACTCACCCAGTCGACTTCATGCCCTAGAACTCACCGTCTCCTTGTTCCTATCCTGCTGCCTTCACCAACGACTCCAAACTGGCTCTCTACCTCTTCATTAAGAAGGTAAAAGTTCCCCTTGCACATACGTGCTAGTCGTTCCCGACTCTAGGGGGCAGTGCTCATCTCCGTTTCAAAGCCGAAGAGCCAGCGCTGTCCGAAGACGCCTCCATGGTCGTGTGGCCGGCATGACTCAACGCCAAAGGCACACGGAACGCTGTTCCCTTCCCACCAAAGGTGGTCCCTGTTTTTCTACTTGCATTTTTTTACCTGCTTTCGAACTGCTAGGTTGGCAGAAGCTGGGACAAGTCACGGGAGCTCACTCCATTACGCGGCACTAGGGACTTGAACTGCTGAACTGCTGACCTTTCGATCGACAAGCTCACTATGTGTTTCAGTGGCTAAGACGCTGAGCTTGTCGATCAGAAAGGCCGGCAGTTCAGCAGTTCGAATCCCTAGTCCAGGTCTCCTGCGTGAGCAGAGGGTTGGGCTAGATGACCTCCAAGATCCCTTCCAACTCCATTACCATTACAGCGCCTTAGCCACTGAGCCACCACGTCCCTTACCTCTTCATTAAGTAAATGCAAAAAAAAAAAAGATGCCACTCTACCCAGTTTCCCAACAATGTTTTCCACCATTTTACAACCTTTCTCACCGCAGTCGTTAAACGAATCATGGGTTAGCAATGACGGGTTGTTGAGTGAATCTATCTGCCCCCATGGATTTTGCTGTTCGGAGAGTCGCAAAAAAGGGGATTGCATGACACACACACACACTCCCAGAAGCCTGCAACCGTCATAAATACGAGTCAGTCGCCAAGCATTTGAATTTTGATCACGTGACTGCAGGGAGGCTTCATCGGTCGTAAGCAGGGGTGGAATTCATTTACCTTCACTACCGGTTCGCAAATGTGAGCGCAGTCGCACGGGCCACCATCGCACCGCCGCCGCTACCGGTTTTCCCAGCTGAATACCACCACTGGTCGTAAGTAAGTGAAAACTGTTCCCTTTGTTTGGTACCATTATAACTTCAAACGGTCACTGCCGTAAGGCAAGGACTGTCTAACCACTGCACCCACCGCCCTTCCTTACCCAAGTGCACCAAGGCTTCCTTGTCCCAAGGAAAGGTGGCCATGCCAGCCAGCTCTTCTTCGGAAGAATTGGCGAAGAAGATATTGAGGTGTGTGGAGCCGTTCAGGTTGAGCCTGTTCTTCAGTTCCTTGACATCTAAGTAGGCCCTGAAACAAGAATCAGAAAGACCGGTGAGCATGCTAATGTTGGGTCGTCCCCATACCTGTGTCAGGTATTATCTAACGTACCTCGACTTCGGAATGGCTGTTGGAAACTCTTGTCTTGCCCCATCCAAGCTATCGTTAGAGGATGAGTCAGAAGTCCAGGTTTTTCAAGACATCCATTTGTCCGGGAAGGTTTAAGGCAGTGGTGAAATCCAATTTTTTTTACTACTGGTGCTGTGGGTGTGGCTTGGTGGACGTGGCTTGGTGGGCGTGGCAGGGGAAGGATACTGCAAAATCCCCATTCCCTCCCCACTCCAGGAGAAGAATACTGCAAAATCCCCATTCCTTCCCCACTCCTAGAGGAAGGATACTGCAGAATCCCCAATCCCTCCCCACTCCTAAGGGAGGGATACTGCAAAATCCCCATTCCCTCCCCACTCCTAGGGGAAGGACACTGCAAAATCCCCACTCCCTCCCCACTCCTGGGGGAAGGATATTGCAAAAATCTCCATTCCCACCCCACTCTGGGGCCAGCCAGAGGTGGTATATGCCGGTTCTCCGAACTGCTCAAGATTTCCGCTACCGGTTCTCCAGAACTTATCAGAACCTGCTGGATTTCACCCCTGGTTTAAGGTCTCCTGCCTTGGCCAAGGGATTGGACTAGAAGACCTCCCAAGATCCCTTCCAGCACAGCCCTAGGATTGTAGGTTTCTATGCGGACTGCCTATCTTTCCAGAGAACCCTTCCCAGGGTTCAAATCAGCCAGCTGCAAGAAGAACTGCCCTTCCAATTCCTCACCCTAATAAATGAGGACCATCTACAGCTTGACCCCATGGCCCTTTTCATCTTCCATTAAACACCCACTTGGGCAGTACGTCTTACGGGAAATGAGTGTATCAAGAAAAATGCTTTTGTGACATACGATCCCGAAACATTCCTGGAGTTGTTAGTGTACCAGATCCGTCCTGCGACAACGATGGAGAGGTTATTCCTAATATCAGCCGCTTACTCACAGGTTAATGACGAGCTGCCACGAGGAAGAAGCCAAGTCTCGTATTACCTTATTGCTAACATAGGGGTGGGGAAAACACCTGCATCTGAACGCCCTTCCTGTAACCAGGGCTCAACACCGTTTGAAAATAAAGGAATATTAAAATAAAGGAAAAATAAAGGCTGCAGTTGCCATGTTCATTTCTCCCATCTCCTTGTTCAAAGAAACTTCTTAAATCAGTGAGGACAATTCATCAGTGGAACAGCTTGCCTCCAGAAGTTGTAGGTGATCTAACACAGGAGCTTTTCAAGAAGAGACTGGACAGCTGCCTATCTGAAATAGCCAAAGCGCTTCAGACTTACCGTATTTTTCAGAGTATAAGACGCACCTTTATCCCCCCAAAAAAGAGGGTGAAAATCTGGGTGCGTTTTATACTCTGAATGTAGCCCTGCCCGGCTTCTCAAACGGAGGTTTCAGAGGCTAAAAAAAGCCTCAGAAAAGAAGCCTCCAAACAAAGCTTCAGAAAAAAAAAAAGCCGCCAAATAGAGCTTCAGAGGCTTTTTTTCTGAAGCTGTTTCGGAGGCTTTCAGAGGCAGGAAAAAAAGTTTTTTTCTGAAAAGAAGTTTCAGAAGTTTCAGAAGCAGGGAAAAAAAAAAGCAAGGCACAGAGCTCCCAACCAAGGAACCTGTTGCTAAAATTCACCTCTGGGAACAGCTGATTGGGGGTATTCCGGGAGACCGGTCCACCAGCCAATCAGCTTTTTTCTTATTTTCCTCCCCAAAAATTAAGGTGCGTCTTATACTCCGGTGCATCTTATACTCGGAAAAATACAGTATACACCGCTTCACAGTGCTTTTACAACCCTCTCTAAGCAGTTTATGGAATCAGCCTATTGCCTCCAACAATCTGGGTCCTCATTTTACCCACCTTGGAAGGATGGAAGGCTGAGTCAACCTTGAACAAGTCAAGATCGAACTCCAGACCGCGAGGAGAGTTTGCCTGCAATATTGCAGCCTAACCATTGCACCATCGCGGCTCCTAATGCAACATCTGATCAGCCACGGCAATAGCCATAGCACTTAAGACTTATATACCGCTTCACAGTACTTGACAGCCCTGTCTAAGTGGGTTAACAGAGTCAGCCTATTGCCCCCAACAATCCGGCTCCTCATTTTACTTCCTTCTGCCGAGTCACACCTTCGTTCCGTCTAAGCCAGTTTTGGTAACTCCACAAAGTTTCAAGCGAGAATTGTCCCATCTGAACTCAGGTCTTTTGGTATGCAAAATAGATGCTCAGTCATTGAGTTACACTCCCTCACCTTATAGTCATAACAAGTTGCCTTGGAAGCAAATAACTAGTTTATACAGCACTGGTCTCCAAAGTTTGAGGGAGTCATCTTCCCTCCATCCAATTTGTAGTTACCAAAGACTGAGACGAGGTTCAAAAGAGGTTGTCACTGCACTACAACGCCTTCCTTTGATGTCCCATATCTCATAGCTTCTTGGGTTTCTGCTGATCTCCATCCCCACCCTGGCACAAAAATGCTACAAAGTCTCCAACTATTTCTCCCTGCTGACCAGCACGAAAGTTCTCATGAACATTAGCGTAGAACTTTGCAAATTTTGGAACGGTGGAAACCAAAGAAACCAATTCAGCTGCTTTCCATCCAATGCTTGACATTTCTCTATGGACAGGGGAGAGAGAGAGAGAGAAAGAGAGAGATCTGGAAATCCAGGTGTGATCCATCAGGATACAATTTCAAAACGGATGCCACCTTGCAATACTTTGATTAAACGTGATGTTGGGATCCATCCCTGGTGAGCAAAATGCCAGGTTGGGATTTCATGGAGGATGGATTTTGTCCGACCCTGTAGATCTTATCTGAATGAGATGTAGAAGAAGAAGAGGCAGAGCCTGAAGGATGGACTCAAGAGGGGATCCATCCTGGAATCCTTACATTCTCACAAATGGACTGAGTTCCAACCCTTCTTGAATTCTGTAGTACCAATTTAGTCCTGGATATTGGTTGACTAGATTCTTGGGTATAAAAGAATAATGAGCAATAAATCAGCTTATGTGGAACTTAAATCCTAATTTGTCATGCCTGGCATGGGACTCAGTGTGCAATTGCGGGGTGGTAGAGGAAGGGTAACATACTAAAAAGGAGATAACATACTAAAAAGCAGAGACATCACCCTGCCAACAGAAGTGCATATAGTCAAGGCTATGGTTTTCCCAGTTGCAATGGATGTATGGCTGTGAAAGCTGGACCCTAAGAAAGGCTGAGTGCCAAAGAACTGAGGCCTTTGAACCAGTGGTGAAATCCAAATATTTTTACTACTGGTTCTGTGGGCGTGGCTTGGTGGGCGTGGTGTGGCTTGGTGGGCATGGCAGGGGAAGGATACTGCGAAATCCCCATTCTCACCCCACTCCAGGGGAATGACACTGCAAAATCTCCATTCCCACCCCACTCCAGGGGAAAGATACTGCAAAATCTCCATTCCCTCCCCACTCCTGGGGGAAGGATATTGCAAAATCTCCATTCCCACTCTAGGGGAAGGATACTGCAAAATCCCCATTCCCTTCCCATTCCTGGGGGAAGGATAGTGCAAAATCTCCATTCCCACCCCACTCTGGGACCAGCCAGAAGTGGTATTTGCCAGTTCTCCGAACTACTCAAACTTTCCGCTACCGGTTCTCCGAAATGCTCAAAATATCCACCACTGGTTCTCCAGAACCTGTCAAAACCTGCTGGATTTCACCCCTGCTTTGAACTATGGTGATGGAGAAGACTCCTGCGAGTCCCTTGGACTACAAGGTGATCCAACCGGTCAATCCTAGAGGAGATCAACCCTGACTGCGCTTTAGAAGGCCAGATCCTGAAGAGGAAACTCAAATCCTTTGGCCACCTAAGGAGAAGGAAGGACTCACTGGAGAAGAGCCTAACGCTGGGAACGATGGAGGGCAAAAGAAGAAGAAGGGGACGGCAGAGAATGAGGTGGCTGGATGGAGTCACCGAAGCAGTCGGTGTGAGCTTAAATGGACTCCAGAGGATGGTAGAGGACAGGAAGGCCTGGAGGAACGTTGTCCATGGGGACACAACTTCGCAACTAACAACAACAGAGGAAGGATTGGGCCTAGGGAAAAAAAAAAAGGAAGGAGACCTAGTTAAGTATTCTCCGCACAGAATAACCAGGTTATGTGGGCTGTTTAACGTGGAACATTTCCAAGCCAATCTGCTCCACTGTTCTGCTATGCTAAAGTTCCTAGAATTCTTTTTTGGAATTCCATCCCCAGGAGGAAATGAGGAGCTCCAAGAACTGGCAAAGCACCAAAGGTTTCCAGTCCTCCCCTCAAGGACTCTTCAAGGGGGAAACAACCCGACGAAACAAAGCAAGACAAAAATGAGGTTTCCACAGTACCGTGATTGCTCTCTCACACATTTTTCTCGCTAGTACACCAGCCGTCCTCACCGCCTTCCCCCCCCCCCCCACCTGCTGATGAAGTCATCAAATTGGAAATAGCTTTGGGCTTGGCATCCCTGGCTCCTCCTTCCGCTGAATCATGAAAACTACCTCCCTAGGCACAGAACCAAGAATGAGAGGTGTTTTCCTTCAAAGAACAGTAGCTGTCTCCTGAAGATTGCACCTCGGCTACGGATAGGTCCTATTCTGGAATGTCCTCTCTGTAGGTTTGTGGCAAAGACCAAAGAGGTCTCTGCAGGCGTTAAAAGAGTTAGCTGTCCTCAGAAAAGATGGTTGGCATTTATTAATAGCATTAGATCTTCCTAACATACAGTCGCGGCCAAAATTGCGGAAACCTTTCGAGAAAAGTGTCTTTTCTAAAACTAGCTAATAACACCATTTTTTGGGGGGTGGGGGGTGGGGAGTAAGTACCATAAGATTATATATCAATGGAAAGATAATTTAATCAAGAATGCCACGCAATAACTTTTAGGAAGGATTTGCTATTAGAATAGCAGTTACAGTATAGAGAAGAAAAGTGAAACACGTAGAAAAATAATGAGATGTACAAAAATGATCACCCTAGAAAAAACGAGACGTACAAAAATGATCACCCTGTCAGCTAATCCTTAGTTGGGTAACCTTTAGCGTGAATGACGGCCTTACAACGTCTTCCCATGGAGTGAACCAAGTTTTTTAGTTCTGCAGCTGTTCTAATGGGAATAGGAGAACGAGGTGGCTGGATGGAGTCACTGAAGCAGTCGGCATGAGCTTAAATGGACTCCAGAGGATGGCAGAGGACAGGAAGGCCTGGAGGAACGTTGTCCATGGGGTCACGATGGGTCAGACACGATTTCACAACTAACAACAATAATAAATTATATGGGGGGGGGGGGTCTTAGCAAGTGGAAACACCTGCCTGACTTTGGGCTCAGAAGAGGATTGGATCCAATTAGAATTGGGTGGAAACGACTAGAAAAATGGCAAGGTTGCAGGCTAATCTGGATATCTCAAAACACCCCCAGAAGAAAGCAGTGGAATCTACTCCAAATTGCTGCCAAGAAAACCAAAATGGACACGTCCATTAAAATGCCAGAAACTCAACTTGACTCAAAGAAGCTTGGATCAAAGGATATGGGCTCATTGCTGCATGATTCACCTTGGAGATTCACTCTGAAAGGAATGTTTGATCAAATCATGTCACCAGTTTCACAAGTCAAATGGAGACATCAAATTGGATTGGAAGCTGTGCATCAATTTGGATGAGCTAGTGGAGAAGAAGATCAATCAGAAGAAGGAGAAGGAGATCAATCAGAAGAAGGAGAAGGAGAAGGAGAAGGAGAAGGAGGAGGAGGAGGAGGAGGAGAAGGAGAAGGAGAAGGAGAAGGAGAAGGAGAA
>WNWU01000348.1:522982-535603 GCA_012654045.1 Ptyas mucosa | reverse complement strand
TCTTCTTCTTCTTCTTCTTCTTCTTCTTCTTCTTCTCCTTCTCCTTCTCCTCCTTCTCCTTTCTTATCTTCTTCTTCTTCTTCTTCTTCTTCTTCTTCTAATTCTTCTTCTTCTAATTCTCCTCCTCCTCCTTCTAACCCTAACTCTACTTCTCCTCCTCCTCCTCCTCCTCCTCTTCTTCCTCTTCCTCTTCTCATTCTAATTCTCCTCCTCCTCCTCTAACATTTTCTTTTGAACCCCAAAGACAGAGTGTTAGGAATGGCATTCTCTGGTCATGGGATCACCATTGGTCAGGTTCCCAGCTGGGTTCCAAAAAGCAAAGTCAATGGGTAACCTAACAAAATAGATATAGTGTCAATACTAAAGTTGTGGTATCACCAAAAAAACCAAAAGCCCTAACCCTAAGCCAAAACCTGGAAGACAAGATAGTATTCCTTACTCTAGAACTGATAACCACAACTTTCTTCCAGAAATTCCAGCAGGCAAAAACAAAGACAACCATACCCACGTGCCTCCCATATTGAGGATGATTTTGACCCTTTCCATGTAGAGGATGGTCTTGAACTGGGGTCTCACAATTCTCAAAGCACCATCTCAACACATTGGGAGAAATGGTCAAAGCCCCAGCTTCCAGTATCATTCTTCAAACCGACATGGAGCTTTTTCAAGCTTCCATTAAGACGTTCCCGAAATATTTGCGTTCCTTAAGGACTCCCTTTGAGCCATTGGCAGAGCGCGGAGAACTAGGAACTCCGTTCCAATCCACAAACCAAGCCTCTTTGGAAAGGGCTGGGAAGTCAAAACCTTATTCTGTGGGGGAGGGGGGGAACAGAGCTTGCTTTCAGAGAGGACTTTGGAAGTGGTGGCCTTCTGATTCCTGTCCTAGACACCTAAGCTGACAGATGTTCCTCTCCCTGCCCCCTTTAAAATAAGGTTTAACCCTGTCCAAATTTGGTTTATGTGGCCAACTTATCCTGCTGGGGGTTGGTGAATTTCTTTGATGGGTTCGAAAGAGAGAAAGGTTAGAACAATAAAGCAAAGGCTGGTATTTTCCAGAGTGTCTCACCTTCAGGCACCTCAGATGTTGAGTCAGTTCCCTCACCAAAACCTTCCCGTTCCTCCTTGTTTACCGACTGTCTGAGGTGACCGTTCAGAAGCGAGAAGCCACAAAGCCACACATCTTTAAACAGAGCTTGTCGCGAAGTTTAAATCGGGGAAGGCAGAGAGAATGAACAGTGTGTGTGGTGTGTTGGATCCAGAAATGGGGGTGCTCCAGAGGCAACAGGTAATATTTGCAAGGGAAATGTCTGTGGAGATTCTCAGGCATCCAGGTCATGGTTGTCCTTTCCCCCCCCCCCAAAAGGCAACTGGACTTCCTTTGGTTTTTAGATTAGATTAGAATACAATACAATGCAATTCTTTATTGGCCGAGTGTGATTGGACACAAGGAATTTGTCTTTGGTGCATATGCTCTCGGTGTACATAAAAAGACAAGATACATTCGTCAAGAATCATAAAGTACAACACTTAACGATAGTCATAGGGTACAAATAAGCAATCGAATCATACTAGGAAACAATCAATATAAATCGCAAGGATATAGCAACAAGTTACAGTCATGCAGTCCTAAGTGGGAAGAGGTGGATGATAGGAACGATGAGAAGATTAATAGTAATAGTAATGCAGACTTTGTGAATAGTTTGACAGTGTTGAGGGAATTATTTGTTTAGCAGAGTGATGGCGTTCGGGAAAAAACTGTCCTTGTGTCTAGTAGTTCTGGTGTGCAGTGCTCTATAGCGTCGTTTTGAGGGTAGGAGTTGAAACAGTTTATGTCCAGGATGCGAGGGGTCTGTAGATATTTTCACAGCCCTTTTTTTGACTCATGCAGTACACAGGTCCTCCATGGAAAGCAGGTTGGTAATAATAGTTTTTTTTTCCCCTGCAGTTCTAATGATCCTCTGAAGTCTGTGTCTGTCTTCTTGGGTTGCAGAGCCAAACCAGACTGTTATAGAGGTGCAGATGGCAGACTCAGTCATTCCTCTGTAGAACTGGATCAGCAGCTCCTTTTGGGCAGTTTTGAGCTTCCTGAGTTGGCGCTTTTCCCTTGAAGAGGTTTCGCTTCGTCATTCCAAGAAGCTTCTTCAGTTCTGTTGACACCGTCTCTTTGCCGGTCAGCAAGACGGAGAGAGTTGCCAATAAGGAGAGGGATGGAAAGCTTGACGTTCAACTCCCCTGCCTTTTTTGACAATGCACAGAGGGACAATTTACAAACGATCAGTGCTTACGGTCCGAGTGTGTTTTTTCCTCCCATAAACCTATGTGACTCCTATATGCTTTCTGGATAAATAAAAGAGAGTTTTTGACATCTACCACACCTGCGAAGAACGTGGAGACCCTCGCCGGAGTCTTCCAGATCCCACTTTAGCTCCCTCTCTCTTTGACTTAGTTCTATTATCCCCTTGTCCGGTTGTCTTATTGACCTTACGGATGACGCTCCATGCCAATCCCCCCCCCCCCCCCCCCTTTTTTTTTCAAGAAACGACATTTCTATATTTTTCTCCTTTTCTTCTTCTTCTTCTTTTTTCTTTTTTAAAAATCTGGTTTACAAGTTGAAACAATTTTTGCCATGTTGTGCACAGCTGCAGCTGCTGGGAGTATCTGGCGCAGGAGACTCGGAATTTCATTTCCTGATATTTATATAGATTGAAACAATTTTGATTGCAGGTCTACGGCAACAGACCTTGGGGCGAAAAAAGCTTTGTGTTCAATTCATATTTTCCCTCTCCCCGCCCCTCCCTCCCTCCCTCCCATCCTCCCGTTTCTTTCTATTCTTTCCGCCAGTGGGTGAGGGATAAAAGTTCAAAGGCTCGAGAGGCTTTGGGATATTGAAATGTCTCCGAAGACCTTGATCTACAAGACTAACTGTGTAAAAGCTTCTTTTCTCTCTCTCTCTCTCCCCTTCTTCTTCTTCTTCAGTTTGGTTTTAAGTGAACGTAAAAGGGCCCCGACCGCTTAAAATATTATATATATATATATATATATATATATATATATATATATATATATCCACCCATCGCCCCCCTTTGGCTGACCTTGACTTTGTTTGAAACGGATCAGCGGGGGATAAAATATGCAGGGGAGGGGAGAGGCAAGGGAGGTGGTCCCGCAAAGGAGAATGAAGGGTATGATCAATACCAGCTTCTGTAGCCCGCTCCTCTTCATCGTTGCTTTCGCTTGGACGTGCCCTTGAGGGAGAACACGTGGATAGTGAGTTTCTATGTTGTGTTTCTATGGACGTAGAATAATAGAGTGGGACCTCGGAGGCCTTCTAGCCCAACCCCTTCTCGAGCAGAAGACGCTAAGCCGTTTTCAGACAAATCGTCGTTTTGAAAGCCTCCAGTGATGGAGCACCCGCAGCTTCTGAAGGCAAGCTGTTCCTTCTCATCATTAGGACATTTCTCCTTAGTTCTAAGTTGCTTCTCTCCTTGATTAGTTTCCATCCACTCAACTTCAGAGAAGAAGCCATTCCCTTCTGATTTATCTCAAGGAGATTAGAATAGAATAGAATAGAATAGAATAGAATAGAATAGAATAGAATAGAATAGAATAGAATAGAATAGAATAGAATAGAATAGAATAGAATAGAATAGAATAACAGAGTTGGAAAGGACCTTGGAGGTCTTCTAGTCCAACCCCCTGCTTAGGCAGGAATCCCTACACCGCTTCAGACCAATGGTTATCCAACATCTTCTTAAAAACCTCCAGCGTTGGAGCATTCACAACTTCTGGAGGCAAGTTGTCCCACTGGTTAATTGTTCTCACTGTCAGGAAATTCCTCCTTAGTTCTAGGTTGCTTCTCTCCTTGATTAGCTTTCATCTGTTGCTTCTTCAGATGCTTTGGAGAACAGGTTGACTCCCCCTTTTTTGTGGCAGACCCTGAGATATTGGAACACTGCTATCGTGTCACCCCCCTGGTCCTTCTTTTCATCAAACTCAACATATTAGTGGGCTTTCTTGTGGGATAAATCTGTTCGCTCCTCTTCAGCATGTCAGGGAACATGCCTGACGAATCAATGGAGAGGTGATGCTTTCCTTTAAAGGGGGAAAAAAAAAACCCCATCAAAGGTTACCAGCTATATATCAACCCTTGAGGTTTCCAAGAACTTCTACAGATGGAAAATGATACTTGGATGCCCAGAAATAGCACAGGGATGTGAGGGTGGCCCCACGCAGGATACTCAGCCCCACAAGAGGCTCTGAAAAGGGGGGTGGACGTGAATTCCAGATGATGGGAGAGAGAAGGGGGAAAAACGCCGAGGAAGCAAGGGAAGGGTGGCCCAAATAATCAGAAGGTCAACTCGTCCATCTCCCAGATGACGGTGGCCCTCCCTCCCTTCTTCTCCTCCCTTGCACAAACTTCTAATAGTGTCCTCACAGCACCCCTGTCAGCTAGAGAGCAATTTCCCTCTCCCCCAGCCTCCCACTCTCCAGCTGGAGAAGGTTGGAAAACATGAGCTGTTGGCTGCCCTCTTCACGAAGGGATGGGAACCTGTCTCCTGGCCTCACCACTCAGGTTGCGGGTGGGGATTCTCTGAAGGTAGACATGGGCCTGTCCACCTACACACAGGGATGCCAGCTCATAGCCAACTGGCATTTGAGGAAGAGTTTACCACAACGGTTAGTACAATCATTACTATAACAAAATTGGAAAGAGCCTTGGAGGTCTTCTAGTCCAACCCCCTGCTTAGGCAGGAAACCCTGCACCACTTCAGACAAATGGTTATCCAACCTCTTCTTAAATACGTCCAGTGTTGGAGCATTCACAACTTCTGGAGGCCAGTTGTTCCACTGATTAATTGTTCTAACTGTCAGGAAATTTCTCCTTAGTTCTAAGTTGCTTCTCTCTTTGGTTAGTTTCCACCCGTTGCTTCTTGTCCTACCCTCAGGGGCTTTGGAGAATAGCTTGACTCCCTCTTGTTCGTGGCAGCCCCTGAGATACTGGAACGCTGCTACTGCTACTTCTAATTCTTCTAGCAAGATGGAGGCCAGCATGATTCAACACTTTTGTTTAGAGCAGGAGGTCTCCAAACTTGGCAACTTTTAAGACTTGGGGACTTCGACTCCCAGAATTTCGCCAGCCAGTGCGGCTAGCAGAGCCCCCTCAAATACTGGAATTCTCTTGGGATGAAACGGAGGGGGCCCCCGCCTGATGTTCTCAAGAGGAAAGAGGGGAACGAAATGCAATGCTTTAAATTTCTCGACAATACCTCTGGGAAACTGTCAAAAAAGATGGCTCGGCTCTTTGGAGAGAAGTCGCAAATTGACACACCTTTTCTTGGCTTCTCACCAGACAGCCTGTCCTTTTTGCCTGAAATGTTGCAAAAAAGAGTGGATTGCACGGCCGTCCTTGGAAAAAGAAATTGTATATCTTGCCCACTGTTTGCTATCGTGTTTCACTCCTTAGTAAGACAAGAAGCCCTTTCGTACTACCCTGGAAGTTGGCCTACGTACTTGGGCTCTCTTTTTGGTGCATCAGTCAGCAAACTGTATCATTTTGATGAACTATGACGTTATTTGGAAGAAAAAAAAAAACTACAACACTAAGCTGGAGTCATGATTCTACAATGGTAGGATTGTCCGACCAGGAGTCTGGCTATAACCATTTGCACCAACAATAGCTTCTGGGTCAAAAAGTAGCCCCAGGTAGAACATATTGTGCTGGGTGTGGATCCACATGAGAGTTTCTGACGCAGGGATACCGTTTTTTTCAGGCAGCCTCAGAAGAGTGACAATCAACTGCCATTTGCTCCTGATCAGAGTTATGGCTTGAATGTCTGGGCATCCAAGTATCATTTTCCATCTGTAGAAGTTCTTGGAAACCTCAAGGGTTGATATATAGCTGGTAGCCTTTGATGGGTTTTGGTGTTGTTGTTTTTTTCCCCTTTAAAGGAAAGCATCATCTCTCCATTGATTCGTCAGGCATGTTCCCTGAAGAGGAGCAAACAGATTTATCCCACAAGAAAGCCCACTAATATGTCCAGTTTGGTGAAAAGAAGGACCAGGGGGTGACATGATAGCAGTCTTCCAATATCTCAGGGGCTGCCCCAAAGAAGAGGGAGTCAAGCTATTCTCCAAAGCCCCTGAGGGCAGGACAAGAAGCAATGGGTGGAAACTCATCAAGGAGAGAAGCAACTTAGAACTCAGGAGAAATTTCCTAACAGTTAGAACAATTAACTAATGGAACAACTTGCCTCCAGAAGTTATGAATGCTCCAACACTGGAAGGTTTAAGAAGATGTTGGATAACCATTTGTCTGAAGTAGTGTAGGTTTCCTGCTTAAGCAGGGGGTTGGACTAGAAGACCTCCAAGGTCCCTTCCAACTCTGCTATTCTTTTCTGTCTCTTTTACTTCCCTTATGTCTGATCGGTTGAAAACTTCAGAACTGAAGGAAGAAAAGAGGAATAGGAGAGAGGGTTAGGAAGGAAGGAAGAAGAGAGGAGTGAGGGAAGGGAAGGGGAAGTAGGAAAGAGAAGGAGAGGAAGAACAAAGAAAGTAGGGAGCGAAGGGGAGGAGAAGAGGAAAGGTTGTGGTAAAATAAAGGAGGGTAAATGGTAAAAGAGCAGCCCCGAGTAACTAAAAATGAAAGTTAAAAGATAAGGTGAATGGAAAATGATGGATAAAAAGATTGTACACTCCGATATGTTTATGAGAAATAAAAATAAAAACTTTTTGAAAAAAAAAAGAAAAGAAAAGAACCGAAGATAGCTCTGTTCCTGGTCAGAGTTATGGTTTGAACATCTCAATCAAGTGTTGATTGTCTCTTTTGCTTCCATTTTGTCTGACTGGTTGGAAGCTTCACACCCTGAAGGAGCTCCTTGGATGAGAAGCGAAACATCTTCAAAAGAAAAAAAACCAGAAAGTCCAGTTGCCTCTTGAAAAACACCTTTGGGACAACCACGACCTGGACGACTGACAACCTCCGTAGACATTTGTGATGGAAGCAAATTATCATTTGAAGGTATCATTTTCTCTTTTCAGAACCAGGGTTTAATAATAGTCCAATTGGGGGGGGGGAGCATCCATGAAGTTCTTATTCTTCTGCTGACTCTGGAAGCTATGGAAGTTGAGGAATGTGGGAATGGGTCCTCCCCTTTCCTTATGTTCCAACCTGGTGTTTTAACTGTGGTTTATGGAGATTCTCAGTCACCCAACTCATGGTTGTCCCCAAAGGGCTTTTTCAAGAGGCAACTGGACTTCCTTTCTTTTTCTTTGAGGATATTTCGCTTCTCCTCCAAGAAGCTTCTTCAGCTCTAACTGGATGGTGGGGGGAATGGAAGGATTGATGTTCAGGTACAACAGAAGAAGCTTCTTGGAGGAGAAGCGAAACGTCTTCAAGGAAAACCAAAGAAAGTCCAGTTGCCTCTTGAAAAAACACCTTTGGGACAACCATGATCTGGATGACAGAGAATCTCCATAGAGGGTTGGAAAGAGTACTTCCAGAAGGTGGAGGCTCAATGGGGAGGAATGAGGTCAGCTCCCAGAAGGTGTGATTTATGTGCAGATCAAAATACTATCCAGGGCACGGACGTCTTATTTTTCCCTAAGGCTATAAGAGTTCCCTCTGGAACTCTTGGCTGAAAGGGATTTTCTCTTTCAGTGGAGTGATAATGTTGTTGGAGTATGGATAGACCACAACCAGACAGCTAATGCTAAGCTGATTTGTTTCGTTTTGTTTAATTTTGTGGTGCCTGGATCTTTGAGGAACGGAGCCTTCTAAGAAAAGCTCTGCCTTTTTACAAGGAAAAGAGAGTTAGGGAGGCTCACCTATGATGGACAACGGCCACTTAAAATTGAACGAGACAGAGAAGTAAAAGAATAGTAAAAGAAAAGAACTCCACTCCTCCGCTCGCAACAGAAGACCTGATGCCACCAGGCTTGAAATTTTGGACTTGGATAACTTAGAAGTACGCCGCCTTCGGTCTGACCTAAGCGTAGTACATAAAATTATCTGCTACAACATCAATGTCAATGACTATTTCAGCTTCAATTGCAACAATACATGGGCAAACAATAGATACAAACGTAAGGTAAACCGCTCCAAACTCAATTGCAGAAAATACGACTTCAGCAACAGAGTGGTCAACGCCTGGAATGCACTGCCTGACTCTGTGGTTTCATCCCAAAACCCCCAAAGCTTTAACCTTGGACTGTCTAATGTTGACCTCACCCCATTCCTAAGACGTCTGTAAGTGGCATGGATAAGCGCACCAGCGTGTCTACCATCCCTGTCCTACTGTCCCCATTTACTCATACACATTCCTGTATTCATAATCACGTTTATACTTATATCAGTTATCTTATACACGTTTGACAAACTAAATAAATAAAATAAATAAACTAACTGCACCCATCGTCAGATACAATCAACCACTGTTTTCAAGACCTACAATTGAGGATACCATGTGTAATATGAGGGGTGAAATCCAGCAGGTTCTGACAGGCTCTGGAGAACTGGTAGCGGAACTTTTTAGCAGTTCGGAGAAGGTAGCGGAAATTTTGAGTAGTTCAGAGAACCAGTACATACCACTTCTGGCTGGCCCCAGAGTGGGGTGGGAATGGAGATTTTGCAATATCCTTCCCCCGGAGTGGGGAGGGAATGGGGATTTTGCAGTATCTCGCCCCTAGGAGTAGGATGGGAATGGGCATTTTGCAGTATCCCTCCCCTAGGAGTGGGGAGGGAACGGGGATTTTGTAGTATCCTTTCCCTGAAGTGCGGTGGGAATGGAGATCTTGCAGTATCCTTCCCTGGCCATGCCCACCAAGCCACGCCCACCAAGCCACACCACGCCCACCAAGCCACGCCCACAGAACCGGTAGTAAAAAAATTTGGATTTCACCACTGTGTAACATGCACACTTGAGGCCAAGAAGCCTGAGGTCAAATCAGCACCACGTCGAGGGATTAAAGAACATCCGCAACGTAACCGATAGAAAGTAAACCATCTTCTGATTAGCAATCTATGCCAATACTTAAATGTTCTTTTTAAAATTATTTTTGTTAAAGTAGACAAGAAAAAATAAACTCTTACGGTGACCAACAAGACTGTAGGGTAGTGCAGACACCTCCTTTCTTGCGACAAATCACTGTGGCCTCAACTCGCCTTGAGGAAAGATAACGGGGAGAGGGGATACAATGAGATACAGCAAATACCAATTAACAGCTGAACTCCCCCCCCCTCCGTGGTCCTCAGAGAACGGTCAGTAATAATTTAGACGGGGGTCTGGTGGGCGCAGCTGTGGCATCAAACCGAGAGGGTTTCCCACTTTGCGATGCTGAGGGGGGAAAAAAGCTGACGAGAGTAAGGATGGAAATCAATACTCCCAAAGGTGTTTTTTTTTTTTCCAAGAGGGCAACTGAACTTTCTTTGTTTTCTTTGAAGAGGTTTCGCTTCGCATCCAAGAAGCTTCTTCCATTCTGACTGAATGGTGGAGCGTATAAAACCCTCCACCATTCAGTCAGAACTGAAGAAGCTTCTCGGATGAGAAGCGAAACCTCTTCAAGAAAAGGAAGCACTTTTTCTATTTCTTTTCTTCTTCTGTTTTTTAAATTGATACTTCGATAAGCTAATAAAACGTATTATAAAGGGGAAAAAAGCACCTTTGGGACAACTATAGACCTGGAATGGCTGAGAATCTCCCATGGATATCAAACCAGAAATATTTCTTTGACGAGAGCATTTTTGCTGTGATGTTTGTCAAGGGAAGGAGGGGAAAGATTGGAGGTTTTCAAAGGGTGCGCGTAATCTGAATGTTGGGGTACCTTTTGGACAAAGAAGTCCTCAAACCAGGGGTGAAATCCAGCAGGTTCTGACAGGTTCTGGAGAACCGGTCGCGGAAATTTTGAGTAGTTCGGAAAACCGGCAAATACCACCTCTTGGCTGGCCCCAGAATGGGGTGGGAATGGAGATTTTGCAGTATCCTTTCCCCAGGAGAGGGGTGGGAATGGAGATTTTGCAGTATCCTTTCCCCAGGAGAGGGGAGGGAATGGGGATTTTGCAGTATCCTTCCCCTGCCACGCCCACCAAGCTGCACCACACCACACCCACCAAGCCGCGCCCACAGTAGTAAAAAAATTTGGATTTCACCACTGCCTCAAACGCTCATCTCCCAGGAGATCCAAAATGCGGTTGGACGTTACAGGACAAAAGCTTTTGGTCAGAAGGCCAGAGGGATTTGCTATTTTTGAAAACTTTAAGGTCACGGGGTATGTAGATTTTTCTTTTTCCAAGCTAAGAACAGCCCATGAGCTGTATGGCAGCGCCTGTATGCTGGAGAGTTCTCTATTGACCTCATCTGCCTGTTCTCCATCATCCCTTTGAGGCTCGTGGCAAGGAAAACCACCTCCCAGGAAGGTCTTCTCAGAGGGGAAGCTGCAAAGCGATGATAAGAAGAGGTATCTAAAGCAGGGTGGTTGGACGTCTCGCAACAGAACAGCTGAAGAAGAGAAGGAGAAGGAGATAGATGAGGAGGAAGAGAAGAAGGAGATAGAGAAGGAGAAGGAGGAGATAGAGAAGGAGAAGGAGGAGATAGAGAAGGAGGAGAATGGGAAGGGAGCTTCTACTTAATGGCTGCGATCCACTTCCAGTTCAGCAGAAAAGCAAACAGATTGTTCACACCAGTTTTTGGTTCAGGCTTGGTTTGAATTCCCCTGACTCAAACCCACAAAAATCTGTTTACAGAATTAGATGTTTGACAAATGCAGACCTAGCTCGCTGCATTCCAGAAATATATTGGAAAGCAATATATATTCCAAAATGATGACAAGCCATAAAGTTCCATCAAAATGTCCATAATACTACTTTTTTTTTTTTGCAGGCAGGCAGGGGGAAATGAGAGAGAGAGAGAGGGAGGGAGAGGGAAAGAGAGAGGGAAAGGGAGGGGAGGGAGGGAGAAGGAGAGGGAGAGGGAGAGGGAGAGGGAGAGGGAGGGAGGGCAAGAGAGAAAGGAAGAGGGAGAGGGAGGGAGAGGGAGGAAGGGAGAGGGAGAGGGAGGGAGGGCGACAGAGAAAGGAAGAGGGAAAGGGAGAGAGAAAGAGAGTGAGAGACGGAGGGAGATGAAGAGAGAAAAAGAAAGAGGGAGGAAGAGTGAGAGAGAGAGAAAGAGAGAGGGAAAGGGAGCGAGAAAGAGAGAAGAGGGAGGGAGATGGGAGAGAGAAAGAAAAAGAGAGGGAGAGAGAGGGAGTGAGGGAGAGAGAAAGAGAGAGGGAGGGAGAGAGAAAGAGAGGGAGAAGGAACGAGGAAGAGGAAGAGAGAGGAAGAGGGAGGGAGAAGGAGAGAGTAGGAGAGAGGGAGGGGAGGAGGAGAGAGGGGGAGGAAGAAAGGAAGAGGAAAGGGAGAGAGAAAGAGAGAGGGAGAGGGAGGAAGATGGAGAGAGAGAGAAAGTGAGAGGGAGAGAGAGAGGGAACGAGAAAGAGGAAGGGAGAAAGAGGGAGAGAGGTGGAGAGAGAGAAAGAGAGGGGGAGGGGAAGCGAGAAAGAGGAAGAGAGAGGAAGAGGGAGAGAGTAAGAGAGAGGGAGGAGGAGGGAGAGGGATGGGGGGAGAAAGGGAGAGGGAGAGGGAGTGAGAAAGAGGGAGAGAGAGAGCGATGAAGATAAGATCTGAAACACAACTGCACCTAAACGTATTTGTCAAACAGGGGATGGATGAATTATATGGCATCCTCAGGGGATGTGACACTTTCAGAAGCAAATAATGGTAAGTTCTTTGTGGGCAAGAACCAATCAATCTAGGATCAATACACAGGAAGAGAAACAGAGGGAGGCGAGCAAAGGAAACCAATGCCTCATCCCATGTGTTTAAAACCTTCCTTGTAGACAGGTTTGTGGGTAGGTTGAAGTTGTCCAGATACCCTCAGATTCCACTTCTTATCGTGGTTAAGGCTGGTCGCGGTAACCGAGTCTGTTGGAGGGGCTAACATTAAGTTCCTCATTCTTGGGACAAACGAATAAAACTCGTGGTTTAAAAGGGGGGATTTTTTTTCCCAATTTATATATTGATCTGGATCGGCTGGCTCATTTAAGCAGAGCGGAGCCATTTCACAGGGTTTGAGCGAAGGGGCCAGTTTTTATTTTTTTTAAAAAAAATTCATTTGCGTTTGATTCATTCGTACCCCCCCAGCCCTGGGAGGGAGAGAGAGAGAGAGAGATGCTTGTGAAATTGTTTGTATCGGATGTCAAAATAACATCCTGGGGAGGTCCACGAGCCGTTCCAAGAATGTTGTGGGCCAGTTTTGCCATTGGTGATTTTTATTTCTCACACAGAACAGTGCCATGCTACGCTCGCCAGCTCGCTGAACGCCAAGAAGACTTGAAAAACTTTCAACTAGTTTGCTTGTGCATCACATCTGCAGCTTTCTTTGTTTTCTCTCCTTTTATGGACCCGACTCATAATTTTATGTTTGGTTTAAAGATGATGGAAGTATCTATCTATGTACCTATGTACTTATGGACCTATGTTTCTTTCTTTCTATCTATCTATCTATCTATCTATCTATCTATCTATCTATCTATCTATCTATCTATCTATCCTTCTATCTATCTATCTATCTATCTATCTATCTATCT
>WNWU01000348.1:496849-515225 GCA_012654045.1 Ptyas mucosa | reverse complement strand
AAGGGAGGGAGAAAAGAAAGAATAAAAGGGAGGGAGGGAGGGAGAGAAAAGGTAAGAAGGAAAGAATAAAAGAAAGAAGGAAGGGGGAAACAAAAGAAGGAAGGGAGGGAGGGAGGAAAGAAGGGAGGGAGGGATGGAGGAAAGGGAGGGAGGGAGGGAGGAGGGACAGAGGGAAGAAAGAATAAAAGGGAGGGAGGGAGGGAAAAGGGAAGAAGGAAAGAATAAAAGAAAGAAGGGAGGGAGAACAAAGGGAGGGAGGGAGGGAGGAAAGGAGGAAAAAGGAAGGGAGGAAAGAATCAAGGACGCAAGGAAAGAGAGGGAGGATGGAAGGATGAAAGGAAGGAGAAATGTACTTCTGTTTGCAATCTTTACAACATCTTTGCCCCTTCAAATACAGTTTATACCTTTTATTTCGGGTAAGGAAGCTAGAGTTTTGCTAGCACTTCAGTGCCCATAATCCTCTCTTCGGGGAAGTCGACCTGAAGAAAAAAAAAACAAAAAAACCGAACCCCATTGAGCAACTCTCAACCTGAGTTGGAGAAGATCTGCCCGTCTGGGACTTCACCAAAGTCTGTGACTTTACTTGGTGTGCTTGCGATGATACTCGATGAGAACAGCATGGAACGACTCAAATTAACGAGGCACACTTTATTAATCTTCTTTATGTCTATCCCAGTCACATTTTATATATATATATATATATATATATATATATATAAATAAAATATTTGGTAATTGGAAGAGCTCATTAGATTTTATTTAGGGACAGTCTGCTGTTCATTGCGTTTCAGGAGAACACAATGAAAATGTCCTGGGAAGGAACAGCTCCAGATAGGAAGTAATGAAACCTCTGCTTAAACAAATGAGTATGTTCATCTTTGGGCCGTCAGTGTCAAGGTCCTTTATCTAGGGCAGACTCTTCACTAAAATGATATTTCAGCAGCCGGGTGGGGTGGGGGTAGGGTGGGGCTCAAAATGTTGCCGCAAAAAGAGACTGCCTGTCCCCGAGCCTGATCGGAGAGAACACGTATGAAGATAAACGCCAGGGAAGTGCAGACAGGCTGGAAACGAAGATCAGGAGGAGGAGGAGGAGAGAAACAAACAAACAAACAAACAAACAAAAAACGAAAACCATATTCGAATCTTGACCAAGTGATATTGCGTGGATGAAGGAAGGCAGGACAAATGTTTCCTGGTTCCGTTATGAAGACGATGAATCTGTGTATGAATTACTTTTCGGTAGATACAACAGGAAAGGGAAAGAAAGAACATTGACGTGAAAGAAAAGGAAAAGGAGGGAGGGAGGGAGAAAGGAAGGAAGGAAGGAGGGAGGGAGGGAGGGAGGATGGAAGAAAGGGAGGGAGGGAGGAAAAGAGAAAGAGACAGAAACAGAGGAAGAAAAAGAGAGAAAGAAAAAGAAAAAGGAAGGGAGGAAGGAAGGAGGGAGGGAGGATGGAAGAAAGGGAGGGAGGGAGGAAAATAAAAAGGGACAGAAACAGAGGAAGAAAAAGAGAGAAAGAAAAAGAAAAGGAGGGAGGGAGGGAGAGAAGGAAGGAGGGAGGGAGGATGGAAGAAAGGGAGGGAGGAAAAGAGAAAAAGAAAGAAACAGAAACATAGGAAGAAAAAGAGAGAAAGAAAAAGAAAAAGAAAAAGAAAAAGGAAGGAAGGAAGGAAGGAAGGAAGGAAGGAAGGAAGGAAGGAAGGATAAACACATTCTGGATAAACACCAGGATGAAGATAAACATCAGGGAAGTGCAGTCAGGCAGGAAACTAAGATCAGCAGGAGGAGGAAAAACAAAAACCATATTCAAATCTTGACAAAGCACTGTTGCATTGATAAAGGCAGGACAAAATTTCCTTGTTCATTACAAAGACGATTAATCATCATTTTCAAGAGGTGAACTCTTAAGAAGGAGGGAGCATTTTTTAAAAAGGAGTCTAATTGTTCATGAAGCTTGAGGAAGAACATGTGAAAGAGAAGGAGAACGTCTAGCTTTGTGGCAAAGATGTAGCAGCTTGTGTCTACCGAGGTTCTCAATGATCTAGGATGTCAATAATGCAGGTCAATTGGAATTTCTTGGTTACTTCTTTGAAAATGTTTCGTTTCTCACCCAAGAAGCTAGTTCAGTTTAGAACCAAGAAAGCTCTGTTGCCTTTTGGAAAAAGCATCTTTGGGACATAGGCCGTGAGTTCGATCCTAGGTAGAGGCAGATATTTCTCTCTCTGGGCACAATGAGAAAATATCTGCTGAACAAAACTCCGCATTGGAAACAGGAAGGGCATCTGGCCAGTAAACAATCAGCTCCATTCAGTTGCCCAGACTCTACCCCGCAAGGGTTTATGGGGTCGTTAAAAGATGATGATGAGTTTGTCCATGAGGAACATCCGACCATTTTACCATACCTTCCTACCATTGGAGGTGAGATCTGCTCCTCCCACTCTTCTGGCCTTCAAGAAGAGCTTTACAATCCTGTTTTGACAGTTGGCTTGGGACCCTGATGAGGGTGCTCTTGACTGGAGATGGTTGATGGGTTAAGAAGAAGACATTACCCCAGGCTGTCCATCCTCTTAGATCTAGCTCTAGGCTCCATAAACAGAGGGATAGAATCAAGATCACATGAAGTGTTAATGCTACTTTATAATGCCTTGCTAAGGCCACACTCGGAATCCTGCATCCAGTTTTGGTCACCACGATGTAAAAAAGATGTGGAGACTATAGAAAGGGTGCAGAGAAGAGCAACAATGATGATTAGGAGACTGGAGGCTAAAGCATATGAAGAACGGTTGCAGGAACTGGTCTAGTCTGATGAAAAGAAGGGCTAGGGAAGACATGATAGCAATGTCCCAATATTTGAGGGGCTGCCACAAAGAAGAGGGAGTCAAGCTATTCTTCAAAGCACCTGAAGGCAGGACAAGAGGCAACAGATGGAAACTAATCAAGGAGAGAAGCAACCTAGAACTAAGGAGAAATTTCCTGACAGTGAGAACAATTAACCAGTGGAACAACTGGCCTCCAGAAGTTGTGAATGCTCCAACGCTGGAAGTTTTTAAGAAGATGTTGGATAACCATTTGTCTGATGTGGTGTAGGGTTTCCTGCCTAAGCAGGGAGTTGGACTAGAAGACCTCCAAGGTCCCTTCCAACTCTGTTATTCTATTCTATTCTATTCTATTCTATTCTATTCTATTCTATTCTATTCTATTCTATTCTATTCTATTCTATTCTAGTTTTTAATGTAACTCTCCTTAATTTTCATGGTCTTTAGGTTTATCTTTCCATCGTTCGTAACAGAGCCGCCTTATCGGTGAGATGGGCAGCATATCAATTTAATAACTAAATAATCAATGAGAGCTCTTAAACCTCATTGGCTGTTTAACGGCCCTTCGGGGGGTTTTCTTCTCCACTTCCAGGAGCCATTCTGTGCATATTTTTAAAAAATGTTCCTGTTTATGAGCAATTGTGAAAGATAATGCTGGAGCGTTGTAAAATGAAGAAGAATGGGGTTTGTGGTTTTTTGGGGTAGGTGGGTTTATTCTCTGCAAAGGAGCCCATAAAAAACCAACACCATCTTAGGTTGCATTAACAGAGGGACAGAATTAAGATCACGTGAAGTATTAATACGACTGTCAACTTCAAACTGAATCTGTCTCGGAGTTCTGATTTGCTTGAGTACGATAGTCAGAGCCTTGACGACGGCTTTATAAGGCCTTGGAATATTGCATCCAGTTTTGGTCACCATGTTATTAAAAAAAAGATGTTGAGACTCTAGAAAGAGGGCAGAGAAGAGCAACAAAGATCTCGCTCTTGCGATCTGGCGAGATCCTGCCATGAATGGTATGAATGACTTTTAATGTTTTACATTTTTAAATATTTTTTATTAGGATTTTAAATGTATTGTGAGCCGCCCTGAGTCTTCGGAGATGAGCGGCCTATAAATTGAATTAAAATGAAAATTGAAAATTGATTAGGGGACTGGAGGCTAAAACATATGAAGAACGGTTGCAGGAATTGGGTAGGTCTAGTTTAATGAAGAGAAGGACTAGGGGAGACATGATAGCAGTCTTCCGATATCTCAGGGGCTGCCACAAAGAAGAGGCAGTCAAGCTATTCTCCAAAGCACCTGAAGGGCAGGACAAGAAACAACGGGTGGAAACTCATCAAGGAGAGAAGCAACCTAGAACTAAGGAGAAACTTCCTGACAGTGAGGACAATTAACCAATGGAACAATGGCTTCAGAAGTTGTGGGTGCTCCATCACTGGAGGTTTTTAAGAAAAGACCATTCATCTGGAATTGTATAGGGTCTCCTGTTTGAGCAGGGGGTTGGACTCGAAGACGTCCAAGGTTCCTTCCAACTCTGTTATTCTGTTATTTTGGGGATTTACTGCCTGCAAAGGAGTCCTTGGTTTGGAGGCTTGTGGAACGGAAGCCTTCCTTCAGAATGTAACTTTCTGCCTTTTTCCTAAAAGCCTCTCGATTTCCTCCGTTCTTACTCCACCTTAAGGCCTTGGAGTGGGACGTGCATTTAAGGACGATCAATACTGCACCCTCTTGGACCAAGCCAAGTTGTTTTTTGTAGGTTGTTTTTTTTTTTTTTTAACAACAGCTACCTCCGAGAAGGTAGCGAGCTCTCCAAGGCAAAAATAGAAGCTGACGGTTAGAGCATCTATATTCCTTTCTCCCTTATTTCCTTTGGGCTTTCTCTCTCTCTCTCTCTCTCTCTCTCTCTCTCTCTCTCTCTCTCTCTCTCCCTTTTGATCCTCCTTCGGTTTCCTAAAGGAGGCCCTTACGATGTCTGCTGAGGTGCTACGGGTGATGTCATGGAGTGACCTTCTCTGAAACCTTGGAAGCTTAATGGAGGGTGTGGAGAAGGGAAAAGGGAGGAGGAAAAAAAAAAGAGAGAGAGAAAGAGATTCTTGTCTGTTGAAAAGAACAGTCTGTTTCTCTGCTGGCGAGAGAAGGGGTGAAGCATTTAAGTGCCCATCCATTAAATTTTCGTAATCGTCTCCCTATGGCTCTGGCGATCCAAAAAAAACGAGCAAAATTTCGGGCAACACGCTCTGTTCCTCACACGTTGTGATAGGTTCGGGGGTGGGGGGGAAGGTAGAAGGGGAGAAGGGAGGAGAGGATTGGATGTACCTCTCTAGTTTCTAAACCTTGGCCCAGAGCCTTGAAGTCTTGGGTGAACCTCAGAACACCCAAGAGAAGTTTATGAAATCATATATTTCTTTCTCG
Organism: Ptyas mucosa; assembly: GCA_012654045.1. NCBI lineage: Eukaryota > Metazoa > Chordata > Lepidosauria > Squamata > Colubridae > Ptyas > Ptyas mucosa. The sequence goes on along the minus strand of WNWU01000348.1, from coordinate 509,993 downwards.
GAATGTAGAGTTCCGCATTAGCCCAGTGCGGTTTGTCAAATTCGACTAAGGCAACCAGGGGAAGAGGAAAGACATTGAGGGAGAAAAGCCCTTCCAATTAGGTACAGAATGTTGTGTACGCCTCGTTGCCTTTGATCTGCAACTCCTGCACAGCATCACACAATTTGCAAAGCTGGGCAGAGACCCACCGTCCATTTCATCCGGGCTCCCAGCCATAGGGGAAACACCCCGATCTTCATTCATTTTATTTATTTTACAAACGTCAACCGCCCCGGCTCGGTTGCCAGAGGTGATGCCGGGGTGACGGGGCTTAACACAATCGCATCATTTTCACAGAAGCTCCGAAAAGAAAAACGGGGAAGGCGGGAAGGGAAGCGCCCGTCGAAATAGCCAACAAAACCGAGGCTCGGTCTAGAATCTGCGCCTTTGGGAGCCAGACGGTGGTTCTTGAAGAAGGCCGGGCATCTGTAAAAACACCGGGCAATGCAGACAAGTATTTCCAACAACAACCTAATAGATGAACTCCCCCAAATAACCTCGTAAGGACCGAGGATATCCAGAAGCTGTAGCCATGGTCAGATGGAAAAAAAAAATGAGGGAAAAAAAAACAAGAGAGAGAAAAGAAAGGGCTAACTTGAAAAAGACAGTATTTAAGACTGATTATGAGTATTCAATGCAATCTCTCTCTCTTTCTCTCTTTCTCTCTTTCTCACTTTTCTCTCTCTTGCTCTTTCTTTTTCTCTTTTCTCTCTCTCTCTTTTTTCTCTTTCTCTCTCTCTTTCTCACTTTTCTCTCTCTTGCTCTCTCTTGCTCTTTCTTTCTCTCTCTCTCTTTCTCTCTTTCTCTCTCTCTTTCTTGCTCTTTCTCTCTTTCCCCGTCTCTCTCTTTCGCTTTTCTCTCTTTGTCTCTCACTTTCTCTTTCTTCCTCTCCTCCCTCTCTTTTTCTCTCTCTTTCTCCTTTTCTTTCTTTTTCTCTCTTTCTCTCTCTCTCTTTCTCTCTCTCTCTTTCTCCCCCTCATCCCTCCCTCCTTCCCAGTTTGGCAGTTTCTACTTCAGTTCACTAGTAAGGGTAGCTTTGGTTACAACATCCTCCCCGTCAAGGATTTTCAAGCCTTGTGTTATCAAAAGATTGCATGCTTGATGATTCCCAGATCGAGGCAGATTGCTGCACATGTGCAAGCGATCACCGTTACCCATTCATACCTCTCCCCCCCCATCCTCTGTTGATTCATGTATGTTAGAATCAACACTGGGATGCTGTCTGCACAGTCATTTAATCAGTGCACAGTTGAATTCAGTGTTGTGTAATCTGTCATCCACCAGAAACAGAGGCTGACAGAGATTAGAAGAAAAAGAGAGAGAGAAGAGAAGAGAAGAGAAGAGAAGAGAAGAGAAGGAGGAAGGGAGGAAGGAAGGAAGGAAGAAGAGGAGGGAGGGAGGAGGAAAGAAGGGAGGGAAAGGGGGAGGGAGGAGGAAGGAAGGAAGGAAGGAGAGGAGGGAGGAGGGAGGGAGGGAGGAAGGCGGAAAGAAGGAAGGAAGGAAGGAAGGGGAGAAGGGAGGAGGAAGGAAGGGAGGGAGGAGGGAGGAGGGATTTGCTAATGAATTTTAAATTGTTTTAAATTGGATTTTAATTTTATATCGTTTATAATAAGGAACTATGCATTTTGCCGTTGTGAGCCGCCCTGAGTCCTCGGACATAGGGTGGCATATAAATTGCATAAAATAAATAAAAATAAATTGCATAAAATAAATAAAGAAGGAAGGGAAAGGGGGAGGGGGGAGGGAGAAAGGAAGGGGAGGAGGGAGTGGGAGGAGGAAAGAAGGAATGAAGGAAAGAGAGGAGGAAGGAAGGAAGGGAGGGAGGAAGAAGGGAAGGGAGGAGGGAGGGTGGGTGGGTGGGAGGAGGAAAGAAGGAAGGAAGGAAAGAGAGGAGGAAGGAAGGAAGGAAGGAAGGAAGGAAGAAGGGAAGGGAGGAGGGAGGGTGGGTGGGAAGAGGAAAGAAGGAAGGAAGGAAGGGAAAGGGGTAGGGAGAAGGAAGGAAGAAAGGAAAAGACAGAGGGAGGAGGAAGGAAGGAAGGAAGGAAGGAAGGAAGGAAGGAAGGATTCAGTAGTGTAGAAACAAGTTAACACTATTGTAAATGAGAGGCTAAATCCATCACCCTCAAGTCAATTACTCTCAAGCCATCCGTTTGATTCAACAAGAAAAAAATTATTGTATGCTCATAATTATATTGCAAATCTTTCATTGTAGGCCTTAAAAAATAATTTTTATACTTTATGCACAAATTACCCTTACCAAAAGCGGTGCCGAATACAATGTACCTCACTGAGATGTAAAGGATGATACAGAACACAGTGATGTCGTAACAGTCCTGTAATTCCAGTGGAGTTTCGGATGAGACTGAATCATTATGAATCAGTAAATGGATGGACAAAGCCTTACTCAAAGCTAAAGAAGATAAGGCTGTTCCAGGAAGGGCATGTTGCTTTCCAGAATTTGGGTTTATAACATTGGACTGGATGGTCAACATTTAAGGCTGTGGTTGGTGATTAGTGACCTTGAGGCTAAAACGTATGAAGAATGGTTGAAGGAATTGGGTATGTCTAGTCTAGAGAAAAGGACTGGAGGGGGGGGGATGCGGACGCGGACATGATAGCAGTATTCCAATATTTGTAGGGCTGCCCCAAAGAAGAAGGTGGTCAACCTATTCTCCAAAGCACCTGAGGGCAGAACAGGAAGCAATGAATAGAACAGAATAACAGAGGGACCTTGGAGGTCTTCTAGTCCAACCCCCTGCTTAGGCAGGAAACCCTACACCACTTCAGACAAATGGTTATCCAACATCTTTTTAAAAACATCCAGTGTTGGGGCGTTCACAACTTCTGGAGGCAAGTTGTTCCACTGGTTAATTGTTCTGTCAGGAAATTCCTCCTTAGTTCTAGGTTGCTTCTCTCCTTGATGAGTTTCCATCCATTGCTTCTTGTCCTGCCCTCAGGTGCTTTGGAGAATAGGTTGACTCCCCCTTCTTCTTTGTGGCAGTCCCTGAGATATTGGAAGACTGCTATCATGTCTCCCCTAGTCCTTCTCTTCATCAAACCAGTTCCTGCAGCCGTTCTTCGTATGTTTTAGCCTCCAGTCCCCTAATCATTTTTGTTGCTCTTCTCTGAACTCTTTCTAGAGTCTCTAGATTAGTTTCCATTCCAATAGATGGAAACTAATCAAGGACAAAAGTAACCCAGAACTAAAGAGAAGTGGGAACAATTAATCAGTGGAAATCCTTCCCTCCAGAAGATCATGGGTGCTCCATCACTGGAGGTCTTCAAGAAGGAACTGGACAACCATTTGTCGGAAATAGGGTCTCCTGCTTGAACAGGGATTGGACTAGAAGACCTCCATGGTCCCTTCCAACTCTGTTATTTTAACTCCAGAAGGCAAGATGAGAAACACTGGATGGAAAGGAATCAAGGAGGGAACCAACCTACAGCTAAGGAGAAATTTCCTGACAGTGAGGACAATTAATTTGCCTTCAGAAGTTGTGGAGGCTCCATCACTGCAGGCTTTTAAGAAGAGAAGAGGAAGAGGAGGAGGAGGAGGAGGAGGAGGAGGAGGAGGAGGAGGAGGGGGATATAGGAGGAGCAGGAGCAGCAGGAACAGGAGCAGCAGGAGGAAGGGGACATAAGAGGAAGGGAGGGAGGGAGGGAGGGAGAGAAGAGGTGATGGAGGAGGAAGAGGAAGAGGAGGAAGGATGGAGGAGGAGGAGGAGAAGGAAGAGGAAGGAGGAGGAGGGATATAGGAGAAGGAGTAGCAGCAGGAACAGGAGCAGCAGGAGGAAGAGGACATTAGAGGACAGGAGGGAGGGAGGGAAGAGGAGGAGGAGGAGGAGGATAGACTCTGGTTCCATGTAGTGTACCATCTACAGATTTCATCCGTCAGGGCCCTTGTAACTGGAATTGACAACATCAATTGCTGCTCACATGCTTCCAGTGATTTTGCTAGATTCCCCGGAGCCTGAGGCCTTTTTTCAATTAATTTCTTTCTTTCTTTCTTTCTCTTTCTTTCTTTCTTTCCTTCTTTCTTTCTTTCTCCCTCTCTCTCTCTCTCTCTCTCTCTCTCTCTCTCTCTCTCTCTCTCTCTCTCTCTCTCTTTTCCAATTTATATACCGCCCTTCTCCCTCAGGACTCAGGGAGGTGAACAGCCAGAATTTTAAAAAAAAAACATACAATACAAATATTAAAACAATTAATATATATATAAATTTGGCTCCAATTTTTAAAAAATAACAAACCAATTTAAAACGTCTAAAATTACTTCTTAAGCCAGCCCGGCTTGTTGGAAAAAATGGGTTTTAAGGGCACGGCGGAAGGCATTAAGGTCTTGAGTTCTCCTTATCTCTGGGGGCAGCTGATTCCAGAGGGTAGGTGCCCCCACAGAGAAGGCTCTCCCCCTGGGGGTCACCAGCGTACATTGTTTGGCTGATGGCACCCTGAGGAGGCCCTCTCTGTGGGAGCGCATGGGTCGGTGGGAGGTCATTTGTGGCAGTAGGCGGTCTCGCAGATAACTAGGCCCTATGCCATGGAGCGCTTTAAAGGTGATGACCAACACCTTGAAGCGTACCCGGAAGACCACCGGGAGCCAGTGCAGCTCGCGCAGGAGCGGTGTTACATGGGAGCGCCATGTTGCTCCCATCACTACCCGCGCGGCCGCATTCTGGACAAGTTGGAGCCTCCGGGTGCTCCTCAAGGGGAGCCCCATGTAGAGAGCGTTGCAGTAGTCCAGGTGAGAGGTGACAAGGGCATGAGTGACTGCACAGGGAATCCCAATCAAGAAAGGGCCGCAACTGGCGAATCAGGCGAACCTGACAGAAGGTCCTCCTGGTCACAGCCGTCAGATGATCCTCCAAGGACAGCTGCATATCCAGGAGGACTCCCAGATTGCGAGCCCTTTCCGTGGGGGCCAAAGACTCACCCCCAATAGTCAGTGATGGAGTCAACTGACTATATCGGGATGCCGAGAGCCACAGCCACTCAGTCTTGGAAGGGTTGAGCTTGAGCCTGTTTTTCCCCATCCAGATCCGCACAGCCTCCAGGCACTGGGACATCATTTCAAAGGCATCATTGGGGTGGTCTGGGGTGGAGATGTACAGCTGGGTGTCATCAGCGTACTGATGGTATCTCACCCCAAAACCACGGATGATCTCGCCCAGCGGCTTCACATAAATGTTGAACAAAAGGGGCGAGAGGACCGATCCCTGCGGCACTCCACAGATAAGAGGCCTCAAGGTCGACCTCTGCCCCCCTGACAACACAGACTGCGACCGGTCGGAGAGGAAGGAGGAAAACCACCGCAACACGGTGCCTCCCACCTCTTCCAACCGGTGCAGCATGATACCATGGTCGATGGTATCAAAAGCCGCTGAGAGATCTAACAGGACCAGAACAGAGGAGCACCCCCTGTCCCGAGCCCTCCAGAGATCATCAACCAACGCGACTGATGCCATTTCCATGCTGTGCCCAGACCTGAAACCTGACTGGAATGGATCCAGATAAGATGTTTCCTCCAGGAATTGTGGAAACTGTTGCGCGACCACACTCTCAACAACCTTCGCCATAAAGCGAAGGATGATAGTTAGCCAATATTGCCAGATCCAGGGACGGCTTCTTGAGGGGAAGCCTCACCACCGCCTCTTTCAAGGCAGCAGGGAAGTGGCCCTCACTCAACGAAGCGTTGATAACACCCTGGAGCCAGCCACGTGTAACCTCCCGGGAAGCCAGTACCAACTAGGAGGGACACGGGTCCAGTAAATATGTGGCCGCACTAAGTCTCCCCAAAATCCTGTCCACATCATCGGGAGTCACAGAGTCAAACTCTTCCCAGATAATGTTCTCAAGACTATTCCTCGTCACCCTGCCCTGGTCTACCCAGTCGGAGTCCAAATCCCCCCGGAACTGAGAGATTTTGTCATACAGGTATTGTCCAAAATCCTCCGCCCTGCCTTCCAATTAAAGAATTAAAGAAACACCCTTTCCACCTTTCCCAACACAGCATATATACAGCAAGGGGCTGCTGGCAGAAAGAGGAGACACGGCAGATTTTGACAGCTGGAAACTGGGGGTTAAGAGGAAGAAACCAACAGATCCCGGAAGTCCTATTGGTAATTCCGAAGAGGAAGCTCTAGGAACTGTCGAGTCTTATCAGGAATCCCCCCCCCCCCCCCCAATCTTTCTACCATTGGACTTCCGGCAATCTATGAAACGATCTTTTCATCCTTGGCCTCAAGGACCAATCCAGGAGAAAGTGCCAAACCTCTGGCATGGCTGCCAATTCTTTCCTTACAAGTGCAAAGTTTCAAAATCAGCATGGGATCCAAAGGCTGTTCTCAGAATTAAATTGGGCACACACCAAGAGTGATTTATGACCCGTGTTGCGTGTGATTTTTTTTTTTTTTTCTTCTGAACCGGTTTCAAGAACAAAAGTATTTTGGTCACCCTTGAAAAAGAGAGTAAAAATTCTTCGCGTCGACCCTTTATCCTTCTTGGTACCTTAGGCACAATCGATTTGAGGATTTATCAAAAACAAAAACAACAAAACCCTTTGTTCCTATCTGAAACGTTCAGAGTTCACCTCTTTCCAAATCAAACATTCCTCGTCTCCCTCAACACCGTTTGAAATGGGGAGGGGGGAATAACTCGGGAGAAACACCAGGAAACCCAACTGCCTTTTGTCACTCATTTCTCAATAAAGCAGGGGGGCTTCGGCTCTGAAAAATGTCAGGCAGCCAGAGACCTTGAATTACAAAATCCAGGGCTGCCTAATTTGGCCCTGAACTGACTTGCTGATGCTGAAGTGTCAGAAGAGGTTCATCCGAGGATATGCAAACATCTTTGCATTGAACAGATATCCAAGCATGAGAGAGAGAGAGGGAGGGAGGGAGAGAGGGAGGGAGGGAGGGAGGGAGAGAGAGAGAGAGAGAGGCAGAGAAAGAGGAAAAGAGAGAGTGGGAAAAAAGAAAGAGACAGAGAGAGAGAGGTAAAGGAGAGGAGGAAAGGAGGAGAGGGGGAAAGGAGAGTGAGAGAAAGACAGAGAGAGAGAGAGAGAGAGAAAGAGGGAAAAGGGAAGGAGAGGGAAAGAGAGAGGATTAAAGGAGAGGGGAAAAGGAGAGAGAGAAAGAGAGAGAAAGAGGGAAAAGAGAGAGAGATTAAAGGAAAGGAGGAAAGGAGAATGAGAGAGACGGAGAAAGAGAGACAGAGAAAGAGGGAAAAGAGAAGGCGAGGGAAAGAGAGAGGGAGAGGGGAAGAGAGAAGGAGGGACAGATAGAGAGAGAGAGAGAAAGAGGGGGGAGGGAGGGAGACAAAGAGCGAGGGAAAGGAGAAGGAGCGGGAAGGAAGGAAAGCAGAGAGAGAGGAAGAGAGGAAGAGATACGGAGAATGAGAGATGGAGAGGATGAGAGAGGGAGAAGGGGGAGAGAGAGAAAGAGAGAGGGGGAAAGAGGGAGAGGGAGAGAGAAGAGAGAGAAGGAAAGAGAGGGAGAGAGGGAGAGGGAAGAGAGAGAGGAGAAGTTATTAAACCCCCCCCCCCCAAAAAAAAAACCCCAGGAAAGAGAGGCTGTTTTTTGGGACATTGCAAACCTTTGCTATGTATATTGAGAAGGGGAGACGCGTAGAACGGCCAAGTGAAGGAGGCAATTTATTTAGAGCCGAGTTGGGTCCCAGCCATCTTCAAGACACCTGAAGGACATTTGAAAGGAGGCATGGCATGCCAGGGAGATGTTGGTGGGATAAAGTCTCCTTGTCAGTAACATTGGAGCTGATTAATACAAATGAAGTGTTGGCTGAAATGCCAGAGTGCCCGATGGATTTATTTGCATAATTACTCCAAAAACAAAAACAAAACAACAACCCAAAAAACCGTACCCTACCCCCCCCCTCTTTCCCCAGGAGAGTTGGCTGTGTGATTCATATTTATTTGTCCAGTGTTGTTGTACCTGTCAAACTTAATCTATTATGGCTGCTTCGGAGAAAATAATCCAAGCATTAAAAAGCAACAACACCAGGAACTGGGAAAAGACCCATGGAAGGATCAGATCCAACGTGGGTCACTGGCAGAGTTGCGACTTTTATCAGGAACTGTGTTTGAACAGAGGATGCTTAGCTAAACCACAGTGGCACTTAATTTACAGCGGAAGTTGAGTAGAATATGCAACGATGGGGCAAACTGGATCCAGTTTTGGTCACCACGTTACAAAAAAGATGTTGAGATTTTGGATGGGGGGGGAAAAAAGTGCAAAGAAGAGCAGCTAAGATGATTCAAGGCCCGGAGACTAGTAGAACGTATGAAGAACGGTTGCAGGAATTGGGTAGAGAAAAGAAGGACCAGGGGAGACATGACAGCAGTGTTCCAATATTTGAGGGGCTGCCATAAAGAAGAGGGAGTCAACGTATTTTCCAAAGCACCAGAAGGCAAGACAAGGAACAATGGATGGAAACTGATCAAGGAGAGAAGCAACCTGGAATTAAGGAGAGACATCCTAACAGCGAGAACAATTAACTAATGGAATGGCTTCTCTTCAGATGTTGTAGATGTTCCATCACTGAAGGTCTTGAAGAAGTGTCTGAAATGATAGATGGTCTCCTGCTTGAGCAAGGGATTGGACTAGAAGACCTCTAAGGTCCCTTCCAACTCTGTTGTTCTGTTACTCTTAACTTCAGAAGCCAAGAAGGGATGGAACACTGGATGGAAACAGATCAAGGAGAGAAGAAACCTGGAATTAAGGAGGAACTTCCTAACAGTGAGGACAACCAACCAGTGGAACAGAAGTTGTGGGTGCTCCCTCATTGAAGGTTTTTAAGAAAAGACTGGACAGCCAGTTGTCTAAAATGGTATACGGTTGAGCAGGGGGTTGGATTAGAAGACCTCCAAGGTACCTTATTCCCATTCCCTTGGATTCTTCTTCAAAGGGGTTGCCAAGAAGAAAGCAGAGGGAAAGTTATACCCTTCTTTTCCCCCCCACATACTCCTCCTGACCTCCCGACGCCCAGTCCACCCCTAACCCAATTAAATCTCCTAATTGGTGATTCTGGCACCCGTGAGTACGTTATCTGGGCTCCTGGCCACTTTCTCCATTTGATGGTGTCCATGCATCCTTCCACTAGAGATTACTGGCAAAGGTGGAGGACATCGTGAACCCTTTCATCGTTGGCCAGGTGAGGAGAAGTTGACTTTGGCTTGGCCAGGCTGCTTATGGACAAGCATTGTTTGGGAGCATCGAGTTCTGCCACAGACCTACATGATTAAAAAAAACAAATAATAATAAAAAAAACACCCTTTCTCTGTAGCTTTTTCTTGGAAGATTTCTTTGGCAAATCAACAAGTCGGGTCTCCAAAGCACGGTTGATTGGCTGAAGCAGTGGTGGGATTCCATTTTTTTTTACTACCGGTTCTGTGGGTGTGGCTTGGTGGGCGTGGCATGGCTTGGTGGGCGTGGCAGGGGAAGGATACTGCAAAATCCCCATTCCCTCCCCATTCCAGGGGAAGGATACTGTAAAATCTCCATTCCCGCCCCACTCCAGGGGGAAGGATACTGTAAAATCTCCATTCTCACCACACTCCAGAGGAAGGATACCGTAAAATCTCCATTCTCACCACACTCCAGGGGAAGGATACTATAAAATCCCCATTCCCACCCCACTCCAGGGGAAGGATACTGTAAAATCTCCATTCTCACCACACTCCAGAGGAAGGATACTGTAAAATCCCCATTCTCACCACACTCCAGGGGAAGGATACTATAAAATCCCCATTCCCTCCCCACTCCAGGGGAAGGATACTATAAAATCCCCATTCCCTCCCCACTCCAGGGGAAGGAAACTGTAAAATCCCCATTCCCACCCCATTCCAGGGGAAGGATACTGCAAAATCCCCATTCCCTCCCCACTCCAGCAGAAGGATACTGCAAAATCCCCATTCCCTCCCCACTCCAGCGGAAGGATACTGCAAAATCCCCATTCCCTCCCCACTCCAGCAGAAGGATACTGCAAAATCCCCATTCCCTCCCAATCAGCTGGGACTCCGGAGGCAGAGAATAGATGGGGGCGTGGCCAGTCAGAGGTGGTATTTACCAGTTCTCTGAACTACTCAAAATTTCCGCTACCGGTTCTCCAGAACTGGTCAGAACCTGCTGAATAATCACCACTGGGCTGAAGCTTTACCCAAGAATCAGTTCGTTTGAGGCTAAAATCTAATCTAGCAACTCACTGAGTGACCGTTCAAAGTTATGACAACTCTGAAAAGGAGCGAGTTATTATTTCCCCCCCCCCCACGCTTATGACCGTTGCAGCATCCCTACGGTCACGTGATCTAAATTTGGACGCTTGGCAAACTGGGTTACGTATTTACGACGGTCGCAATGTCCCCCCCCCCCGAGGGAATCACGCAATCCCTTTTTGCGACCTTCTGACAAGCCAAGTCGAGGGGGAAGCCCAATTCGCTTAACAACCGGGTGACATGCTTATGAACGGCCATGATTCACTTAATAATTGAGGCCAGAAAGGTCGTAAAAGGGGGCAAAAGCAGTAGTGGGCTGCTGCCGGTTCGGATTGGTTCAGGCGAACCGGTAGTTCCAACGATCAGCTGGCCCCGCCCACCCAAGCCCCTCCTATCCTCTCCTATATTTCCTTCTTTCTGGTTCAGCTGATTTGCACGGCACAGCTGATTTCCCCACCTACGCTATTCTACTTAACCGGGGCTGCCTTAGAAGGTAAGCAGCTGAGCTTCAAATGGCTGTATTTAACATTGCGCGCAAGCACGTTAAGCATACGCAAAGCGCATGTGAATGCACAAAACGCGCGCTCACAGAACCGGTTGTTAAACCAGTTGCAGCCCACCACTGGGCAAAACTCACTTAACAAATGTCTGACTTAACAACAGAAATGTTTGAGCTGAATTATGCTCATAGGTCTGTGTACATTCTCTGAAGTGATGCAGAGAGGCTGCTGTGTGTCATCAGGATGAATCAGAAAAAGGCCTGATTTTTATCAACGATCCCACGATGTAAAAAAAAAGATGTTGAGACTCTACAAAGAGGGCAGAGAAGAGCCACAAAGAGGATTAGGGGACTGGAGGCTAAAACATATGAAGAACGGTTGCAGGAACTGGGTATGTCTAGTTTGATGAAAAGAAGGACCAGGGGTGACAGGATAGCAGTCTTCCGATATCTCAGGGGCTGCCCCAAAGAAGAGGGAGTCAAGCTATTCTCCAAAGCAACCTTAGGGCAGGACGAGAAGCAATGGGTGGAAACTCATCAAGGAGAGAAGCAACTTAGAACTAAGGAGGAATGTCCTGACAGTTAGAACAATGAATCAGTGGAACAACTTGCCTCCAGAAGTTGTGAATGCTCCAACACTGGAAGTTTTCAAGAAGAGGTTGGATCACCATTTGTCTGAAGTGGTGTAGGGTTTCCTGCCTAAGCAGGGGATTGGACTAGAAGACCTCCAAGGTCCCTTCCAACTCTGTTACTCTAAATGAAAAAAATTCTAATTGATTCAACTATGCCTTTGACACATCGGATACAAAAGAATGACGTGGGAAATGTTTTCTGTCTCATGCCCCACAAATGGCCAAGATCTATTCTCTTTTTCATCCCACCTCTTTATTCTCCACTCATCTCCGTGACATTTTCCGTCTCATTACGAATGATCTATGAATTTCCATTCCTCGGTCTTCAAAAGCTGCAATTTATAGCCTCTCTTATAATTACAGGAAATTAATTTGTTTAAAATCGGTGCGCCGATAAGGAAGGGTGGGGTGAGGGAATGAAACTTTCTCAAACCATCAGAGAAGGAGAGAGGGAGGAGGGAGAGAGACAGAGACAGAGAAGAGAGAGAAAAAGAAGGAGAGAGAGAAAGAGAGACAAAAAGAGAGAGAGAGGAAAGAGGCAGAGAGAAAGAGAGACAGAAGAGAGAAACAGAGAAAAGAGAGAAAAGAGAGAGAAAAAGAGGAGAGAAAAAGAGAGGACGGAAGTAAAGAAGAGAGAAAGAGAGAGAAAAAGAGAAAAGAAAGAGACAGAAGAAAGAGATGGAAAAGAGAGAGAGAGAAAAGAGAGAGAGGAGAGAGGAAAAAGAGAGAGAAAGAGAAAAAGAGATAGAGAGAAGAGAGAAAGCTTCAGTAAATCGCAGCTATTTTTTGGCGTCCTGTCTCTCAGCAGAATTAAATTGCCTTGACACTGATTCAACTTTTAATTTCAATACAATGAATCTCTTTGTGATGCATCGAATCAGTGAAATGAATTAGAAGCGAAGGGGCTGCATTTCCTCCTTGGATTACCTCATTGGGAGAAAGATAGCTGCAAAACATCCCCTTTCTAATCCTGGTGACTCAACAGTACCCAAACCCTGTGAGGAGCTGGGTGGATTCAATAAAGGAGAACATTAGTAGCTCAGGGTTGAACTGTGGGGTCCTTGGTGGCCGCTGACTGGGTTGAACTGTGGTGTCCTTGGTTGTTTTCTTGTAGACATTTCATGACCCAAACTAAGTAACATCATCAATGCTACTGTAGTACGGAGCAGTACTAACATTGATGATATTACCTAGTTTGGGTCATGAAATGTCTGCAAGAACACAACCAAGCTCAGAAGGCACCAAGGACACCACAGTCGTCATCCTCCTCGTCCTCGTCCTCCGCGTCCTCGTCCTCCTCCTCCTCTTCTTCGTCCTCGTCCTCCTCCTCCCTGTAAACCCAACTCCCTTTTAACACAGATGATCCTATCTAGTTTGGGTCATGAAACATCTGCAAGAAAACCAACCGTTCAGAGACCTTGGAGGTCTTCTAGTCCAACCCACTGCTTAGACAGGAGACCCTAAACCATTTCAGACAAATGGTTGTCCAATCTCTTCTTAAAGACCTCCACTGATAGAGCAGCCACAACTTACTTCCTTCCTTCCTTCCTTCCTTCCTTCCTTCCTTCCTTCCTTCCATCCATCCATTCATCCATCCATCCATCTCTCCCTGCCTCTGTCACATATCCTTGTCTGTCTGTCCATCCATCCATCCATCCATCCATCCATCCATCTCTCTCTCTCTGTCTGTCACGTATCTCTATCTATCTATCTATCTATCTATCTATCTATCTATCTATCTATCTATCTATC